>OY821520.1:247441979-247571979 GCA_963682025.1 Cordilura impudica | reverse complement strand
ATATTATATTATATTATATTATATTATATTATATTATATTATATTATATTATATTATATTATATTATATTATATTATATTATATTATATTATATTATATTATATTATATTATATTATATTATATTATATTATATTATATTATATTATATTATATTATATTATATTATATTATATTATATTATATTATATTATATTATATTATATTATATTATATTATATTATATTATATTATATTATATTATATTATATTATATTATATTATATTATATTATATTATATTATATTATATTATATTATATTATATTATATTATATTATATTATATTATATTATATTATATTATATTATATTATATTATATTATATTATATTATATTATATTATATTATATTATATTATATTATATTATATTATATTATATTATATTATATTATATTATATTATATTATATTATATTATATTATATTATATTATATTATATTATATTATATTATATTATATTATATTATATTATATTATATTATATTATATTATATTATATTATATTATATTATATTATATTATATTATATTATATTATATTATATTATATTATATTATATTATATTATATTATATTATATTATATTATATTATATTATATTATATTATATTATATTATATTATATTATATTATATTATATTATATTATATTATATTATATTATATTATATTATATTATATTATATTATATTATATTATATTATATTATATTATATTATATTATATTATATTATATTATATTATATTATATTATATTATATTATATTATATTATATTATATTATATTATATTATATTATATTATATTATATTATATTATATTATATTATATTATATTATATTATATTATATTATATTATATTATATTATATTATATTATATTATATTATATTATATTATATTATATTATATTATATTATATTATATTATATTATATTATATTATATTATATTATATTATATTATATTATATTATATTATATTATATTATATTATATTATATTATATTATATTATATTATATTATATTATATTATATTATATTATATTATATTATATTATATTATATTATATTATATTATATTATATTATATTATATTATATTATATTATATTATATTATATTATATTATATTATATTATATTATATTATATTATATTATATTATATTATATTATATTATATTATATTATATTATATTATATTATATTATATTATATTATATTATATTATATTATATTATATTATATTATATTATATTATATTATATTATATTATATTATATTATATTATATTATATTATATTATATTATATTATATTATATTATATTATATTATATTATATTATATTATATTATATTATATTATATTATATTATATTATATTATATTATATTATATTATATTATATTATATTATATTATATTATATTATATTATATTATATTATATTATATTATATTATATTATATTATATTATATTATATTATATTATATTATATTATATTATATTATATTATATTATATTATATTATATTATATTATATTATATTATATTATATTATATTATATTATATTATATTATATTATATTATATTATATTATATTATATTATATTATATTATATTATATTATATTATATTATATTATATTATATTATATTATATTATATTATATTATATTATATTATATTATATTATATTATATTATATTATATTATATTATATTATATTATATTATATTATATTATATTATATTATATTATATTATATTATATTATATTATATTATATTATATTATATTATATTATATTATATTATATTATATTATATTATATTATATTATATTATATTATATTATATTATATTATATTATATTATATTATATTATATTATATTATATTATATTATATTATATTATATTATATTATATTATATTATATTAATTTTTATAATATAATATCAAAATTTGCCAAGAGAAGTTAACGTACAGTAATGCCAACATATGCCAAGATAAGTTAACGTACAGTAAAAGTAAAGTTGATTCTCCACGCATAACTTTCCTCAAACCCAACGAATTTAAGCAGTTAATAGCTCAAGAAGGAGCTTGATCCACTGAGTGTTCTTAGACCTATGTCAACAGCCTACGTTAATTAGAACTCTAGTTATAGAGGTTTGAGAGAAGAAAAATATTGAAAAAAATCTTGAATGCAAAGTGTATTCATAAATTCTTTTAATACATAAGAAGATAATGCTGCAGAGCAGCAGGAGTCCTCTAGTATCTTCCTAATATAATTAATGGTGATGTTTGTTCTAGTTTCCTGATTAACAATATATCATTCAACATTCCTCAACGACCAACACTTTACTTCTCATCTTTATCTGTACAGTTCTATAGAGCTAATTATGCAAATGCAGACCCTCTCAGGAGAATGTGTATTCAATTTAATGAACTCTATAGATTTATTGATTTCTCATTAAGGTGGAAACACAACTGGGACGAATGACGAATTTCGCACAGCTCGACGAATTTGTCGGCAACAATTCGCTGCGTAAATTCGTCGAATGAAATACAATTACGACGAATTCACATAACAGCTGTAACGTCATTTGAAATTGTTTTTAATTTATAATATGGACATTAGGGTTATACTAAACTAATAATAAAAATGGTGGTTGCAGGTCATTTTGTCGGTAAAACCTTCCGCACCAAATGCAAATTAAAAAAACTCACTGAATTTTTTTATTTTTATTTTTATATTTTTTATTAATTTAATACATTAAAACCTCGATTTGCGTCGTTTTCGAACTTGCGTCGTTCTTGAATTTTCGTGATTTCAGAGTTGTGTCGTTAAAATTTTTAATTGCGTCATAAAATTTTTTATTTGCGTTGCTTAAATTTTATATAAAGGGGATTTCCCATTTAACTCTGTAGGAATGCAAGGAAATGTTTTATTTTAGTACTAATTAACAAAATATTTATGTATAGGAAAATTAATTTCGACTTGCATCGTTTAGATTTGCGTCGTCTTTTTTTGGGGTCCCAATTAACGACGCAGATCGAGGTTTTAGGTATATACATAGTAAAAAAATTATTTAAACAATGTAGATTTTGATACGAGGTATGATCATTTATTTATTTGAATATTGTATGATATAAATAGATTTAAATTGCGACTATTTTTGCAGAAAGGAAAATGTCCTGAACAACTTTTATAGCTCGTTCTGCGCAAATATTACTACGCTGCTGATTTGTTATTTACGAATTTTGCATAACCTTGTGCGTAATAAAACACTCATTAACTTTTTTAAATTTAATAATTTAAAATTGTCTTCGCGGAAACAATGGTCTGAAAACCATATGTCGTACCATGCACCACTAGAATTCCACCGAGCATCGAAATGAAGCTAGTGGATCTAGATTTGTTTTATTCAGTTGTTGTAGATATCAACATTGCAGAGATCGTTTTATGAGATAATGACAAGTGTTGGATTTCAAATTTAAAAATATCAAATAAAAGGCACACATGTGAGCTTCAAAATTATATATATATTACTCAATTCCAATACTAAAAAGTCAATGTCCAAACTTTGGAGGTCCATAACTCGGAAAATATCTCGACCGTCGAAAAAAAAATATTTTGCCAGAATCGCAACAAAATGTGTTATATAAGTGGTGAACATTTGAAACCATTCGGGGCATCGCACCTAAAATACACAATTGTCTTTAAAACGTAGAAGAAATATTTTAAATCAAATAAAAAAATATTGACCAAATTTCAACGCGTTTGGTGCGGAAACTTTTTTGAGAGTAGCGAAGAAGTAAGATTGCGTTTCTTAATATTTTTTAATAGCCTTTTTGGCTAGGGCATATAAAATTTGATATTTGCAAAAAAAAAATAAAAAAGTCATAAAAATAAAATAAAAGTCATAAAGTCATAAAAATAATTTTTAACTTGGTACGATTTATTACAATTGTAAACATCATGTTCACGATGGTAAAAGCCTTAATTTTTGTAAGCCAGCGTTTAATTTTTTAATTCTGAAAAAATTACATACACAAATTTTCATTAATAAATTAATTTTATGTCATTTTTGTTTCCATGTTGTAGTTGATAGTGTGACCATATTTAAAAAAGAAGAAGCACTAAACGAAAAACAATAAATATTATGAAAAAACTATGTAAAAGAAAATTATATAATTAAAAAAGAAATCATGTGAGTCCGATCACAGGGGAGATGTGTAAACATCTGGTAATAAATAAAATGCAGAAAACAGCGACAAAAAGGTTATTACGTATCATAAGTTTTTCACCAAACAATCATGTCACACCGATTTGTTTTAATGCTTACATGTTACGCGTAAGATCTTACGCTCACATATTACGCTGTTTTTGTGATTGTATTGTGAATTATAAATTTACCCCCCTGCGCGTATAGATGTTTACACATCAATAGATTTTATTTATCTTATAAGTTATAAATAATATATAAAACAATTCTTAAAGACAAAATTAATTTATTTGCTAAAACATTTGAAAAACTAAAATAAAATACGGTCACTCTACACAAATTTGGTCGTCGTTCGTCGGCGTTAGAAATAGAAATGAACCTATCGCAGAGTTCGTTACGCGCTACGTATTTCGTTCGACGCACCGATTGTATGCACTTTCATATGCACAAGTGTGTTTTATTTCTGACGACAAATATTCGGAACGAAAAATGTGTCGTTCGTCCCAGTTGTGTTTTCAACTTTAAATACTAATCTAATTAAAAGTAAAATAATATGCTTTCTAAATTCATAAATAGCTATGCACTAAAATTAATTTTAAAATGTTTTTATTTGTAAATAGTCTGTAAGAATTAATTCCATAAACCAAGATACGAATAAATAAATAAATAAATAAATTATATAAAACTCTGGCTTGGCTGTCTTATATAGATATGTATGTTCCGTATGCTTCTAGTGGATCAAGGTGAGTGATACTAATTTTGCATGTATGCATTTTCGTGCAAAGTGTTTGTTAGGTATATTCGGTTTACATGCTGCTACAACTTTTTGTTGCTTCGTTTTTCCAATGTAAAAATACATACTGGAAATATTTGTTGTTCGACCTTTATTACATTTGTATAAATATGCAAAAATTCTTATTGAAAAAATTTTATTTTTTAAATACTAATGTTATTTTATTGCTATAACACTTATACCTCTTAAATTCTTCAGAATAATTTTTAAGCAGAATAACTGCTCAAAAATGAATGTCAATCATTAAAAACTCTTTTGGTACTTGAAAAAAAAAATATTCATGTTTTATGGTTGTGTGAACGTATGCGTGATATTTATTTTCTCTATAACAAGTATACGACAGAATGTTCGTGAGATTTATGGTATAACAGGGATTTATAGACTTTTTTATATTTATAATTTTAATTAGTGAGCAGGCAGTAATGCCTAAGTCTAGAGGCTTTTATTATATTCGAAGTGCTTAAAAATCTAGCTTAAAAGAAGTAGATCCATTTTGTAGTTGATAATACATTGAAAGCAACTGGCATTATAAGCAACAAAATGGTGCTGAAATGAAATTTTAAAATCTTATCGCTTAACTAATTTTTTAATTCTAAGACCACAATAAAAGACAGTCTTAGAAAATTCTTTGTTTCTGCTGCCACCACTATGCCGCCATTTACATCTTCCTCCCAAAACACTTGAAGGTTTGGAGAGAATTTATGAAAAATTTATTCTGTTTACGTTTTTTTCATAAAAAAACAACATTTTGAAGAAAATTACTCAGAATTCACGTTTTTGTTGCTTTTTTTTAGTATGTTAGCCTTCAAAACCATATATCAAGCAGGTTTTCAACTAAACTCCTCATTCGAGTAGCAAAAAGAAAAAACATAAAAATTAGCAAAATCAATATGGAAACACAGCTAAACTTATTTTTATGCGTTGTTAAATAAAATACATAAAAAACCACACAGATAGAACAAAATGAAATGTCAAATGTTACAAATCTCTTAATATATATACATATATATTAGGGCGGGTCGATTTAAAAATCACCCAAGTAACAAGGAAAATCGTATTCTAGGGATCAAAATAAGAAACTTTGCCCGAGGAAAACGAATTCTGATATCCTGACTTTTGACCTGTCTGTCTGTCTGTCTTACTTTGACTCATTTAGAGTGCCCGAATCGAGTCCAAATGTATGATCGACCCCCGCTAACTTTGGAGGGCCGACCCACCCATACCAGTGGCACACCCCCTGGAACCCCCTGGGGGTTCCCCATATAAACATTTAAAAAAAATCACCATTTTTGGCACTTTACATGAAAAATCAGCGAAATGGGTATGTTTTTTCCTTTTTGGAGTTTATTTTTCTCTTTAGAAATTTATTTAGTCAGAACACATGTAAATGAAAAAATTAATTTAACTTAGTAAAATTAATTTAACTAAAAAAAATTATTGTTTGAAGTCTTTTTTGCTTTCAAGTCTGGACAATTTCGCACGGCTCTCTAGAGTGTCATCGCCATAACAGTCTCTACATTTTCCGGTATAACTCGTTTGGAAATGCTAGCTAGCAATTGAGCGTGTCGTTCCGTTCCTTGTATGTGTGATGAAATTTTTGGTTCATTAAACGGTGGATCATCTTAATTTAAATAATCTTTCAATATATCGTACGGAATTCTTCGCGTGAATGGTGGTTCAAATACGTTATTTATATCATTAAAATTGATCATTTCCGTGTAACTTGTGCAATTAAAGTTTATATCTGGTTTTTTGTAAACTCTAAGTTCAGTTGCTTCATCTTGCAGTGTAGGGGATGGTGGATTCATTGTAAACTAAAGAAAATATAAAAAAACGGTTAAAAAACCATATTTCAAACTCTGATAACAATAACATAACAATCCAAGAAACAGTAGCAATAAAATTGATTACACACACACACAAAAATAATCTATGATTTCGGTGCATTGTACTATTATTTTATTTCTTTGTTTGATGGTTTTATTGCTATTAAATATGTAATACATATTATGTATAGATAAATATTATTATTTACTGTTTTCTTATTTTCACTGTTTTTAAATAACACACTTGAGAACTTTTCGCTATCACTTGAAAAATAACAAGGACAAATAAAAGTAAAAAACGAAATTATGTTACTTTAAAATCGGTTATTGAATAAGCACTGCTTATTAAGCAGGTATTGATTTTTTTAAATTTGTCTTTAAGGGGGAAATCCCAAACAAATTTTAAGAAAGAAAAATCAATTGTATAAAATATAACTGATTCATTTGACTTTTTAAAAGTAGTTATAATTCTGGAATGTCTTTTATAAACCTGAAGTATTTCACTTGTTAAGTTGTTCAATAGGCGCATCGCGTATGATGTAAATTAAACCGCGTTTGGTAAACATCCTTCCAATTTTTTTCAAAATTTGCCTGATGCAGCAATAAAATTATTGAAAAAATGTTATTCATTCTTAAGGGGGAAATCCCTAACGAATTTAAAAAAAAAAATCAATTGTATAAAATATACCTGATCCATTTGATGTTTTAAAATTGGTCATAATTCTGAAAAGACTTGTATATACCTGAACTATTTCATTAGTTAAATTATTTAATATGTGCATCGCTTGTGATGTTAATTAAACCGCATTCGGTTACTATACCAAATAAACAACCTTTTTATGTTCAAAAATTTGACTGTTGCAGCAATAATATTATTGAAAAACTTTCCAATGATATTTTTAAAAATATATAAATAACTACCTGTGTAATCAACAATATGTTATTCAGGGAAGTTGGTTTTTCATCTCTCCGTGACTGTGCGTGACTAAGCCAAAGTTAATATTTTTTTCACAGCAGGTGTATGAACCAAGTTTCAGATCGATCGGATGAGGGTAAATAACATTTAGATCACTCCGTGACTGTGCGTGACTCTGCGCGACTACCCCAAAATTAATCTGTAGTCATAAAAAGACTATGGGCCAAGTTTCAGATCAATTGCATTAGGGGGAATGGGGTTGCCCCATGGCAGACAGACAGACAGGTCAAAAGTCGGAGCATCAGAATTCGTTTTAGAGGTATGGTTCCTTGGGCAAAGTTTCTTATTTTGATCCATAGAATATGATTTTCCTTGTCACTTGAGCGATTTTTTTGCCTCCCTACAAATCGACCCGCCCTTTGAAATTATATCTATATACGGTATCTCACAGAAATAAGTTTCCATGGCATCTTTATATTAATAACGCACTGTAATATTTTAAATATTTGAAAACTTACATTGGCATGTGTTTTATTTTCAAGAACCGTTATCTAGCCGACTAATGGCGCCGGCAGAGCAGCGGCAGCTCAGGGTTTGTTTATATATTCCACGTTTTTTGCTATCAGTTGAGTTTCTGGCGTTACGAAAGTAAGTTTCCAGAGCAAAAAAATCATTAGTTCCCGTTCAGTGGCCATAAAAATATAACAATTTGCTTTCTAAATTGTGTAATATCACGTTTTAAAATAAAACAAAAAATAAAACCAAACAATTATCAAATTTGTAAGATTTTTAATAAATTAAATTCTAACCTGGAATAATTAGTTTTTATAATTTTTTAGGCACTTCGATGGGAAAATTTAAGCAATTTACACTGGCAGAGCGTAAGGCTATAATTGAAATGCATAAAAGTGGCGATTCTCACAGAAAAAATGCTAACATTTTCAAAAAATCGCATACAGCTATCGGAAATGTTATTCGCGTATTCCAACAACATTTGCGGGTATGCCCTATAAAACGTGCAGGTAGACAAAGAATTACATCGAAAAGGGTTGTGAATAGAATCATCACTATTTCCAATACAAATCCATTAACTTCGGTGCCAAAAATTCGTGCCAAATTACAAAGTGAAGGCTTCGAAGTACCATCAGCGCAAACTATACGAAGAAGATTGCATGAAGCTGGCAAGCATGGACGTGTTGCAAGAAAATTCCTTACGTTAGCAAAGCAGATTTGAAAAAAAGAATGGAGTTTTATCAAAATCATGCCTTAAAAACTGAAAACTGTACTTTGGACAGATGATTTCATGATTCGCTTGAAGTACTCTCATGGCAGAATTCATGTATGGAGAAAGAAAGGAGAGTCATTGTCGATTAAGTGCACTAAGCCTACGTTTAAGGGATCAGAAAGAGGATTAATGGTATGGGGTTGTTTATGCACAAATGGAGTAGGGAAATTAATCATTCTAGAAGGTAAAGTGAATTCCGACATTTATTTAAATACTATAAAGGCAGTGGCAATACCGGAAGGAAGGAGACTAATAGGAAATGCATTTATACTACAACAAGATAACGCTCCTATCCACACCGCCAAAAAAGTAACAAAATACCTAGAAGATGAAAATATTAATATTTTAAAATGGCCACCGCAAAGCCCCGACCTCTCGCCGATTGGGGACGTTTGGGCAACTTTGAAACTACGGATTTCGCAGGAAGCACCACAAAATATTACACAATTAAAAAATTGTGTCAAGGAAACTTGGAAAAAAATTACACCAGAGGAATGCAAGAAACTTGTTGCAACCATGGATGACCGTTTGTCAAAAATGTCGACCAGAAATGGTGGACATTGTGGATACTAAATTACATGGAAACTTTCTTATGTAACGTAATTTAAGTTGTTTTTTATTTTATTACTTAATATCAGCGAAACGGCTGAATTTATTTTTACCTTTTGTCAAATTTTAAATAATATTGGATATGTACTTTAATTTAGTGATTTAGCAATTAAACAATTTAAATAATAAATAAAAGTTATGTTAATTTGAAATTTATTTTATCGTGTGGAAACTTATTTTTGTGAGATATTGTATATATATATACAAAATATATATACAAAATATATTCAAAATATATACAAATACATACAAATATATACAAAAATATATACAAATATATACAAAATAAGAAACCGCCGTAAAAAATGATGAAACTACTATTTTAAGAAAAGGTACTTATTTAAGACAATATACTTAATTAAGAAAAGGTACTTTTCTAAGCAAAATTGTTTTTTAAAGAAAATGTTGTTTTAAAGAGAAGGAAATATTGTAAGAAAATATGCATCTTTAAGTTAGTTTTTGAAGAAAATGTGCATTTTGAACAATATGTAATTTTTTAAGAAAACATAGGTTTTAAGAAAAGGTAATTTTTAAGGTAATTTTTTAAAATATACATAATAAAAATTTTTTTTAATTACTTTTGAAAGAAAAGCTGATTTTTTATAAGATATGTAGAAAATATATTTTTTTTAAAGAAAAAATACTTTTTTAAGAAAAAGAAAATTTTTAAGAAAAAGTAACTTTTTCAGAAAATGTAATTTTTAATAAAACGTACTTTTTTAAGAAAAGTTACATTCTGAAGAAAGTGTACTCTTTGAAGAAAAAGTAATAAATTAAAACTTTTAATAAAATAGTTGACCTCGAGCTCAACTATTTTATTAAAAGTCATCAATTTCAAAGGTCGAATAATAATTCATCATTTATGGTAATAATTTAAGAAAAGATAGATAAAATTGCTTTTGAAGAAAAGATACTTTTTTAAGAAATGATACTTTCTTAAGAAAAAGCACTTTTGTATAAAAGATACTTTTTTAAGAAGAGTTACTTTTTGACGAAAGTGTACTCTTTGAAGAAAAGGTAATTTTTTAAAAATATTTACATTTTTAAAAAAATTTACTTTTTTAAGAAAATGTGCTATTTTAAGGATAAGTACTTTTTTAAGAAAATGTACGTTTTAAAGAAAATTGTGAAAAATATTCACTTTTAAGAAAACGTATTTTTTTCAAAAAATTTGCTTTTCCAAGAAAATGTACTGTTTATATAAAGTGTGCTTGTTTACGCAAAATTCCTTTTTTAGGAAAATATACTTTTTTGGAATATATACTTTTTTAAGACAATGTACTTTTTAATTAAATGTATTTTTTTAAGAATAGTAGCTTTTTAAGAAAAGGCGCTTATTTAAGAAAAGGCACTTTTGACTAAGCGGTACATTTTTAAGAGTTAAATTTTTTAAGATGCTTTATAAGGAATTTTTTAAAGGTACTTTTTGAGAAAACGCACTTTTTTAAGAAAAGGTACTTTTTTGCAAAAGGTACTTTTTAAGGACAGCTAAATTTAAACATAAGGTACTTCTCTAAGAGACGATACTTTTTAAGGAACATATAAATTTTTTTAATAGGTTTACTTCTTTCTGTATGAAAATATATTTTTTTTTTAAAAAAAGTAAACTTTTTTAAGAAAATGTACTTTTTAATTAAATGTATTTTTTTAACAATAGTAGCTTTTTGAGAAAAGGCGCTTATTTAAGAAAAGGCACTTTTTCACTAAGCGGTACATTTTTAAGAGTTAAATTTTTTAAGATGCTTTATAAGGAATTTTTTAAAGGTACTTTTTGAGAAAACGCACTTTTTTAAGAAAAGGTACTTTTTTGCAAAAGGTACTTTTTAAGGACAGCTACGTTTTAAACATAAGGTACTTCTCTAAGAGACGATACTTTTTAAGGACAGCTACGTTTTAAACATAAGGTACTTCTCTAAGAGACGATACTTTTTAAGGAACATATATATTTTTTTAATTGGTCTTTAAGAACATGTACTTCTTTCTGTATGAAAATATATTTTTTGAAGATAGTAAACTTTTTTAAGAAATATGGTACGAGTATTTTAAGAAAAATTAATTTCTGATGAAAAGGTACATATTCTAAAATGAAAAAGTACTTTTTTTAAAAAAGAAAATGCACTTTTTTTTAAAAGAAAATTTACTTTTTTTTTAAAGAAAAGCTACTTTCTGACAAAAGAAGTTTTTTAAGAAGAGGTTAATTTTTTATCAAATAGTAGCGTTTTAAAGAAAGGTACGTACTTTTTTTTAACAAAAATAATTTATTTAAAAAAAATAAGTTTTTTACGAAAATGGGCTTTTTAGGTCCAGATACTTCTTAAGAAACCTACCTTTTTAAGAAAAGTTATTTTTTTTTTGGAAAAAAATTTACTTATTTGAAAAAAGAACTTTTTGTATAAAAGGCGCGTTTTTACGAAAATATGGTTTTTTAAGAAAAGAAACTTTTCTAAGATAAGGAGGAGTTTATTTTTTTAAGAAATGGTGTAAATTCCAAGCTACATGGTATTAATTCTTAGATATATCAATGGTAAAAAATTATTATTATAAAATTAAATATTAGTGAAAAGTCGTTAGATAACAGTGGTTCAGTGATATGCTCCTATGCACCAACAAATAAGAAACAACCGTAATATTGTAGCATTGTTGGGCTCCTACTGGTTGCAATGATGATGTTGATAATGCTGCCACAAATAACAGCTTAATACACCTGACAGACAGGAAAGTTTTGTACAATGAATTAAAAAAATACAAATTGTACTTTTAAAATATACTAATTAAATTATATTTGTATAAAAAAATATACATGTTCTTTACACTCACCATCAACAGTACCACCGGTATTATTTAAGCGGCTTATGTAAAAGCAAAAATAATGTGTTCCTTCTAGTGGTTTACTCGCATATGGAAAAAGTTTTGAATTTCATTAACTGTATGAAATATTTATATTTATTATTTTTTTGTAACAAAATTATTTAATTATAAATTGTAATATTATTCTAGACTGTTGAATGCACATTAAAGTTATATTTAATGAGGTAAATATGTATAACTACTGAATATTTCAAATTATTAAAAACATATATTAAATTATTGAACATTTTTTCAAGCGATGATTATACACTGACACATTTTTTATTTATTCGAATGAGTTGAAAATTAGTCGGGAAACTGTCATTTCTTAAGACATTAAGAACAAGTAGTAACTGCCTAAGTCGAAAATCATGCTTTTGAGAAAAATAACTTTTTATATAAATGTGATGGGGCTTCATTACGTCTGAATAATTTTAGCTTGGCAGTGAATCCAATTATGGGGTTGGTAACCGTTGTGTTCTGGGTTGGTTGGATGGTAGTGATAGTTTCTGGCGGCTCCAACAACTATTTCACTGCACTTTAACTTAACTAAGTGAAAAAGGGTTGATTAATTTATAATTTCTCGCAATTGAAGAAATTATAAATTAGGATTAAGTGTTATGAAGTGAGGGAATTGGGGATTAGGGTTAAGAAATAAAAAATGAAAATTCCATAAGTAATATTTCACAGCGTTTTATTGATAAAAGAGATGCTCACCATTCGAGTGTAGAAATCCAAGTGTCTGGTTTTTCTTTTCTTCACTTGCCAGCTGGCTTCGTGCCTTATTTACAATATATACATGTAATTTTTCTAATTGTACTAAAAATTCACAATGTAAGTTTATTCTTTTACATTATAGTGTTTACAAATTCACAATGGTAAGTTAATGTAATTGATTAACGATTAGGTTTATTTTTAAGTATTGATTTAAGCTTCAAATAAGAAAAGGAGTGTAAGATTTAATATTAATAAAAAATAATAAGATTGTTTTTTGTCTAAAATAGCGGTTTTAGACAACGTCTTAGGTCAGAATGTTTTCATTAATAACTTTTTATTAAACAGTGTTAGAGAAATGGGGATTTCACGTAAATATAAAGCGTTTTTAGTAGAATATGATGGCATACATAACTCAAATCGTTCTTAAGTCGACTTAGGTGGTTATCGCTTGTGACCACATATATATCTTGTAGATAATTTATTTATTTTCTTTAATAGTTTAATTATTTATTTATTCGAATAAATTGAAAATTATTCGAGTAAACTGCATACTTTTAAACTTTTCATAACTTTTAAACTTTTTATAATATTAAAACAAATATATTTTTCATATAGGTATTTTAATTTTAAATATTTCTTTAATCGGTTAATTATTATTTTTTTTATATATTAAGAACTATATATAACATTAAGAACGCGTCCATTTAAAAAAGACATAAATTTTTAATTTGTACCACATATATAGATTATTAAATTATTACCGTGCATTAAAAATTATTTAGTTAAATTCAAAATTTTAAAACTTATAAGGTATTAACTGGATTAAGAAAAAATATATATTTTGTATATTTACTTATTTATTTTTATTTATTTATTTATTTATTTGTTAGCCTGTGTAACAAGACTGAAGTCTTAAAACAACACAGGGGTACATTAAGGACAAATATGATAATTTGACATTGCTTTTGATGAAAATAATAACTAACAAAATTGTTAATAAGAGTCTCAGAAGAAATTAATACATCAAAATAATTAAAATTAAAAATAAAAAAATAAAAAATAAAAAAATAAAAAATAGCAATTAAAAACTAAAAATTAAAAATTTAAAAATTAAAAATTAAAAACTAAAAATTAAAAATCAAAAATTAAACAAATAAAAATCAAAAATTAAAAAGCAAAAGTTAAAGATCAAAAATTAAAAATAAAAACTAAAAATCATTAAAAATTAATAATTAGAACTAAAAAATATAATATAATATAATAATTGTACACCATATAGTTTCTTCGAATACGATGAAATGCTGTCAAATCTTCGCAGTCCAAATACATATCTAGTAATGTTATTGTAAACAACGTTTAATCTTCGTTTACTTTCTAAGTCGCAACAGGAGAAAACCTCACATCAGAATCGGTAACAAATATGTTTTCGTGAGTAAAATTCTAATTTTTATAGGTGTAAAGCATTGTGTGGGCCGGAGTGTTCTAAGCATAGAATAAGTTCTGCCACATGCTGCATTTACATGATCAGACCAAGTAAGCGTATTATTGAAGATAATTGCTAAATTCTTTGCGCTTTCAACAATTTCAATCGGCTGATTGTTTATAAGTATGTTTGGCCTAATTATAATTTTGCTAGTCCTTTTGCGTATAACAATACCTTTAGATTTTCGTGGATTTAAACTACATCCATTTGCTGAGGCCCAAATAAAAACTCTGTTAAGATCCTCATTCAATTTTTTAATACAGTCCTTAACACCTTCATTTCTGTTACTTATATATAATTGCGCATCGTCAGCATACAAACGAATCTTACTATGCAACAACTGGTTGGGAAGATCATTAGAGTAAATTGAACAAAGAAGAGGTCCAAGAATTGACCCTTGCGGAACTCCTCGTTTTACATAAAGTAAATTTGACATTCCAGACTGGGTTTCCACACACTGCATTCTGTTTTTAAGATAAGATGACATTAAGCTGACCGATGTTGAAGAAAAATTCATAATTTTCTGTAATTTCTGAATTAATATGTTGTGGTCTACAGTGTCAAATGCTTTGGAATGGTCCAACAATACTAACATGGTAAAAAAACCATCATCAACTTCTTTTCTTAAATCTTCGGATACATCAGTAAGAGCAGAGATGCAGCTACGCCCTGCCCGTAAACCAGATTGTCTGTTAATAAGTAGCCGATTATCATTAACGTATGAAGTAATTTGATTATGTAGTATTTTTTCCAATGCCTTAGAGAGGAATGGTAGGATTGCTATGGATCGATATTCAGTGGGTTATTTTGGTATTGGCAAATTTTAGCTTATTTCCATCGTGAAGGAAAAGTGCTGTTGGTAATAATGTTATTAAAAATATAAGTAATTTGAGGCAAAAGTGACGGAAGTATCATCAATGCCTGTAGCATTGGATTAGTCGAAACGAAAAGTTCTTGTTAGACTTACGGAACTGCCCCAAAGATTTTAAGAAAAAGTTTTTATCATATGGAGACATCATTTTAACAATAACAACAGAGTCCCGAGAGTTTTTTTTTTATATTTATTGTTTTCATTTTGTAGACGGAAAATTCATTTTATGGTAGGACTGGATAAATTAATGGTAGTTAATCGATTAATTTTTTAGTTATTCCAATAAATTAAAAATGATACGAATAAATCGCACAATATATTTTGTACTTTATTCTTTTATGAACAAAAAGAAAATTTTTTAAGTTTTAATCTCCATATTTTTTTAATCGTATATATAAATTTAAAATTATCCGAGTAGATCTCATTATGTACAATTTTTTATATCACTATTTTATATACACTCGCGATGTGTGTTCAAAACAAAAAATACGTGATAGAAACACGTTCGTGTACATAACGAAATATTAAAACGAAACACAGTCATTATTGTGTTCGGCACCGTACAAAATTTAGAAACACACATAATTGATATGAAAATGAAAATATATGTTGGCTGCTTTAGAACAGAAATTGTGTGTTTGATGTGTGTTTTTTCTGAACCTTGATAGTATCTGAGTAGTCATTACTGTTGTTGTTGGCACTGACATTGTTTTTGCAAAATCATAATTTTTTTTGTACAAAGCAAGCAATACTAGCTGCTGTTGGATTTATATTAATATTTATTTTTTCACAACTGAGTGAGCAGGAACACGCTATCGTTGGCCTTAGCATTAGATAATTGTTGTTGTAAATTGGATCAGTTATTTTATTTAGCATGTTGACATTAATTTTTTATTTATCGAATAAGTAAAAATATCGCGAGCAAAAAAATTTTTTTTTATTTTAATAATTTACAACATTAAGAATATATAAATATTTTTTGTGTTTTTTTTTTTTTTTTTTGGATTAATATTTTTTAAACTCGTTTAATCGATTCTTTTTTAAATTTGGGAATTATTTACGATATATATTTAAAGCAGATATTTAAAAAAATATTTTTCTTAAGACTATATTTTTTTTTATCTTTAAAAATAACCCGAGTATATCGAATAATACATAATGCATTATTAAAAGTATATATTTGAAGCAGATTTATTTTAATAATATCTCATTTACATTTTTTATTCAATTAATGTTTAATATATTCGAATAAAAAAATTATTCTAAACTCGAGTTATTTAAGCGTAAAAACATAAAAAAAAATTGTTTTAACTGTTAATCCATTATTTTATTAGATTAAATCCCATACTATAACACAAAACGTTCTATACTCTTTAATATTAAGAACAATTATCTATTTTATGTATATTTTTAATCGATTATCCTTATTCAAATTGTGTAATTTTTTTGACCAATTACATAATTTTTTTCATATGTTAACACTTATTACTATTACTATATTACATAGTTTTTGCTATAGTGCAATAATTTCGTGGTTAAAAAAATATCTTTAGAAACAACAGTTTGCATTTTTGTGTAGTTTATCATAATTAAGGTAAAATAAAGCATAACCACACCTTAACTAAGTTCAGCAACTCATTTAAAAAGCGCTCGTCCGCATAAAGTTGTGTTGAAAGCCACAGAAACCACAAATTGTTATGATGAACTATAGTAATAACAGCTACCGCGGCTGCACAAACTAAAACATATGTATATAAACGAAGTGGTAATAAGTAAAAAGGATTATTTGGCCATTAACATTTTGTTATACCCTACCCTGCCATTAAATTCAATCGAAATATCTTTACAATAGTTAGTTGAAAGGACACTAAATCGACCGCTTAAAAGGGACAAAAATTTACTTTTTTTTAACAAAAGGTACTCTTTTAAGAAAATTTAATTTTTTTTTAAGAAAAGATATTTATTTAACAAAAGGTATTTTATTAAGAAAATTTAATTTTCTAAGAACGGGCACATCTTTTTTAAGAAAATTAAATTTTTTAAGAAAGGCTACATCTTTTTTAAGAAAATATAAATTTTTAAGAAAAAATACTTTTTTAAGAAAATAAAAATTATTAAGAAAATTTACCTTTTTAAGAAAATATAATTTCTTAAGAACAGATACGTTTAAAGAACATTTACTTTTTTAAGAAAATGCACTTTTTAAAGAAAATGTACATTCTAAAGAAAAGGTACTTTTTTCACGAAATTTAATTTTTGAAGAAAGGTACTTTTTAAGAAATACATTTTATGAAAGATCCTTTTTTTAAAAAAATTTACTTTTTTGTAGAAAATTTACTTTTTTTTTAATAAAATTTACTTTTGTGAGAAAAGGTAATTTTTTCAGAAAAGACACTTTTATAAGCAAAGATGCTTTTTTAAGAAACTGTACTTTTTTAAGAAAATGTAATTTTTGAAAGAAAAAAATAAATTTTTAAGAAACTTTACTTTTTTAAGAAAAGGTACTCTTTTAAGAAAACTTAATTCTTTTAAAAAAATATATTTTTTTAACAAAAGGTATTTTATTAAGAAAATAAAATTTTTTAAGAAAGGGCATAACTTTTTTAAGAAAATGTAAATGTAAGGTTTTAAAAGTTAAAAAAGTCATATTTTCATAATTCTTTTTTGAAGATGTGAATAATAATGTTATATTATTTATTTCATATTATATTATTTATTTTCAATTCAAAATCTTAATAAATAAGTCCGTGACAGCGAATGTCCGGAGACGTTGTTGTTTTGCAGTGAACATCATAACTTGTTACCGGATCATGTGAAAGAAAAAAATCGAAATGCGTTTTAAAGGTGACATGTTTCCTGAGGTAGTGATGGAGAATTTAAAATTTTTATTTTTTTTTTTTGGCAGCATTTTGAAGTGAAAAACACGATTTTTGCCATGGAATTTCGGGAATTTGTTGGTAAAAAAATGCGGAAGAGAATGGAAAATCAAAAAAATCGTGGTTACCTGATGGTTTATGTGTAGATATGGTGTGTAAAATTTCAAAAGAATTGGTCAAGTAGATTTTGAGTTATGATGTTCGCGGTCTTTGAACATTTATTAGCGAGAAAATCGATTTAAAGTTTTTTAAAAACTGATTTATATACGATATACCGTATGAGGACGCTCGCTGGAAACGCTGTATCTTCTTAAGTTTTGATCCGACTTACTTGAAATTTTGACACAACACTCTCGACATGTTGTACATTCAGAAAGAGAAATGCAAAAAAGGGTTTTAAAACCTTACCCCCCCCCCCCCTTAAGAAAGGGTAGGTACTCTTTTAAGAAAATATAAATTTTTAAGAAAAAATACTTTTTTAAGAAAATATAAATTTTTAAGATAAGGTATTTTTTTAAGAAATTTTTTTTTTCTTAAGAAAATATGCTTTTTGAAGAAAGGGTACTCTTTTAAGAAAAGTCACTTTGTTAGGAAAACGTACTTTTTTAAGAAATTTTTAGAAAAACATACTTTTTTAAGAAAGGGTGCTTTTTGAGAAAAGAAACTTTTTTTTAAGAAAAGGTACTTTTTTAAGAAAATTTAAAAAAAAAAATTCTTTTTTAAGAAAAGGCACACTTAAGAAAATGTTTTTTTAAGAAAATGTTTTTTTTTATACCCTCCAATCCAGTGTGCAGAGGGTATATATAAGTTTGTCATTCCGTTTGTAATAATTAGAAAAAAAAATTTTGGACCCCATAAAATATATATATTTGTAATCCTTATAACAACCGGAGTTGATATAGCGATGTCCGTCTGTCCGTCTGTCCGTCTGTGGAAATCACGATGACGGCAACAATCGGGCAGCTATGGTGCTCGTTGACATAAAAAATAATTCACTAACATCCTGAAAAGTTTACTGTTTAAAATCGTCCAAATCGGTTAATTAGGGCCCGAAATTAGAATGAAGAACTAAAAAAAGTCTTGAAAAAATATAATTTTCTATGTTGTTCTTGTCACGATCACGCCCTGAATACTGCAGCTACAGTGATTATTTTCAGTGAGAATGATTTACTAATCATGGGAAGATTTCTATTTCAAAAATCATTGAAACCAGTGGAACAGGTCCAGTGAAATCTCTGAAAAATTAAAAAAAAATATGAAAAATATGATGTTTCTATATTGTTCTTGTTGTTATTCTAAATGTTGTGTTGTTGCCATAGCTGGACTTGTTGTTTTTGTGGCCGTTGGGGTAATAATATAATAAAAACTAACCCTTTGCAAATTTTTTTATTAACTCTGGTAGAAAAATATAAAAGTTTCCATTGTTTTGGCATCACTCTAAAAATTTGTTAGATCATTTCTGTTATTACCACGAGTCTGCCTGCAAAATTTCAAATCGAGTGGCCCACGGGAAATTGGTTAAAATCGATCCAAAATTTTTTCGACAAGCAGACACTACGAGTTAATATAAAGGGAGTAAAAATTCACCAACATCTAAAGCAAATAATGCTAAAATACTTAGTTGTTAATAAAAAAAAAAACAATGTAAATATAGCAAAAAAAAAAATTTATGTATAAATTTATTTATAAATTTATATAAACATATTAACTAATACAAATAATATACATATATTACATACGTATATTCATAACAACTACATGTTAGAAAAAAGTGGGTATATTATTTTATTTACATAAAATTCTGCAATATTTTGTTGTGGGGAAAATACATTTCTTTTGCATTAACAGAGTGTCACTTCATTTTGCTCAGCGTGACTATGCCACAGTAGATGGCGTCACAATTTGTGTTCTAATAAGCTTTGCAATAGTTATTTCTATTTTAACATGAATGTCAATATTTTCAAATAGATATCATACAGCACAATGTGTGTATACTACACGGGCTGGTCTTTTATTATTTCATACGTTTTTTCATTATTCTTTTACAAATATGAACATAAGTTTGGCTTACTAACTTTTTGTTGTCTTTACAAAATAGAGTTACCGAGTTCATCAATGAGTTTTTTGCTTTCAAAACAGTTCTACATAGTTATATAGAACTATTATTCAGCTTTACCTACAAAATATCAGATTGCGATTACATCTAATTTTTAAAAATTATTCAAATAACTACAAAATTGCACTTTTTAAATTTTCCATTCAAATTTAAGAAAATATCAATTCTAAAAACTGGAATTAAAAATTTCCAATTATAAATTACAATTAATTGAATTTCAGAAAATCATATCAAAACGTCGGAAATTATAATTTTAAATTTAGAAGACATCAATTGCATCTTTAATATATAAATGTTATTCGTTAAACACAAATTGAAATTCAAAAAAAAAAAAAAACACCAAATACCAATGTTTACATTTAAAAAATGTTTACATTTAAAAAAAATATTGACATTCAGGAGAAATTAATAGCTTGTCAGTACCGCGATTCATTAACTTCTTTTAACGATAGTCGAATCGCTAAAAAAAGAAAATAGCAAAATTATCAGTAAAATTTTTAAACGATATTCGCTATTGTTAAAGTTAGCTGTTGTTGTTTCTAAACGACAACCATTTTTGTGTTGTTTATTCAATCGATAAAAACTTAAGTTTTTAGGTTGAAATGTCGTCATACATAAATAAAATCATAAAATAGTGAAATTTTTTGCTTTTATTAAAAAAACTTTTTTATATAAATAAAAAAATTAAATAGCATATTCAATTCATTATTTCATTTTCAAATAAATAAGCAGAAATATAAGTAAAAAAATAGAGATATTAAACATAAACATAAAATCATCCTGTCAAACACGAAATAATATGTTTTTTTCTATACTTCTTTGTGTTTTTTATACCCTATACCACTATGTGGTTTGGGTATAATGACTTTGTGCTGCTGTTTGTAACAACCCAAAATATTTGACCTACACCCATCTTTAATTATACCGATCGAATCAGAATCACTATTTGATTCGATTTAACGATGTCCGTCCGTCCGTCTGTGTGTCCATGTAAAGCTTGTAATCAAACTGCAGGTCGCAAATATGAATATATTTTGAGGAAATTTGGCATTTGATCTTTTATCGGCCATGGGATGAACGCTATTGAAATTGGTGAGAATCGGTCCATGTTCAGACCTAGCCCCCATACAAA
Source organism: Cordilura impudica (assembly GCA_963682025.1). Taxonomy (NCBI): domain Eukaryota; kingdom Metazoa; phylum Arthropoda; class Insecta; order Diptera; family Scathophagidae; genus Cordilura; species Cordilura impudica. The sequence goes on along the minus strand of OY821520.1, from coordinate 247,550,244 downwards.
TGACCCCTATGTAATCAACGTATATTGCCATAAGATCCAAATTATCATACAAATCTAAGTCAAATTGGGTTTGTATGTATTTATTACATCCATTAATCAGTAGTCCAAAAATGATCCCTATTGGATAACTCTTAGGCATAGGCCCCATATAGAGCTGCTTCCCGATCTTCACTTAAATCTATCGAAAAACAAAATTATTGCACTGATTCTTCTCAAATTTTGTTTGTATATATTTTTCCAAAATACAAGAGACTTTACCAAACATGGTGAGGAGCGGTCCATTTTTGGGCCTAGTCCCCATATAGGTATAGCATCCGATATGAACTTTTTCATATCTGCGGCCGAAAAAATTAATAAAAATCCCACTCAAATTTGGTTTATGCTTATTTTCTATATCCAGTTAGTTGGGCCTGAGAGATAGGGTCTCTAAACGCATGGTATAGGGTATCGTATAGTCGGTCTAGACCGACTATAATTATACCCTATAGCCCCCACACAAATGACCCCTATGAAATCGACATAAATTGCCATAAGATCCAAATTGTCATATAGATCTTACTCAAATTGGGTTTGTATGCGTTTATTACATCCATTAATGAGTAGTCCAAAAATGATCCTATCGGACATCTCTTAGGCATAGGCCCCATATAGAGCTGCTTCCCGATCTTCACTTAAATCTGTTGAAAAACAAAATTATTGCACTGATTCTTCTCAAATTTTGTTTGTATATGTTTTTCCAAAATACAAGAGACTTTACCAAACATGGTGAGGAGCGTTCCATTTTTGGGCCTAGTCCCCATATAGGTATAGCATCCGATATGAACTTTTTCATATCTGCAGCCAAAAAAATTAAAAAAAATCCCACTAAATTTAGTTTATGCTTATTTTTTATATTCAGTTATTTGGGCCTGAGAGATAGGGTCTCTACACGCATGGTATAGGGTATCGTATAGTCGGTCTAGACCGACTATAATTTTCTTACTTGTTTTCATTTATTTTGACAGAGATGCCACTCGTTTACAATTTAAATAAATAGAAAAATAGATTTGTCGACTTTCGTTAAGATGTATGTACTTAGTGATTCACTTTATAAGTGCAAACAACAATAGCTGTCGATATATTTTACGATTGTCGGATCGTTGAAATTTACAGAACCGCATACAGAAAACATTAATTTAAATTCAATGAATTTTAGAAAACGTCAAATGATATTTAAGAATTGCGAACATAAAAACTGTTACATAAATAAACGCAATTTGATGAGAATGTTATTTTTTATATATAAATTTTCACAATTTTTTTTGGATGAAAATTTGAAGTTTTTCAGGAAATAAGGAGAACAAATTATTTTACTTAAAATGTTTGGGACATTTGGTTTTTTGCGTTTGGCATCCCTAATTTGATTATTTATTATTATAAATATATTCTCTATGTTTTCGAAATATGGCAATATTTTAATAAAAAAAATTGAGAGTTTTTTTTTTTTTTGGTTATTATTTTGTTACTCCATTCGACCTATATTATGTCATATAACCGGAAACGCATGCATATAGGTATATAACCTAAATGCATGCCGATCAGCAACCACGATGACCAAAAAGCAAACATCGAAATAAATCCGAAATAATAGAAAAGACGAAAACCAACCAAAGAATTTGCTGAAATAATTTGGTATTAAGTTTAACAAATTGTTTACTTTTTCATTTACATTTATTATCAAGACTCAAACCGAGGTGGAGGGTATCAAAGATTCGGCACAGCCGAATTTAACACTCTTACTTGTTTTTAATTAAGTATTGATCATACATTGTCAGTGAGTGAGTGATGAGAGTAACTATATATCTGTGGTCACAAGCGATAACCGCCTAAGTCGACTTAAGAACGATTTGAGTTATGTATGCTATCATATTCTACTAAACACGCTTTATATTTACGTGAAATCCCCATATCTCTGACACTGTTTATTAAAAAGTTATTAATGATAACATTTTGACCTAAGTCGTAATGAAGCCCCATTACATTTAAATAAAAACTTATTTTTTTCAAAAGCATGATTTTCGATTTAGGTGATTAATGCTTGTGACCACAGATATTAAGGTTTTCACCTGCAGTTGACATGCTTTACACGAGTTCACAGATTATGGCAAAAAGTGGATTCGGAAAGTTATTCTGAATTGTGTCCAGTATAATAAGATCTAGCTCTAGTTTAAAGAAAGAAATGCATTACTAAACTCAATCCTATGTTACATTTAAATTGATAAATCGTATACACCTGTTATCATGTCATGATAAGTTAACATAATAAGCACTTTGTTTATATTTGGTGTATGTAGGTATAAAGTGTTGCAGCTAATTTTGTTATTTAGTGCCGTGCCATATTTTTAGTAGATGGTCAATAAAGTTTAGAAAAAGTTTATACAAATGCAACAAACATGTGTGTCATTTGAAAACTTTTACATGAAAATTTTTCAATAGGAAACTACATTGAATTGCAAAACTGTAACTAATAGAAGTTGTTTTAAACTCAGGTTGATGGTATTAAACAACAATCAATAGAGAATGACAATTTATATGGCAAAATAACAAACTAACACAATCCTGACCTGCCTAGTATGGTTTATATGTATTATTTCGACATGTTGCAACATATTCGGTATACATGTTATATATCGTGGATAAGCTAAATATGTCTTCTTTAAGAATATATAAGATAAAAAAATAGTTTTTAAATTTTTAGAACACGTTAGGGAAAAGACCCAAGAAAAAAGAGAAACGTAAGAAAATAATTGTTATAATTTTTGTTTTGAATTTGGATTTTAATATCCCATTAACTATATAAGTTATTATAACGCTTTTTTAAAAGTGTCTAAAACAATTTAAGTGTTCTTTTAATATAATAAATTTATCATAAAAATAAATAATTTTATTATTTTTATAAAAATATAAAATCTTATTTTCGATATTTATAATTTTTAATGATTGAGTAAGAAATAAATCAGGCTCAAGATTAAAACATTTTACTTCAAATAAAGCAATATCATGCAGAATATAGATCAATTTTTGAAACAAATGTGCCAATGTTTTTTGCTTTATTTAAAGTAAAAACATTAGATCTTGAGCTTGATTAATTTCTAACTCAATCATTAAAAATAAATAATTTTAATATATTTTACATATAAACAAAATTATATATCAACAAAATAAGCAATTCCGACTGTTTATATGATGAAGATGATCTAAACCACTTGGGCCTTTAACACAATGTTTTCATATACACTTGTTAGAAAAAGTGTACATACATTTAAAATTCAAACTGATACATTTCAAAAAAAAAAAAAAAATTAAGAAAATTATAGTCGGTCTAGACCGACTATAGGATACCCTATACCATGCGTTTAGAGACCCTATCTCTTAGGCCCAACTAACTTGACATAGAAAATAAGCATAAAACAAATTTGAGTGGAATTTTTATAAATTTTTTTGTCTGCAGATATGAAAAAGTTCATATCGGATTCTATATCAATATGAATTCTAGGCCCAAAAATAGACCGATCCTGACCATGTTTGGTAAAGTCTCTTGTATTTTGAAAAAATATATACAAACAAAATTTGAGAAGAATCAGTGCAATATTTTTGTTTTCTTTGATAGATTTAAGTGAAGATCGGGAAGAAGCTCTATATGGGGGCCTATGACTAAGAGCTGTCCCATAGGGATCATTTTTGGACTACTGATTAATGGATGTAACAAACACATACAAACCCAATTTGACTAAGATTTATATGACAATTTGGATCTTATGGCAATTTAAGTCGATTTCATAGGGGTCATTTGTATGGGGGCTAGCTCTGAACATGGACCGATTGTCACCAATTTCAAAAGCGTCCATCCTATGGCCAATAAAAACTTATATACCAAATTTCATCAAATTATATTCATATTTGCGAACTGCAGTTTTATTACAAGCTTTACATGGACACACAGACGGACGGACGGACATCGTTAAATCGAATCAGATAGTGATTCTGATTCGATCGGTATAATTAAAGATGGGGCTAGGTCATATATTTTTGGTAGTTACAAACAGCAGCACAAAGTCTTTATACCCAAACCACATAGTGGTATAGGGTATAAAAACAAGTAAGAGTGTTATATTCGGCTGTGCCGAATCTTTGATACCCTCCACCTCGGTTTGAATATTGATAATAAATGTAAACAAAATATTGGAAAAAGTAAACAATTTGTTAAACTTAATACAAAACTAAATATTTCAGCAAATTCTTTGGGTTGGTTTTCGTCTTTTCTATTATTTCGGATTTATTTCGGTGTTTGCTTTTTGGTCATCGTGGTTGCTGATCGGCATGCATTTAGGTTATATACCTATATGCATGCCTTTATAGTTATATGATATAACTTCTCGTTTAATTTAGTTTTTGCTAATTGAATAGCTCGCCCTAACCTCCATTGCAAAGGTAATGGTTGTGTAGGGTGGCTATATGCATTAAATCATGCTAATTGGAGATGGCTGTATAGTTTATTTTAACTGGCGCAATATTTTTTCATTGCGGCCATATAGGTCGGATGGAGTAACAAAATAATAACCAGAAAAAAAAGCCCTCTCAACTTTTTTATTAAAATATTGCCATATTTTGTAAACATAGAGAATAAATTTATAATAATAAATTATCAAATTAGGGATGCCAAGCGCAAAAAACCAAATGTACCAAACATTTTAAATAAAATAATTTGTTATCTTTATTTTCTGAAAAACTTCAAATTTTCATCCAAAAAAAAAAAATTGTAAAAATCTATATATAAATAACATTCTCATCAAATTGCGTTTATTTATGTAACAGTTTTTATGTTCGCAATTCTTAAATATCATTTGACGTTTTCTAAAATTCATTGAATTTAAATTAATATTTTCTGTAGTGCGATTCTGTAAATTTCAACGATCCGACAATCGCAAAATATATCGACAGCTAGTGTTGTTTGCACTAAGGATTAAGTGATTCACTAAGTACATACATCTTATCAACAGTCGACAAATCTATTTTTCTATTTATTTAAATTGTAAACGAGTGGCATCCCTGTTAAAATAAGCGAAAAACACAAAGAAGAATAGAAAAAAACAAATTACTTCGTGTTTGACAGGATGATTTTATGTTTATGTTTAATATCTTTATTTTTTTTACTAATATTTCTGTTTATTTATTTGAAAATGAAATAATGAATTTAATTTTTTTATTTATATAAAAAACTTTTTTAATAAAAGCAAAATATTTTCACTATTTTATGATTTTATTTATGTATGACGACATTTCAACCTAAAAATTTAAGTTTTTATCGATTGAATAAACAACACAAAAATGGTTTAGATAACAACAACAGCTAACTTTAACAATAGCGAATATCGTTTAAAAATTTTACTGATAATTTTGCTATTTTCTTTTTTTAACGATTCGACTATCGTTAAAAGAAGTTACTGAATCGCGGCACTGAAAAGTTATTAATTTCTCCTGAATGGCAATATTTTTTTTTAAATGTAAACATTTTTTAAATGTTGTTTAAGTACAATTTAATATTTTCTTTGTACTTTTCCGCCTTTGAGTCAATTAGCCATTTTTGGGTTAATTCTGGGTTAAAATCTATGAAACTCCTTTTTTTATACATCGTTGAAAGGAGTGTTTACATAGATTTTAACTAGTAAAACCGTTAACGGTACTTAGATATTGCTCGCCACCTTCTCTCTTTATTTTTTAACTTATAAAATCAATCGTTTTGGTACCTTCGTACAATTCGTACATATAAACACCATCCGCTGTGCATATTTTAAAAAAGGTAATACATCTTGTATATACAAATAAAATATAGATCTTATTTTCTCTACGTATCAAACCTAAAATTAAATTGTGTTTTATTTCTTTTTTGCTACATACGCAAACATTTGGTCCTTCGAACCGGATCCTGAGGAAAAATTTGGAAAATTTTTAAAAATTATTAATTTCAACATTCCCACAGCCTTCATCTTGTCAACACCAGCAAGAACCTGCAAAAACAACCCTTCACTTCAACTACAGCAGAAAACAATTAATTAAAAAGGTGCGTATAGTTCAGTTTTTTTTATGTGTGAGCTAAACAAAAACTTGAAAATTTAAAAAGTGTATAATTAAAATTAATTTAAAAAGAAAAAAAGTTTCATCGTTATTGAAATACTATTTTTTTGCATACTTTTCGTTTTACAACCCTACGCGTTACGTTACATTACGTATATATTCGTTTATATTTTAATCGAAAGAAAAAGCAAAAGCCGTCGGGATTTTAAAAAAAAAAAAAGTGATTAGTGCAAGTAATAATATAAATATTAATCATATCGTGTTTGTTTTAATCGAAGGAAAGAGAAAAAGCCGTCGGGATAGTTTAAAAAAAAGTGTTTAGTGCAAATAATAATAATTTAAACAGGTTTACATTTAAACAGATATACATTACAATAAAGATTATAACTAAATCGGTTTTTCTCCTTTGTGTTATACATATACGCTCACGCGAACGTTTTTTTTCGTGTTTAAGCTGCTTAAGCTGAATAGTTTTTATTTCTCTGTACGTTCACGCGTTGGTTTTTTTTTGTGTTTATGCTCAAGAGTGTGTTCATTTCTCTTCACACTAATATATACGCACACGCATTGTGTTGGTTTGTTTTTTCTATAACATTGTTAGTCACCCTACTGTCCGTTTTAGTCGCGACATATCCAGTGTGTTTTTTATTAATTTTTTTTTTTTTTTTGCAAATTTTGGTTTTGCTTCTAATTAGTTAAAATAATACCACATATTAAGAAAATAAAATTTTTTTAATATAGTTTTATATTATTAGCTTATAATATATTATTATTTTTTCGGATTTTTTTTAACGAATTTTTATATTATTTAAATTAAATTAACTTATTTTAAAATAAATTCGAACCAAAATGCCGGGAACTGCACTTGATATTTTTATTCGCGATTCGGATATGCTCATTAAATTTGGGGCGAAATTCAACGATATTCGTGAGGAATTACATTCGGTATTTAATCTTGAAATTCGTGGAAAAGAATTGGACTTGCTTTGGGAACAAGTAAAATCGACATATCGTACTTGTTTATCATATTTAGAAAATTCGGATGACGCGGAACCAGCGGATTTTGACGCGGCTGAATCGAAATATGAAGCCACTTTTAACGCGTACGTTAATTGTTTATCTAGGATTAATGAACGATTACATCATTTTAAATCCAACGCGACACCGAAAGAGCAGTCTCAGTCTTCTAGCGTAAACCTCAATTCAGCTGACAACTTTTGTCATAATTTAACGCTTCCGCCATGCGATACCGACGTTTTTGAGGGCGATTACATTTCTTGGCCCACTTTTAGGGATCTTTTTACAGCGGTTTATATCAATAACTCTCGACTTAGCAATATTGAGCGACTATGCCATCTAGTTCGGAAAACTAGTGGCGAAGCTCGGGAAATTGTTTCGAAATGCCCTGTCACTAATCAAGGTTTTGATGTTGCGTGGCGCAACTTGAGGGACGCATATGATAATCCGCGTATGCTGGTTAATAACCAGTTAAAATCGCTATTTAGCCTTCCCTTTCTTGATAAGGAAACCTCGTCGGGATTAAAAACTTTACAACGCGGAATAAACGGTTGCCTTACGGCTATGTCAATTTATAATATTTCGACGCACAGCTGGGATCCTATTATTGTATTTCTTTGTATTCAACGGTTACCTTCGCAAACTGTTAGCCTGTGGGAACAGAGTATAAAGGACAAATCAGCTTTGTCACTCTGGAAGGATTTGGACCTCTTTCTGACAGAAAGAGTTCAAACTTTAGATTGTTTACGTGATCTTAGGGGTTCAGAATCTGCTAAACGGCTTTCTGAACCTAAAATCAAAGCGCATCATACCAATGCTGCTTCAACTTCAAGTGCTTCTTGTGTTCTTTGTAAGAATCAAGTTCACTTTTTACGTTCTTGTCATCGATTCAAAAGTTTATCTGTTGCGGATCGATTTTCTACGGTAAAAAAGTTTCACTGTTGTGTCAATTGTCTTGCAAGGACACATGAAGCTAAAAATTGTAGCAGTTCGTATAATTGCTCCATTTGTAACAAGAGACATCATACTATGTTACACCGTGAGTTACCATCTTCTGAAGTTTCTAGGGATACTAATCGGTCGAATTCGGGTGTTAGTTCGGTTTCTGTTTCTCGAGTTTCAAACTCCGTACCTGCAATCGCATCATCTTCGAATGCCAATCATGCCACAGCTCCTACAAATCATCAAGTATTTCATACAGCACAAAGTAGGACTGTACTTTTAGGGACGGCTATGGTGAATCTTATTCATCAGGGTACTACGTACCCAGCCCGGGCCCTTATTGACCCTGCTTCTGAAGCATCGTTCATTTCTGAACGTTTGCAAAATCGCCTGAAAATTTCGACGCATTCGACGAATGCTCAAATTTCAGGAGTTAATCAGGCAGTTACGGCAATGTCTAGAAAACTTTGTTCATTAAAAATTGGCTCCACCCTCGATTCATCCCTTGTATTGGAAACATTGGCACTTGTTTTGCCAAATATTTCGGGTAATTTACCATCATTTACAGTCCACTCGTATTTAAAGGAAAATTTGCCAAACCTTCGTTTGGCCGATATTAATTTTGATGACAGTCGACCTGTTGATCTTTTGCTTGGCGCGGATTTATATCCAAGAATTCTGTTGGGAGAAATCCGTCGCAATATTTTGGGCTCTTTACTAGCTCAGAACACTATTTTTGGCTGGATTATTACTGGTCCAGTTGTACAACCTCAAGTTCAAGTATATTCTACGAATGTCGAATTTTCAGAGGAAGATTGCCTTAACAAAAATCTTTTGAGATTCTGGGAACTTGAGGAAACTCCTAAAAGAAAAATTCTGTCTCCATTTGACAAATTTTGTGAGGAAAATTATAAAGCGACTACTCGTCGCGAATCTGATGGTCGATATGTAGTGACTCTCCCATTTAAGCCTGAATTTCCTGAAAAATTTTCTTTAGGGACTTCAAGACCTGATGTTATGGGACAATATCTTAGGACCGAATCATCTTTAATGCGTAGACCTGAAATTAAGGAGATGTACGATGACGTCGTTTGGGAGTATTTGGACATAGGACATATGAGACCGGTATTACCAAATTATTCATCTCCTACCTCTTTTTGTTATTTACCTCATCATCCGGTGGTAAAACTAGAACGTAAGACAACTAAATTGAGAGTTATTTTCAACGCTTCAAATAGAACTTCTAATGGAATTAGTTTAAACGATTGCCTTTACGTAGGACCTACCTTACAAGCAGACTTAGTTCTACTTATTCTTAGGTGGCGTCTGTTTAAATTCGTCTTCAATTGTGATATTACTCAAATGTATAGGCAGATTCGGGTTGATCCGTCGCATACCCCTTTTCAACGAATTTTGTTTAGGGATTCTCCGACGGAGACCGTAAGGGACTATGAATTACAGACAGTGACTTTTGGCGTTAACTGCGCTCCATACCTTGCCATTAGGACGTTATTACAACTCGCTGACGATTCTGAGGCTGAGTTCCCTCTCGCAGCACATATTCTACGAAAGTGCATGTACGTTGACGACGTTTTGACAGGGACTCATGATATTTCGACTGCATTAATGGCTCGTGATCAACTCGTCGCTGCTTTGGCCTCTGCTAAGTTTCAGCTAAGAAAATGGACTTCAAACGAACGGAGTATTTTGAAAGACATACCTTTGGACCATTTAGTTGACGCTAAATTATTGACCTTTATAGAATCGAGTACTTCAAAGACTTTAGGAATTCAGTGGAACGCTCAGTTGGACTCGTTTTATTTTAGTGTGACTCCTATTTCATTAAAATCTGGGTATACTAAGAGGGAAGTCTTATCGACTATCGCGAAATTGTTTGATCCTGTAGGTTGGTTAGGTCCTATAATTGTGGTTGCAAAAATTATCATGCAAAAAATTTGGCTTGATAATATAAATTGGGATGATATGCTTCCAATTTCGACGGAAGTTGAATGGAAAAGATTTGTAACTTCTTATCATGAGGTAAATACTATTCGTATTCCAAGGTGGGTTAATTATTCGCCGGGAAATTCTGTTGAGCTTCATGTTTTTTCTGATGCCTCGGAAAAGGCATACGCGGGGGTGATTTATATTCGAATTCAGGCCTCTAACGGCGAAATTCATACTCACCTACTTTCATCGAAAACCAAAGTAGCCCCCATCAAATCAATTTCTCTACCTCGTTTAGAACTGTGCGGGGCGGTGTTAGCCTCTGAACTTTTGAAGACGGTAATAGGTGAAATTGATATTAAAATTGATCAAATTTACTGTTGGACTGATTCGACGATAGTCCTTTCTTGGTTAAGGAAAACGCCGTGTTCCTGGGCCACATTTGTAGCGAACAGAGTATGCCGCATTCAAGAAAATGTAGGAAACCATAATTGGTATCATGTACGTTCTGAGGAAAATCCTGCAGATTTAGGTAGTCGTGGTACTTCTCCCACTGAGCTGGAAAATAATGAGCTTTGGTGGCATGGTCCAAGATGGCTGGGTCAAGATAAGGTGCACTGGAATATAACGGATCTAAGTTATCTTGACACTGACATTGAGGGTCGGGTTGTCAAAACTCATGCTTCCTTCTTTACGGACGTTAAGGGAGAAGATATATATGTGGATATTTTGAATAATTACTCTCGTCTTGATCGAGCTCTTCGGATAATCTCATATATTTTGAGGTTCTTTTACAATAGTCATCCAGCTCATAGGTCAAATCGTTATATGAATGTGGATAAAATCGTTGCTGGTTATGAAATCAGAAGAACAAAATTGCATTTCGCCATTGTGGCTCAGAAACATCACTATGCAGATGAATATAAGTGCCTGTTAGACAAAAAACCGTTAAGTTCAAAGAGTTGCCTTATTTCTTTGAATCCCTTTCTCGACAAAGACGGTGTGATAAGATTGAATGGTCGCTTGGTTAAATCACCATCCCTTTCATATACGGAGAAATATCCTATTATTTTACCTTATTCGAGCCGATTTACTCAATTGTTAATAGAATTTGTTCATATGATTTCCATTCACGGTGGAAATCAGTTGATGTTGCGAATAGTGCGCATTGAATATTGGGTTCCACGCTTGAAGTCGAAAATTGGTCGTTGTAAACGGTGTATTATTGACCGTAAAGTATCTTGTCGTCAAATTATGGCGGCTCTGCCCCCTGAAAGAACTACTCTTACTAGACCATTTATGACAACGGGCGTTGATTTTGCTGGTCCCTTTGACATCAAAAGTTTCACGGGCAGAGCTTGTAGGATAACGAAGGGCTACGTTTGTATTTTTGTTTGCTTTTCTACGAAAGCAATTCATTTAGAGGCAACGTCTGATTTATCGACGCCTACTTTTTTATCTGCCTTTCACAGATTTATTTCTCGACGAGGTTGCCCCTACACTTTATTTTCGGATAATGGCACAAATTTCGTAGGTGCATCGCGTGAATTAGAGAAGGATTTTAAGATATTTCTTAAGGAAAGTCAGATTGCAGTGGGTTCTATTTATGGTATTCAGGGTTTAACTTGGCGGTTTATACCGGCCGGGGCACCTCATATGGGTGGCCTTTGGGAAGCCGGGGTCAAGAGTTTTAAACACCATTTTCGTAAGGAAGCGCAATCTTTTAAATATACTTTTGAAGAACTTTCTTCAGTTCTCGCAAGAATCGAAGCTTGTCTAAATTCACGTCCTCTTTGTTCTATGGCGGATAACCCTCGGGAACCAGTAGCTCTTACTCCTGGTCATTTTTTAATAGGTGGACCAATACTTGCTCCCCCGGAGCCTGAAATTAATGAATCTCCGATAAGTCTTGTTAATCGATTTCGAAAAATGAAAGCGTTGTCTCAACTTTTTTGTCGCCGATGGAAAGAAGAATATTTAATGACGTTAAATAAGCGCTATAAATGGAAATATCCGGAACGCGATCTACAGGAAAACGACTTAGTCGTTATCAAGCATGAAAATCTACCTCCAACATCGTGGCGTTTAGGCCGGGTCATAAAAGTTTATCCGGGAAGTGACGGTCGCGTAAGGGTCGCGGATATTCGTACTGCTAATGGGGTTGTAAAACGACCAATAACCAAACTGGTCATTTTGACCGAATAATTTACACTTTTTCTTCGATATTTTCTTAAAATTTTTTATTGTTTCATAGAAATATGGAATCTCTCCCTAACCTTTTTGAGATGCTCTGCTCGATTATGAGGATGCTATGGCGCAATACACCGTTTTTGGATGGGTCATATCTGGCCCATCTCCATTGTAGAGTCCTTACTGGCTCATATGTAGAGTCCTTACTGGCTCAAATTGTAGAGTCCCTACTGGCTCATACTTATTTATAATCAATTTTCCATTGGGGTCCCTACTGGCCTATGGAAAATTGTTACGTCGAGGTCCCTACTGGCCAATTTAAGTGTTAAAAAAAAAAAAAAAAAAAAAAAAAATTTGAATTCAAGCTCACATTTTTAAACTGAACTATGCCTTATTTTAAGATACTTAAGTTATTTGTTAAAGTATTATTGTTGCAACACACCTTGATGTTGCAAGGTGGCCGGCAATGTTTAAGTACAATTTAATATTTTCTTTGTACTTTTCCGCCTTTGAGTCAATTAGCCATTTTTGGGTTAATTCTGGGTTAAAATCTATGAAACTCCTTTTTTTATACATCGTTGAAAGGAGTGTTTACATAGATTTTAACTAGTAAAACCGTTAACGGTACTTAGATATTGCTCGCCACCTTCTCTCTTTATTTTTTAACTTATAAAATCAATCGTTTTGGTACCTTCGTACAATTCGTACATATAAACACCATCCGCTGTGCATATTTTAAAAAAGGTAATACATCTTGTATATACAAATAAAATATAGATCTTATTTTCTCTACGTATCAAACCTAAAATTAAATTGTGTTTTATTTCTTTTTTGCTACATACGCAAACAAATGTAAACATTGGTATTTGGTGTTTTTTTTTTTTTGGAATTTCAATTTGTGTTTAACGAACAAAATTTATATATTAAAGATGTAATTGATGTCTTCTAAATTTAAAATTATAATTTCCGACGTTTTGATATGATTTTCTGAAATTCAATTAATTGTAATTTATAATTGGAAATTTTTAATTCCAGTTTTTAGAATTGATATTTTCTTAAATTTGAATGGAAAATTTAAAAAGTGCAATTTTGTAGTTATTTGAATAATAATTAATGTTTTAGTAATTATAAACAATTTTAAAAATTAGATGTAATCGCAATCTGATATTTTGTAGGTAAAGCAGAATAATAGTTCTGTATTACTATGTAGAACTGTTTTGAAAGCAAAAAACTCATTGATGAACTCGGTAACTCTATTTTATAAAGACAACAAAAAGTTAATATGCCAAACTTATACCAAACTTAATAATGAAAAAACGTATGAAATAAAAGACCAGCCCGTGTATACTCTTAACATTGTTCTGTATGATATCTATTTGAAAATATTGATATTCATGTTAAAATAGAAATAACTATTGCAAAGCTAATTAGAGCAAACAAAAATTGTGGCGCCATCTACTGTGGCATAGTCAGGCTGAGCAAAATGAAGTGACATTCTGTTAATGCAAAAGAAATATATTTTCCCCACAACAAAATATTGCAGAATTTTATGTAAATAAAATATTATACCGATTTATTTCTAACATGCAGTTGTTATGGATATACATATATAGAATATATGTATATTATTTGTATTATTTAATATGCTTATGTATGTATATGTAAATATTACACACAAAAAATACAACATCAAACGTTATTTTTGTGTTTTTCTCTTTAAATAAATTTATACATAAAATTTTTTTTTTTTAAATTTACATTGTTTTTTTTTTTTTTATTAACAAGTAGGTATTTTAGCATTATTTGCTTTAGATGTTGGTGCATTTTTACTCCCTTTATATTAACTCGTAGTGTCTGCTTGTCGAAAAAATTTTGGATCGATTTTAACCAATTTCCCATGAGCCATTCGGTCTGAAATTTTGCAGGCAGGTTCGTGGTAATAACAGAAATGATCTAACAAATTTTTAGAGTGATGCCAAAACAATGAAACTTTAAAATTTTTCTACCAGATTTAATAAAAAAAATGTACAAAGGGTTAGTTTTTATTATGTTATTACCCCAACGGCCACAAAAACAACAAGTCCAGCTATGACAAAAACACAACATTTAGAATAAAACAAGAACAATATAGAAACATCATATTTTTAATTTTTTTTTAATTTTTCAGAGATTTTCCTGGACCTGTTCCACCGATTTCAATGATTTTTGAAATAGAAATCTTCCCATGAATTTGTTGAATCATTCTCATTAAAAATGATCACTGTAGCTGCACCACCGAAGGCGTGATCGTGACAAGAACAACATAGAAAATTATATTTTTTCAACACTTTTTTTAGTTCTTCATTCAAATCTCGGGCTCTAATTGGCCGATTTAGACGATTTTAAACAGCAAACTTTTCAGGATGTTATTGAATCATTTTTTATGCCAACGAGCACACTAGCTACCCGATTGATGCTGTCATCGTGATTTCCACAGACGGACAGACGGACATAGCTATATCAACTCCGGTTGTTATAAGGATCACAAATATATATATTTTATGGGGTTCAAAAATTTTTTTCTAATTATTACAAATGAAATGACAAACTTATATATACCCTCTGCGCACTGGAGTGGAGTGTATAAAAACTGCACATGATTCTTGGCTAAAAATTATTAATATTTAAAATAAGCGAATTTTAAAATATTTTTATCTGAATTTGCTAGTACTATATTAATTTAAGGATGCATTTAATACAAAGTAAGTAACAGTGTTAAATTCGGCTGTGCCGAATCTTCGATTCCCTGCACCTCGGTTTGAGTATTGATAATAAATATAAACAAAATATTTGAAAAAGTAAAACTTCAGCAAATACACTGATTTTTTAGCAAACTTTGAGGTATCTCCATATTTTAGACCATATTTTGACACAGTGATGCCCGATATAACCCATTTAAAATACCAACCTGCTCGTAGTAACGACAAACAATATTATTTTAACTTTACCCAGGTAAATGGTTTATTTTGTTGAACGACCGAAATTTCAAAAGACAGATAGACCGACGCATGTACGGACATTATATGGACTCGAGTTGTTGTAGGGATTAAGAATGCAAATACTTTATGGGGTCGCAATTCATTGTTCGATGCGTTACAACAATGTTTCAATGTTTTGAGAGCTAAGAATTATGGGGTATTTCAAATTAAACGTTTCTAAAAATCTTGGCAATATTTGGTTTGCCATATACCAGGAAAATGTGCTTTTTAAACTCTTTCTATTTACTCATACTCTCTGTCTGTCTGTCTGGCTGCTTTCATGGGTGGACCCCATTCCTCCTTATCCAACTGATCTAAAACTTGGCGCATAGTCTTGTCATGACTACAGATTAATGTTGGGGTACGCACAGTCACGGAGTTACCTGAATGTTATTTCCCTTCATCCGATCGATCTCAAACTTGGTCCGTACACTTGCTGTAAAGAAAGATCAACTTCGACATAGTCACGCACAGCCACGGAGTGACTTAAATCCCATTTCGCCTTACCCGATCGATCTGAAACTTGGTCGATAGACTTGTCATAGTCACAAACAGCCACGCACAGTCACGGAGATATTCAAAAGTCATGTGCACAAGGAAAGAAAGAGTTTTAATAAAACCTTTGTTTTTATGGGTTAGATTATTTTTAAGTTCATATATGGGCATCTTTAGTCAAGGCTATTTTTAATTTTAAGCCCTCAAGAAGCACTGCAAAGTTTATTCCGCACTTTAAATTTAGATATTATAATGCCGCTGGCCTCTTATGAAGGAAACTTAATACTTTTTCTACTCTAATAATAGAAAAGTAATGCAATTTTTGCGAACGAATCTTGCTACAAAAACAAAACGTAATAATTTTTTTCTGTGTGAATAATCGTCATTTTTGTTTTTTTATTTGGCAGGTTACTATTTCAGTTTATTAAAATTAATACTTGGGATACCGAAAAGAGGATTTGGATAGTGCAGCGGTATAAAGTTTTTCAGTACTCCATTTCCGTCCAAAGGGAATTTAGGCGGAAGTTTGGCATCATTTCCCCGAGTAGATGGACCATTGTGAGGCTGGTAAACATGTTTGCATATCTGAAAGCATTTCACGAAGACCGTGCCATCGGGAACCCTATGACAATTCAGACAAGTGTTTTGACTCGCTACTTATCGCCGCAAATGGGAATTAGCAGACGGTCATTACAACGTATAATTCATGATGACTTGAACTTGTTTCCGTACTAAGTCCAAATTAAAAGCAAGTTAAACCCTCTGGAGTTGCTTATTCGCCTGGAATTTTACCACAAAAAAAAAAAAAAAAATTAACAAATGGCCGTAGAAGACAACAGCTTGATAAATTGGTTGTTTATGTCTAATTAGGACCATTTTGAAATGACGGCAATGTAAACAAGCAAAATTGGCGTATATGGAGTGAATCTAATACACAAATACTCTTGGAGATGGAACTGCCATGGGGACCGTAATTTAAAGATGATGGAGAAGTTTCCTTATCGAGAACTGCGCCGAAGACATCTGTTTCAACAGCATTTGGTTTCAACAAGATGGAGCAACTGCACACGTAGCCAGGCCGGTTATAGCGGAGCTCCTACGAAAATTCCTAAACAAATTAATATCCAGTAACTCCATTTTCCGCTGGCCCCCTAGGTCACATAACCTGATTGCACCAGATGTTTTATGTGGCTATGTCAAGTAAGAGGTGTACAAAACGAAACCAAGAAATTTCACTGAATTTAAGCAATCCATTAAAACAATATTTGAGGCGATCCCGACTTCAACCCTTCAGGCCGTAATGAAAAATTTTCTGATCAGGTGTCGCATATTCGTTGATAAGTCGCAGTTCACACACGACGATGTTAGTTGCGCAATTCTTGAGTTTATAGATGTTTGCGGTGAGGGGAATAAAAAAGGAAAAATAATTGCCGGTTCCCGGCTATTTCAAGCAATTCTCTCATTCGCTTTTTTTTTTTTTGGTTGAATATTTGACATTTCTTTTCATTTGGTGTTTCGCTTCTTGGTGTGAATAATTCGTAATTATTGTTTACTTTATTAAAATGGCGTTTAAATGGAATCGGGACTTAATTGAAAAATTAATAACTTTGGTTGAGAAAAACCATTGCATTTATTATGTTAAATGCAAAGAATATTTGGATCGGGACTAGAGCACAAATGTCAAAAGCAAGTTCAAAAGAGAATTGCCAAAAAGTTGCGCTATAAAAATTGCCTCGTGTGACCCCCGACTAAGCATGAAGGTCATTTACAGTCTATAATCTTCAAAAACAATTAATTATATATTAATTATATTTTTCTTAAAAATAAAAAAAATATGAATGAAATACATTGATTAAGAAATAAGTTTTTTGAATTTTTTATTGTAGCACAATTGGTGCGACACCCTGTAGAATTTAAATATTTCTATAAAAAAAAACCTTCGTTGTTTTTAGGCAATAAATAAGAAATTATAATAAATACTGCTAGAAAAGAACAGAAATTAGCTATAAATTAAAATTGAATTGTATTATATTCATATGTAAGGCGATTTCTTGTGGCCGATTTTATGCTTTAAGTTGTCAACCGATTTTAATAAAAATATACCATTTGAAAGGTTTTTCTTTTTAGCTGTCCACCATATTTACAGATTTGCACCATCTAAAAAATATTTTTGAAGTAAAATTCATTTAAAGTTGCTACTAACACATACATAACACACATATTTAAGCTTCAAATTAAAAAATATACAATGCTGTGTGTGCGTTTACTATATTAACTTCTGTGTGTTCAACAAATATTTATAATTAAATTTATCGAATTTTATTTAAAAATTCACAATTTAATGAATTTTATTTAAATATTCATAAAATTATTATATATACAGATTAAAGGAAACATTGGAAGAAAAAAATTGAATGCAAAAATAAAATTGCCTAGTATTTGCACTCGAATTTCGAGGGCTGGGCTCAGCTAGTTATAACTGAAAGGTTAAGTATTGGCATTGGTATTAAACTGCTAACCGTACCCAACATGGTTGATAATATTAACTTTAGAAACAGGTGGAGGGTATCAAAGATTCGGCACAACACTTTTGCTAATCATCAAAGGCACATGCTTATGTTTTTGTTGTTTATTTATAAAAAATTTAGCAATTATTTCAATACGGCCATAAATTCTGTTTCTGAATACCAAAGTCTTGGAAGCTTTTAAAAATGTTTTCGCACATTAAACCATAGTTACTAGGACTAAATTACAAAACATGATAAGATAAGTGAACATACGTTTTTATACCCTCCACACCTCAGTGGCAGGGGGTATATATAGGTTTCTCATTCCGTTTGTAACGCATCGAAATAAATTCCTGAGACCCCAAAAATATATATTTTCTTGATCCTTATAACAAGGGAAGTTGATTTACCGATGACCGTCTGTCCGTCTGTCTGTGGAAATCACGATCACGCCGTCAATATCTAAGCTAGGCCACTCGTTTTTGTACAAAATCGTTTATTAACATCCCGAAGGAGTTGCTATTTCAAATCGTCAAAATCGGTCAAAGGGTTCACGAGCTATGAATGAAATTTTGAAAAAACTCTTGAAAAAATAAAATTTTTCAGTGTGTTTGTTGTTTTTCTTAAGATATGTTGTATATTTTGTAATTCTTCGTATTGCTGAAGTCATTACAGTTGTGTGTATATTAATACTGCACGTGTCACATTGGCCTAAGCAAGTTTTACTACATATTTTTTTATCATTAAAATTAAATATTAAAAATTAAAAATTAATAAAAAAAAAAATTAAAAATGAAAAATGGAAAATGGAAAATGGAAAATGAAAAATGAAAAATGGAAAATGAAAAATGAAATATGAAAATTGAAAATTGAAAACTGAAAAATGAAAAATGAAAATTGAAAATTAAAAATTAAAAATAAAAATGGAAAATGAAAAATTGAAAATCGAAAATGGAAAATGCGAAATGAGAAATGGAAAATGAAAATGAAAAATGAAACTGAAAAATGGAAAATGAAAAGTGGAAAATGGAAAATGAAAAATTAAAAATGGAAAATGAAAAATGAAAAATTAAAAATGGAAAATGAGAAATGGAAAATGGAACATGAAAAATGAATAATGAATAATGAAAAATGGAAAATGGAAAATGAAAAATGAAAATGGAAAATTAAAAATTAAAATTGAAAAATGAAAAATGGAAAATTAAAAATTAAAATTGAAAAATGGAAAATGAAAATTGAAAAATGGAAAATGAAAAATGGGAAACAGAAAACGAAAAATTAAAAATTAACAAGTAAGAAAGTTATAGTCAGTCTAGACCGACTATACGATACCCTATACCATGCGTTTAGAAACCCTATCTCTTAGGCCCAACTAACTGGACATAGAAAATAAGCAAAAACCAAATTTGAGTGGGATTTTTATTAATTTTTTTGGCTGCAGATATGAAAAAGTTCATAATGGACCGATCCTGATCATGTTTGGTAAAGTCTCTTATATTTTGCAAAAATATGTATAAAAAAAATTTGAGAATAATCAGTACAATATTTTTGTTTTTAATAGATTTAAGTGAAGATCGGGAAGCAGCTCTATATGAGGCCAAAGGGATCATTTTTGGACTACTCATTAATGGATGTAATGAACGCAAACAAACCCAATTTGAGTAAGATCTATATGACAATTTGGATCTTACGGCAATTTATGTCTATTTCATAGGGTTAATTTGTATGGGGACTAGGTCTGAACATGGACCGATTCCCACCAATTTCAACAGCGTTCATCCCATGGCCGATAGAAGCTTATATACCAAATTTCATCAAAATATATTCATATTTGCGACCTGCAGTTTGATTACAAGGTTTACATAGACACACAGACGGACGGACGGACGGAAGGACGGACGGACATTGTTAAATCAACTTAAAAAGTGATTCTGATTCGAACGGTATAATTAAAGAAGGGTCTAGGTCAAATATTTTTGGTTGTTACAAACAGCAGCACAAAGTCATTATACCCAAACCACATAGTGGTATAGGGTATAAAAATGGAAAATAAAAGATCAAAATTGAAAATTGAAAATTGAAATATGGAAATTGAAAAGTTAAAAATGAAATATGGAAAATGGAAAATGAAAAATTGAAAACCGAAAATGGAAAAGGGAAAATGGAAAATGAGAAATGGAAAATGAAAAATGAAAAATGAAAAATGAAAATGAAAAATGGAAAATGAAAAGTGGAAAATGAAAAATTGAAAATCGAAAATGGAAAAGGGAAAATGGAAAATGGAAAATGAGAAATGGAAAATGAAAAATAAAAAATGAAAAATGAAAAATGGAAAATGAAAAGTGGAAAATGGACAATGAAAAATGAAAAATGGAAAATGGAAACATGGGAAACGAAAAACGGAAACCGAAAAATTTTAAATGGAAAATGAAAAATGCAAAAATCAAAATTGAAAATTGATAATTGAAAAATGGAAATTGAAAAATTAAAAATGAAATATGGAAAATGAAAAATGGAAAATGAAAAATGAAATATGAAAAATTGAAAATGGAAAATGGAAAATGAAAAATTGAAAATGAAATATGATAAATGGAAAATGGAAAATGAAAAATGGAAAATGGAATATGGAAAATGAAAAATAATAAAATTGAAAAATGGAAAATGAAAAATGAAAAATGAAAAATGAAAAATGGAAAATGGGAAACGGAAAACGGAAAACGAAAAATTAAAAATTAAAAATGGAAAATGAAAAATGAAAAATCAAAATTGAAAATTGAAAAATGAAAAATTATAATTGAAAAATTAAAAATGAATTATGGAAAATGAAAAATGAAAAATGAAAAATGAAAAATGGAAAATGAAAAATTGAAAATCGAAAATGGAAAATGGAAAATGAGAAATGGAAAATGAAAAATGCAAAATGAAAATGAAAAATTGAAAATGAAAAGTGGAAAACGGACAATGAAAAATTAAAAATGGAAAATGAAAAATGGAAAATGAGAAATGGAAAATGGAACATGAAAAATTAAAAATGAAAAATGAAAAATGAAAAATGGAAAATGAAAAATGGAAAATGAAAAATGGAAAATGAAAAATGCAAAATGGAAAATGAAAAATTAAAAATTAAAAATTAAAAATTAAAAATTAAAAATTAAAAATTAAAAATTAAAAATGACAAATGACAAATGAAAAATGAAAAAATGGAAAATGGAATATGGAAAATAAAAAATGAAAAATAAAAAAAAAATGGAAAATTAAAAATTAAAGTTGAAAAACGGAGAATGAAAAATGAACAATTAACAAAATTATAGTCGGTATAGACCAACTATACGATACCCTATACCATGCGATTAGAGATCCTATCTCTCAGGCCCAACTAACTGGATATAGAAAATAAACATAAATCAAATTTGAGTGGGATTTTTATTAATTTTTTTGGCTGCAGATATGAAAAAGTTCATATCGGATGCTATATCCATATAAGGACTAGGCCCAAAAATGGACCAATCCTGACCATGTTAGGTAAAGTCTCTTGTATTTTGCAAAAATATATACAAACAAAATTTGAGAAGAATCAGTGCAATGTTTTTGTTTTTTGATAGATTTAGGTGAAGATCGGGAAGCAGCTCTATATGGGGCCTAAGACTAAGTGTTGTTCGATAGGGATCATTTCTGATTAA
Organism: Cordilura impudica; assembly: GCA_963682025.1. Classification (NCBI taxonomy): domain Eukaryota; kingdom Metazoa; phylum Arthropoda; class Insecta; order Diptera; family Scathophagidae; genus Cordilura; species Cordilura impudica. The sequence goes on along the minus strand of OY821520.1, from coordinate 247,528,335 downwards.
TGGATGTAGTAAACAAATACAAACCCAATTTGACGAAGATTTGTATGATAATTTGGATCTTATGACAATTTATGTTGATTTCATAGGGGTCATTCGTATGGGGGCTAGGTCTGAACATGGACCGATTCTCACTAATTTCAATAGCGTTCATCCTATGGCCGATAAAAGCTTACATACCAAATTTCATCAAAACATATTCATATTTGCGACCTGCAGTTTGATTACAAGCTTTACATGGACACACAGACGGACGGACGGACATCGTTAAATCGAATCAGATAGTGATTCTGATTCGATCGGTATAATAAGAGATGGGTCTAGGTCAAATATTTTTGGTAGTTACAAACAGCAGCACAAAGTCATTATACCCAAACCACATAGTGGTATAGGGTATAAAAAAGGAAAATGAAAAATGGAAAATGAAAAATGGAAAATGAAAAATGGAAAACGGAAAACGAAAAATTAAAAATTGAAAATGGAAAACTAAAAATGAAAACTGAAAATTGGAAAATGGAAAATGAAAAATGATATATTGAAAATGGGAAATGAAAAATGGAAAGTGAAAAATGGAAAATGAAATTTGAAAAATGAAAAATGAAAAATGAAAAATGAAAATTGGAAAATGGAAAATGAAAAATGATAAATGGAAAATGGAAAATGAAAAATGGAAAGTGAAAAATGGAAAATGAAAAATGAAAAATGAAAAATGAAAAATTAAAAATGGAAAATTAAATTAAAAATGGCAAATGGAAAATGAAAAATTAAAAATTAAAAATGAAATATGAAAATTGGAAAATAGAATATGGAAAATGAAAAATGGAAAATGAAAAATGAAAATATAAAAATTAAAAATGGAAAATAAAAATGAAAAATGGAAAACCGAAAATGAAAAATTAAAAATGGAATATGGAAAATGGAAAATGGAAAATGAAAAATTAAAAATGAAAATTGAAAAATTAAAAATTAAAATTGAAAAATGAAAAATGAAAAATCGAAAATGGAAAATGAAAAATGAAAAGTGGAAAATAAAAAATCAGAACCTAAAAATGAAAAACGAAAAATTAAAAACGAAAGATGAAAATTGAAAAGTGGAAAACGGAAAAGGATAAAAAAAATGAAAATTGAAAACGAAAAAGGTGTAGGGTATCAAAGATTCGGCACAGCCGAATTTAACACTCTTACTTGTTTTTAAGTAAAAATATTAAATAATATTAGACAAATATTTGAACAAAATACCCGGAAAAGTTACTTTAATTTATTGAGATTTTCATGAAATAAAACCCTTTTCACAGAGCGATACAAAAAAAACTTATAAGGTAAATTGAATTTTAGCTATCAACATAAAACCACAAATCGATTTTTTCCCTTTACTTTCTTATATACGAAAAAAAAAATTATGCAAAAAATATGCTGGAAATAGAAATTATCTACGAAACATACGGCAAGGCTTAAGGTGGCATGAATGAATATTGAAGCTTTATCCTACAACCTGTCTGCAAAAAACAACTTGAACAACAATTGCCGGAGACGAGTAACAATCTGCCAAAAGAAACAAATTTAATATTTATAAACACCTACCACACATTCTAGACAAATAAAAAAAAGAAAACGAAAAGGAAAATGAAAAACGCGTACAACACATACTTATGCACGTATGTTCGAGTAGAAACCTTGTATGCTAAATTATAATAATAGCCTAAAATTTAAGTTAGCGTGATCGAAAATAAATTTAATAAACACGAAATAAATCTCTATTTAATGCCAAATAAAATATCTATGCATGAATTTTCTCTAAGAAGAGGCAACGCCAATCAGTTTAAAAATGATTTGAAATTGTAAAAAAAAAAGACGAAAACATAGAGAAAATTGATACAGATACACATGCTAGACACGAGAACGATTTGACACAGATATAAATTTTAACGTCTACTTTAGTTATTCACAATAAACCAGAGGTTACCAAAAAAAAAAACTAAAAACTACTCATGAGTCAATTTTTCAAAAAAAAAAAACTTAAAATAAATAATAAATAAATAAAATAAGACAATCCGGAATTTTAAAATAAAATTAAAACAAAAATAATCTAACCCATAAAACCAATGCATATGAGCTTTGAATCTCTCCGTGACTGCGCGTGACTATTTTAAAATTAATCTTTGGCCACAAGTCTATGGACAAAGTTTCAGATCGATCGGATGAGGGGAAGTGAGGTTTTAATCAATCCGCAAATGTGCGTGACTATGCGTGTCTGTGCGTGACTATGTCAAAGTAAATCTTTTTTCACAGCAAGTCTATCGACCAAGTTTCAGATCGATCGCATAAGGGTAAATGGGTTTTAAATCACTCCGTGACTGTGCGTGACTATTAGTGACTGTGCGTGACTATGTCGAAGTTATTCTTTCTTTTCAGCAAGTATATTGACCATGTTTCAGATTAATTGGATGAGGGGAAATCCATTTTAAATCTCTCCGCGACTGTGCGTGACCATGCGTGACTGTGCGTGACTAAGTCAAAGTTAATCTTTTTTCATAGCAAGTGTATGGACCAACTTTCAGATCGATTGAATAAGGGGAAATGACATTTAGATCGCTCCGTGACTGTGCGTGACTACCCCAAAATTACTCTGTAGAACAACAAGACTATGGGCCAAGTTTCAGATCAATTGAATAAGGGGGAATGTGGTTGAACCACGACAGGCACACAGACAGAGAGTATGAGTTAAAAGAAAGAGTTCAAAAATTAATTGGTTTATGTTGATTTCAAAATTTTTTTATACATTCAACTATATTAAGAGGCATATTATAATTAATTGTCCAACCTATAAAAATTAATGTTTGAACAAGCTGCTGCGCCTTCGAAATGCTAACTTATGGATTATCAATGTTGAAATTTGTTAACGGCTTGAAAAATCATGTTAACGGCCTAAAAAACATGATTTTTAAACATTTTATATTTTTTATATTTTTTCTTATTATGTTTTAAAATTATTATCCATAAATAAAAAGAAAAAAAAAATAAGATCTTTCAAATTTATTTTTTCCAATTGCTTCGTAATTATTATTACAATTCATAATAGAAGGTATAGACTAATCATTTCTGAGCAACAATTATTAGATATTAACTCTTTTCGTGATTTCACAAACCGCAGAGATGAAACAAGTGGAGCGGAAGATGCAGCCAACATGTTGAAAAGGTTCTCATTTTGCCTCACCCTTGATGCTCTTAATGTATCCAAGCATCTATATTTTTTCTGAGCTTCTTGCTTCTGATATTCAATTATATCTTTCCCATGCGCCAATATTTCATAGACTGTCGGGGTCAATTTCTTCAGTGGATACATTTTCAAAGCATATTCTCCATACTTTGTAGAATTAACCTTTTTTTGCAGTTCAAAACATTCAAGATCGTTCCCAATCTTTTAATGATTTGATAGTTAATTCCAGTGATTCGAGTCCTTTCCGAAAAAGTATTTCCATCGTTTGAGTTCCTGTATCCGCATTCTGTATTCGGTTCTTTCTGATCTTCTGCTTATCCTTTTCTAATGTATATACATCAAAGTGTTCCTTCTTTTGTGGAAGGATATACGTCAATTTTAGCAAAAGCTCAATATACCTTATCCATGCGTGCAATGGTGAGATTCCATATTCATAATTGCTCTCCTCGTTTGTAGAATCGTTCAAATATCCGAAGTTCTTTTGCGTCTTTTGGCAAATCGGGCATGACAATGTTGAGGTTGTATTTGTCAGTTCGTTTACGACTTTTCCGTCAACCATGGCCAGGGGGAAATCGTAACTGCGTTCAAGACATTTTCCTTCTCTTATTTTCAGCACTGCGGTCTGCTTAATCTTATCAATTTGTTCTTGAATGTCCTCCACCGTGCTTCTTATGAGTTCCCGATTCCCTTGCAAACTGAAACATTATTGGGCGGAAATAATGCAATCTTGACGGCCGTCGATTTTTCCAGTGTACGGAAACATCAGATTTAAGTCGCAAAGGAAAAACAGGTGCCATAAACATAATTTCGTTTGATATTGTAGCATCACTGGAACATATCCTTTGCTTAGAGGATTTACCTCACATGGTACAAAAAGCCAAAAAGCTCTTCTACCACTCAAGAAAGAAGGAAGTCTCCTTTGCTAACAATCTTTAATATAATTTTCGGTTTTTATACAGCCCGTTGGACCTATTGAACTGCTTCTTTTGCTGCAACTGCATATTGCTTACCATACCAGAATTTTCTGGAGATATTTTATCTAAACTTATCTTCGAAATTGACTCGATAATTGGCAATATACAAATTTAGACCCGGAAGCTGCGAAAAATCAGCCAATACATACATTTCGTCATCCATTATACAGCAGGATTTTTTTTCTGTGAAACATGATTTCAATTTCCGTGTCCTCAAACCTGCATTGGCTTTAATTTTTCGCGCCAACTAGTTCGAGAACTAAGCTAACCGGGCTGCTTTTCAATATGCTTCCTATTTTCGTGGCCTTAGAGACATCATGTGGACCTTTCTTTCTTCCCGAGCCTATCAATGGTCAAATTCTACTGATAGATTCTAGTAATACTGGTAAAGTTTGTCGGACCAAGTTGGATTTTGTGGAAAATATTTAATAATTTTGGCGCGCAATAACTTTCGTTACTCATTTTAATTAAACAAAGAACAAATTAACATGGTTTCCTTTAAACATAGTAACTGGCATATTTTTATACCCTCCACTCCAGTGTGCAGATGGTATATATAAGTATAATTAGAAAAAAAATTTTGGACCACATAAAATATATATATTTGTGATCCTTATAACAACCGAAGTTGATATAACGATGTCCGTCTGTCCGTCAGTCCGTCTGTCCGTCTGTGGAAATCACGATGACGGCATCAATCGGGCAGCTAGGGTGCTCGCTGATATAAAAACTGATTCATTAATATCCTGAAAAGTTTGCTATTTAAAATCGTCCAAATCGGTCGATTAGGGCCCGAGATTTCAATGAAGAACTAAAAAAAAGTCTTGAAAAAATTAAATTTTCTATGTTGTTCTTGTCACGATCACGCCCTCAATAGGATAGTTAAGGTGATCATTTTTAGTGAAAATGATTCTCCAAATTCATGGGAAGATTTCTGTTTCAAAAATCATTAAAATCGGTGGAACAGGTCCAGGGAAATCTCTTAAAAAAATAAAAACAAAAAATTAAAAACATTATGTTTCTATATTGTTCTTGTTGTTATTCTAAATGTTGCATTGTTGTCATAGCTGGACTTGTTGTTTTTGTGATTGTTGTGGTAATAATGTAATAAAAACTAACACTTTGTACATATTTTTTATCAACTCTGGTAGAAAAATTCAAAAGTTTCCATTGTCTTTGCATCACTAAAAAAATTTTCTAGATCATTTCTCTCATTGCCACGAGCTTGCCTGCATAGTTTCAGATCGATTGGGCCACGGGAAAGGGGTTAAAATCGATCCAAAATTTTTTCGACAAGCAGGCACTACGAGTTAATATAAAGGCAGTAAAAATTCACCATCATCTAAAGCAAATAATGCTAAAATACCTAGTTGTTAATAAAAAAAAAAAAATGTAAATTTAGCAAAAAAAATTTTTATGTATTTATTTATTTAAAAAGGAAAACACAAAAATAACGTTTGATGTTGTATTTTTTGTGTGTAATATTTACATATCCATAGATACACATATTAAATAATAGGTACAAATAATATACATATATTCTATATATGTATGTCCATAATAACTGCATTTTAGAAAGAAATCGGTATATTATTTTATTTACATAAAATTCTGCAATATTTTGTTGTGGGGAAAATACATTTCTTTTGCATTAACAGAGCGTCGCTTCATTTTGCTCAGCGTGATTATCCCACGGTAGATGGCGCCACAATTTTTGTTCTAATTAGCTTTGCAATAGTTATTTCTATTTTAACATGAATGTCAATAGTTTCAACTAGATATTATACAGAACAATGTTAAGAGTATACACGGGCTGGTCTTTTATTTCATACGTTTTTTCATTATTCTTTTACAAATATGAACATAAGTTTGGCTTGCTAACTTTTTTTTTGTTGTCTTTACAAAATAGAGTTACCGAGTTCATCAATGAGTTTTTTGCTTTCAAAACAGTTCTACATAGTTATAAAGAACTATTATTCTGGTTTACCTACAAAATATATCTGATTGCCATTGCAGCTAATTTTTAAAAATTGTTTATAATTACTAAAGCATCATTATTCACAAAAATACAAAATTGCACTTTTTAAATTTTCCATTCAAATTTAGGAAAATATCAATTCTTAAAACTGAAATTAAAATTTCCAATTATAAATTACAATTAATTGAAATCATATCAAAACGTCGGAAGTTATAATTTTAAATTTAGAAGACATCAATTGCATCTTTAATATATAAATTTTATTCGTTAAACACAAATTGAAATTCCAAAAAAAAAAAAAAAAAAAAAAAACACCAAATACCTATGTTTACATTTAAAAAATTTTTACATTTAAAAAAAATATGCTATTCAGGAGAAATTAATAACTTTTCAGTACCGCGATTCAGTAACTTCTTTTAACGATAGTTGAATCGTAAAAAAAAAGAAAATTGCAAAATTAACAGTAAAATTTTTAAACGATATTCGCTATTGTTAAACTCAGCTGTTGTTGTTATCTAAACGACAACTATTTTTGTGTTGTTTATTCAATCGATAAAAAACTTAAATTTTTAGGTTGAAATGTCGTCATACATAAATAAAAATTATAAAATAGTGAAAATATTTTGCTTTTATTAAAAAAGTTTTTAATATAAATAAAAAATTAAATAGCATTTTCAATTCATTATTTCATTTTGAAATAAATAAACAGAAATATTAATAAAAAAATTAAAGATATTAAACATCAACATAAAATCATTCTGTCAAACATGAAGTTATTTGTTTTTTTCTATTCTTTTGTGTTTTTCGCTTATTTTGACAGAGATGCCACTCGTTTACAATTTAAATAAATAGAAAAATATATTTGTCGACTGTCGTTAAGATGTATGTACTTAGTGAATCACTTAATCCTTAGTGAAATCAACAATAGCTGTCGATATATTTTGCGATTGTCGGATCGTTGAAATTTACATTATCACACTACAGAAAACATTAATTTAAATTCAATGAATCTTAGAAAACGTCAAATGATATTTAAGAATTGCGAACATAAAAACTTTTACATAAATAAACGCAATTTGATGAGAATGTTATTTATATAGAAATTTTCACAATTTTTTTTGGATAAAATTTGAAGTTTTCAGAAAATAAAGAGAACAAATTATTTTATTTAAAATGTTTGGGACATTTGGTTTTTGCGTTTGGCATCCCTAATTTGAATATTTATTATTATAAATTTATTCTCTATGTTTTCCAAATATGGCAATATTTTAATAAAAAAATTGAGAGAGTTTTTTTTTTTGGTTATTACTTTTTTACGCAATGAAGAAATATTTGGCCAGCTAAAGGAAACTATACAGCCATCTCCTATTAGCTTTAATGGATATAGCCACCCTACGCAACCATTACCTTTGCAGTGGAGGTTAGGGCGAGCTATTTAATTAGCAAAAACCAAATTAAACGAGAAGTTATGTCATATAACCGGAAACGCATGCATATAGGTATATAACCTAAATGCATGCCGATCAGCAACCACGATGACCAACAAATTGTTTACTTAAGACTCAATGACTCGATGTGGAGGGTATCAAAGATTCGGCACAGCCGAATTTACCACTCTTACTTGTTTTAATCTTTTTTTGAGTCAAAATTAAACTTATGTCTAATACATTTACATTTAAGTTAATATTGTAACTATTTGTAATTTGTTTTTTCTTTCTTTTTATAAATTATTTGTAATGTTTAACTTTTTTTTTTTCAACAATTTAATAATTCTATAGTGTAATAAGAGACATTAGTCTTGTGTATAGAATTCCAAATTAATAAATAAATAAACAAATATCATATATCATATATCATTTACTGATTCGCCAACAGCATTCACAAAAGTAAAATTGCCTATTTCGCCTCCTTTTGTACATCCATTTGCAACATGTAATCCAAAAACTTGGCGGAATTCAAAAAACATTTTACCTTTTAAATTTATAACCGCATTTTGTGACGTTCTTGTGTGCATACCAGCTTTAAATTTTGACATAAAGAATTCATACGGGTATAACAATAACCAAAATTATCAGATTTAATTAAAGAGGCCAAATTCACTTTTAGTTGCTTACAAAAACGAGTGTCATTACGAAGCCAAATAAATATGTATGCGAGTAAACATCAAATTAGGCATAGATGTCAAAAATAATCCTAATCGCCAAAAAACAAACTACTTGCCCCAATCGATAAACCCGTGAAGTTTATTTCATCTTTCCATAGGACAGATAATTAGGAGGATGCTGCCACCATATTACATGAATAATTTGATTACAAATATCTTCGGTGAGGTTCCTAAGTTACAAAATCTCATTCCATTTTGAAAGAATATACAAGCTAACTTAAATCCAATGTATTTCGCTGAAATAAAATATATTTCCGGCTCATAATGCCATACAATAATAATCCCTATAAATGCTTACCAAGTTACAATAGTGTTCACAACAGCTTTACAAAATACTTTTGAAGAGCTAAAGTTAAAAAGAAAAAATCATCCCTAAATTGGAAAATGTAAATGTCTAAAGCCACCTTTTGACAAAGACGTAAACAACGTCAGTTGCGCGAAGTAAAAAATAACAACTTCAAACAGCATTTTTCGAAGATGAAAAAAAACCGATATTAATGTTAGTCATGCTGAGCCATAGAGATAGAACATAATAGCATATTTATATATTTAAATAGACAACATATAGTCAACAACAACATCATCTTTGTATCATCAAGTTAGCCAAACAATGAAACATTTTTTTTCAAACGTGTATTTTTTCTTTGTTAAGCTCAAGTATGAGTTGAATTCGTGAAGGAGCACGTTTTATCTTATTCTTACTTAGTACAGATAAAACCTAAAACGTCTTATATACATATATACATATATACAAACACAACCGTTCACTAGCAGATAGTTTTTAAAGTTGTTATTTTTTGTTGTTCACATCAACACCTTAAGGATATTATTTGAAAAATAACTGGATGATGGATAAGATTGTTTATTTTTAAAATATAAAAGAAACATTGGGATAATCTCAAACTGGGTTTAATAGATTTGGCGCTTGTTTGGCTACAAACTTATCAGAGACCCTGCTAAAGATATATCCAAATTGCATGCTCTATAATCGAAATCAAGACCAGCGATAAATAAACTTAATTGTTGTATTGAGATCAGATCAGATTAGGTAAGCTTAGAAAAGATTAGATCAGATTATATTAGATAAAATTAGATCGGAATAGATTAGATCAGATTAGATTAGATCAGATTGGATCAGATGAGATCAGATTAGACCAGACTAGAGCAGATTAGATTAGATTAGATTAGATTAGATTAGATTAGATTAGATTAGATTAGATTAGATTAGATTAGATTAGATTAGATTAGATTAGATTAGATTATATTAGATTAGATTAGATTAGATTAGATTAGATTAGATTAGATTAGATTAGATTAGATTAGATTAGATTAGATTAGATTAGATTAGATTAGATTAGATTAGATTAGATTAGATTAGATTAGATTAGATTAGATTAGATTAGATTAGATTAGATTAGATTAGATTAGATTAGATTAGATTAGATTAGATTAGATTAGATTAGATTAGATTAGATTAGATTAGATTAGATTAGATTAGATTAGATTAGATTAGATTAGATTAGATTAGATTAGATTAGATTAGATTAGATTAGATTAGATTAGATTAGATTAGATTAGATTAGATTAGATTAGATTAGATTAGATTAGATTAGATTAGATTAGATTAGATTAGATTAGATTAGATTAGATTAGATTAGATTAGATTAGATTAGATTAGATTAGATTAGATTAGATTAGATTAGATTAGATTAGATTAGATTAGATTAGATTAGATTAGATTAGATTAGATTAGATTAGATTAGATTAGATTAGATTAGATTAGATTAGATTAGATTAGATTAGATTAGATTAGATTAGATTAGATTAGATTAGATTAGATTAGATTAGATTAGATTAGATTAGATTAGATTAGATTAGATTAGATTAGATTAGATTAGATTAGATTAGATTAGATTAGATTAGATTAGATTAGATTAGATTAGATCAGACTAGATCAGATTAGATCAGATTAGATCAGATTAGATCAGATTAGACCAGATTAGATTAAAAATTTTAAATCCCAGAGACGTGAGAATATTCAAAGTGTTGCTAACCATATTGGATCCAATACTCAGTTTCCTGCTGTATATTCTGAACCTACCAGCTGCAAATAGCTGGGCAAATTTAAATAATAATACAAATAATGATGGCTTATTTGCGTTCGACGAAATCAAAAATATAACGTTTGAACTTACACATAACTTAAGGGCGTGCAAAACAAAACTTGACCAATTAAAAATTGTGTCAGGCACTGCTACTAAATTTCTTTCATATGGCACAGTCAACAGCAATAAAAATAATAACGTGGAATGCAAGAGGCATCCGAAATTTGCCTACTAACAGAAACATGACTGTAATCAGATGTTTCAATTAAAAACAGCGCTTATTACTGCTACAGAAGTGATGGACAACAAATCAAGAGGTGGAGGTGTAGATATCGTCGTTAAAAAAGGTATTCGTTTTTTAATAGTACCAATAATAAACACTGTTTTAGTTGAAAATATCGGTATAAGGCTTGAAACATTAGATGGTCCAGTTTTAATATATTCGTGTTATTTTACTGGAGGTGCCGTTGAAAATGATGGCGTTAGAAAGAACAATTTTAGGTCGGATATTTTAAAGCTTATCGGGGGTTATAATAATTATATACTTGGAGGAGATCTCAACACTAGACACCAGGCATGGGAATGTTTGCGAGCCAACGCTTGCGGGAACAGTCTCCACGAAGTATTAGCAACTTTTGGATCAAATACCCAAGTGACTCTTCCTGCTTACCGACAAAGGAGAATCACCAACCTTCAAAATTAGAGTTTTACTTAACCAATATAAGGTAAAAAATTTCCGTACCTACTACACTGAACTACTTAAGCACCGATCACTTGCCGGTGCAAATCACACTAAAAGGTTCCAGTTTCAACACCACAAGGACCGTATACGATTTTAATAAGGCAAACTGGAGACTATTTAAACAACACAATCACAACCTTTCTGAGAGCAGCGAAGAATGTACAAATGAGAATGATGACAATATTATTATTAATAATCTTCTCTTTGCTTTCTTCTTTTCTTTCTTTAAATATATTTACGCTGATCCCTAACTCACTGACTGACTGACTGATTCTGTAACGCTGAAATAATACACATACATAGCACTCCATACAAAGCTATGCGAAATACACAAACAAAATTTAATATTTCTCATTTTATACAAACCCACACATAATTTTCTCTCTTCTTTGTTACCGATCAGTGCTGCTAATAAAATCTTCTGAAAATCGATAATTTTGGAAACTAAATCGCCAAAATCGCCATTTTTAAAACAAGAAATTGTCAAGAAAATTTTACCGCTTATAAAATTCGAAACAATAAAATTTATTTATATCATTCATATTACGAATATTATTACAGCATTGGTTATTTCTATATATAAAAATGTATTAGTGATGAAATTTTAACGAAAAAAATTTAACACAGCAATCAACTAAATAATTTTATTGATATGTATCTATAGCTGAAACATATAATATAGGTTTAATAAAGTATCGCCGTAATTAAAACTTAAATCTTAACTGGAGATGTTCTTCAAGGTATTTCCGTTTTGAAGCGACTTGACCCAGAATTAAATCTATACATATTTTGTAATTTAAATTTACACTGAACAAAAACTATAAATTTTCGATAAACAACCCATTAATTGTTAACCCTTGCAATCGTAATTTTTATACTACAGAAAATTTTAAATCTTCAATCATCATTTTGACAAATTTAACAAATCATTTTAACAAATTGAAAAATCGTCGAAATTACAATAGGACGCCAAAATTGGCAGCACTGTTAACGACAATAGCACTACATATGCAGATTTCGTGTTACATATGGAATAATTTGAATGCAAAAAATGCATAAAAAAAACTAATATCTATTCAAATTCTTCTTTAAATTCCCTTTGTTGGTCAATAAAAAAATTCTGCAAAAAAAGTAATGAATGAAATTTTAAACATTTTCATTTTTCTCATTTAACGTCGCACAGTGGCGCCCGTAGAGCAAACGAGGTTGCAAAAATCAAAATTTTCATGTGCGCCGACGAAGTTTTGAATAGGAAACTTTTCAACGATTTCAAATATGCTACTCTTAATAATATCACATTTTTAGTTTAGAAGATATAACCGTTCAAAGTTGACCGACTTTCGGTTTTCAAAAAAACACACAATTTTTAGTCAATTTGTTGCGATTTCCGGTGTAATATCACGAAAAATAGGTAACGAATCGCCTTATTTTTTGTTTGTATTGATTGATGTATTTATTAAATGTATAATGATAAAAAAAAATTAATTATTTGCTTTGTGTTTCTCTTGGTAAATCACTATTTAAAAACTATCCGTTTTTTTCACTATTTTGCAACTTTGACGGAAAATAAAAAAATCTATATTTTTCTATATTTGCCATATTTGCAAAACATGTTCTTTGTTTATTTCTTTACCTTATTCAAAAGGTTTTATCTGCCCGTACGTGCCCGTTTGGCTTCTAGAGGTAAAAAAGTTTAAAAAGACATGGTTGCAGAAATTGTATGGCGTGCATCCCTTACATGTTTTGACTGACAGTAGTTTGATCTAATAGTTTGAAAATTGCATTTTAAGTCGGTTGTCTAGCTGTGAGCCTCTGTCAATGTCTACTTCCAATATTCTGTTACAGACACAGGATGCACAAAAAACTACTCATTGAAATTCGCAGGTACGCACCTCACTTAAAAATTACTTTGGAGTACAAATGGTCAAGAACAATATTGACTTATGGTCCCTCCAGGTAGGCACAAATCTTATTTAGACACGAGCATAATATCAAAATTGCATAATTCAGCCTAAATCCATATGTATGCAGGGAACAGGTAAATTTCTAGGCATGGTAGCATAAGCCTATATATTGCAAAATAAACATAATGCCTGGATTAGTCTACGACTGAAAGTTGGCGCAGCAAGTACTGAAACCATGGCGTTAAACAATTTAAGTCCTGAAAACATGGCGTTGAACAATTTAAAATTATTTGAACTGTTTAGAAGGTCAACCACACCAAATACGAGGACTGGCTTAATGAAGGCACTATCCTGGATATATTGGCAGTAGATAAACCCACCACATCAACCAGAGGAGCAAAAGGAAGGCCAAAAAAAGTATTGAGGAGTGCTCAATTTTCACAAGAAAGAGGAAACTTGCCGATGCCACCAATGACTTGACCACGAAGCATTTATAGGACGCGCTGTCTATTAAATATACAAAGGATAGTGAAAGAGTTAGGTCGCAGATTACAAAATCTGTTGCTGATGCAAGCCCATTGCGACTGAAAAGGATTAAGGAAATCATTCCCACGCCCACAAACGCACACATTAAAAAGTATGGTTCCGAAGAAGCCTTGGCCTTGTTTATGGACTTACAATTTTTCAAAGAAATATATGAGATACTACGGGCATCCTTGATGCGACACGGGGCTGACGTTTTACCAGGATACAAGCATATTACGCAAGCCAAAATAAATTCACGACCACTGCATACGGAGTTTACGGAAGTCTCTGTGCAAGCCAATCTGCAGGATCTCATGGGCCATACAGCAAAACGGTTGTTGGAGAGTCTTCCTGAAAATGAGGTGAAAATTCTTCCTGAGAAACTGACATTGATCAGCAAATGGGGCTGCGATGGATCATCCGGACAAAGCGTTTATAAGCAAAGGATATCTTCCGATGACGCCACAATATCGGACGGAAATATGTTTATGGCATCTGTTGTTCCTTTGCGGCTAAAATCTGATGTTTCCCTACACTGGAAAAATCCACGTCCGTCATCAGTGCATTATTGCCGACCAATAATATTTCAGTTTGCAAGGGAATCGGCAGAACTCATAAGGACCACGGTGAAGGACATTGAAGAACAAATAAGCAAGATTAAGCCTACAAAGCTGCAAATTGGAGAAGGAAATATATTGAATGCAATTACGAGTTCCACCTGACCATGGTTGATGGAAAAGCCGTAAACGAACTGACAGGAACAACCTCAACATTGTCATGCCCGATTTGCAAAAAGAGTCAGAAGAACTTTGGTAATTTAAACGATTCTACAAACGAGGAGAATTACAAATATGGAATGTCACCATTGCACGCAAGGATAACGTGTATGGAGTTCTTGCTAAAACTGGCGTATACCCTACCACAAGAGGAGGAAAACTTCGATGAAAATACATCAATAAAGGATAAGGAAAAGATCAGAAAGAAGCAAATACAGAATGCTTTTTTTAAACAAGTTGGACTAAAAGTAGACTGTCCCAAGCACGGATACGGTAACTCAAACGATGGAAACACTTCTAGGAGATTTTTTGAAAATGATGAGGCAGTAACTAGAATCACTGGAATTGACAATCAAATCGTTAAAATATTGGGAACGATCTTGAATGTTTTAAACTGCAAAGAAAATGTCAATTCTACAAAATATGGAGAATATGCATCGAAAGCTGCATCTCTTTCAGCAGAAATGTATCCACAGAAGAAGTTGACCCCGACCGTCCATAAAATATTGGCGCATGGCAAAGATATGATTGAGTACCAGTCTTTGCCAATTGGAGAGCTTACTGAAGAAGCACATGAGTCTCTTAACAAATTTTATAAAAAATATAGATTGCACAACACATTCAAAGCATCAAGGGTAAGGCAAAATGAGGACCTCTTCAACATGTTGGCAGCATCTTCCGATCCACTTATTTCTTCCCTGCGGCATGTGAAGTCACGAATAGAGTTAGAAAATAATTATAGTTTAGAAATGATTAGTCTTTTAGATATACCTTCTCTTACGAATTGTGATGGATATTTTACAGAACATTGAAAAAATAAATTTAAAAAATAAGTAATTTTTTTTTAATTTGTTGGGTAATAATTTAAAACATCAAACCCTAAAGAAAAAAAAAATAAAAACAATCTAAAAATGTAAAAATAATTTTTTTTAGTTACCATAAAATTGATTTTTCTACAAATTTAAACTTTGATAACCCATAAGTAGGCCCCTACAAAGCGTAGCACCCTTTCCGCTCATTTCATAGGCTGAACAGTTATCTATCATATGCTGTTTAAACTGTTCAATTATGTTATTCGGTTCAAAAGATATGATTTTTGCAACGAAAAAACTCAAATGGCGCCACTGTGCATCGTCCGATATGCATACATACTTCCTTTATCAAACTAAACTTTTCCATTTGCCTGTTTTGTTTTTCATCTCGAAATTGTTTTGTATTGTTATGAGTGCTTTCGCTCAGGTTCTCTGATGGCCAGCACTTACAAAGTATGCTTTTTTAATAAATATTTGAGAAAAAAGAGATCTTCAATGTGGATTTTGTTGTTGTCCAACGTATGATTTCGTTTAAAGCTCTGTATTGAAAAGCACTTGAAAAAATAGTGGAAAATTAGGTTTAAAATTTAAACTATTTATTCTAACTTTTCATAATTATATTACATTGTAATTTCAGAAGAGAGGTGGGAAAATTATTTTTTTCACTCATAATATTAATTTTTGCATAATTTGCTTTCAAAAAATTTAGAGAAACATAAATTACGTTAATAGGTATATTAAAGATTCTAATTTGAATAATTTATTGAAATTATAATGGAAGAATTAAAGGTGATTTGGAATAATAAGTTTTTTTTTTAAGTAAAACTAATATGCGCTTATTTTTTATTTTTTAGATTTATAGATAACTTTGCAAAAAATGTAGTTCTCTTTTTTCAGTTTACATGTATGATGAAATATGAAATATTTTTTTCTCTTTTGTGTAGGTGTATTGGTGTTTGCACTTCCTTAAGGGGTCGAGCGTGTTGTGTCAAAATTTTACGTAAATCAGAGCAAAATTTAAGAAGATACAGCGTTTCCAGCGACCGGCCTCATACGGTTATCGTATATAAATCAGTATTTAAAAAACTTTAAACCGATTTTCTCGCAAATAAATGTTCGAAGACCGTGAACATCATAACTCAAAATCTACTTGACCGATTCTTTTGAAATTTTAGACACTATATCTACACATAAATCATCAGGTAACCACGAAGAAATTGTATAGCAAAAATCGTTTTTCACTTCAAAATTGCTGCAAAAAAAAATTGTAAACAAGTAAGAAAATTATAGTCGGTCTAGACCGACTATACGATACCCTATACCATGGGTTTAGAAACCGTATCTCCTAGGCCCAACTAACTGGACATAGAAAATAAGCAAAAACCAAATTTGAGTGGGATTTTTATTAATTTTTTTGGCTGCAGATATGAAAAAGTTCATATCGGATGATATATCTATATGGGGACTAGGTCCATAAATGGACCGATCCTGACCATGGTTGGTAAAGACTCTTGTATTTTGCGAAAATATATACAAACAAAATTTGAGAAGAATCAGTGCAATATTTTTGTTTTTTAATAGATTTAGGTGAAGATCGGGAAGCAGCTCTATATGGGGCCAAAGGGATCATTTTTGGACTACTCATTAATGGATGTAATGAACGCATACAAACCGAATTTGAGTAAGATCTATATGACAATTTGGGTCTTATGGCAATTTATGTCGATTTCATATGGGTAATTTGTATGGGGGCTAGGTCTGAACATGGACCGACTCTCACCAATTTCAATAGCGTTCATCCCGTGGCCGATAAAAGCTTATATACCAAATTTCATCAAAATATATTCATATTTGCGACCTGCAGTTTGATTACAAGCTTTACATGGACACACAGACGGACGGACGGACGGACGGACGGACGGACGGACGGACATTGTTAAATCAACTCAGAAAGTGATTCTGATTCGATCGGTATAATTAAAGATGGGTCTAGGTCAAATATTTTTGGTTGTTACAAACAGCAGCACAAAGTCATTATACCCAAACCACATAGTGGTATAGGGTATAAAAAACTCTTTCTCACTACCTCAAGAAACATGTCACCTTTGAAACGCATTTCGATTTTTAAATTTCACATCATCCGGTAACGGACTTATTTATAAAAATTTTTAATTGAAAATTTTTTCAAAGATTCTTCAAATGTTATGCTATATCGGATATATGAAATAAATAATCCAAAATTATTCATATCTTCAAAAAAGAATTATGAAAATGCGACTTTTTTTAACTTTTAAAACCTTACCCCCCCTTAAGAAACTTTTAGGAAAACTTTTGCTCTAAAACGTTTTTTTCTATGCTATTCTATTTTTTTTTTTTACGGTAAAATGGAGTTCGGCTATAACGAACTCGGCGGAACCGGCCAAATAAGTTAGGCTAAGTTCGTTATAACCGTAGTATTTTTTTGTTTTGTCCGAAAGGTTTAAAAACTTTTTTTTTGTTGAATAAGTTTATTTATTTTGATGCATTTTAGAAGGCTATAAAACATAAATTAAATTATTAAAAGATACATATTAATAGTTTGCCTTAATAAGACTGAAATTACCGAGTTTCTATCAAAATAAAATATTGATGTGTAAACATCTATACGCGCAGGGGGTAAATTTCTATTTCACAATACAATCGCAAAAACAGCGTAACACATCGGTGTGAGCTGAAGGGTAAATCGGTGTGACTTTACCTGATTGTATTTGTGAAAAAATTATGATATGTTCTTTTCTAAATATTTTCCAATTGTCTTTCAAAAAACATCAATTGTATTTCAGAAAAAATCAATTGTATTTCAGAAACCATCAATATAATTTCAGAAAACAATATTTGAATTTCAGAAAACATAAATAGAATTTCAGAAAACATCAATATAATTTCAGAAAACATCATTCGAGTTTCAGAAAACATCAATTGAATTTCAGAAAGCATCAATAGAATTTCAGAAAACATCACTTGAATTTCAGAAAACATAAATAGAATTTCAGAAAACATCAATATAATTTCAGAAAACATCATTCGAGTTTCAGAAAACATCAATTGAATTTCAGAAAGCATCATTAGAATTTCAGAAACCATCAATATAATTTCAGAAAACATCATTTGAATTTCAGAAAACATAAATAGAATTTCAGAAAACATCAATATAATTTCAGAAAACATCATTTGAATTTCAGAAAACATAAATAGAATTTCAGAAAACATCAATATAATTTCAGAAAACATCAATTGTATTTTAGAATCCATCAATATAATTTCAGAAAACATCATTTGAATTTCAGAAAACATCATTCGAGTTAAAGAAAACATCAATGGAATTTCAGAAAGCATCAATAGAATTTCAAAAAACATCAATTTTATTTCAGAAACCATCAATATAATTTCAGAAAACATCATTTGAATTTTAGAAAACATAAATAGAATTTCTGAAAACATCAATATAATTTCAGAAAGCATCAATTGTATTTTAGAATCCATCCATATAACTTCAGAAAACATCATTTGAATTTCAGAAAACATAAATAGAATTTCAGAAAACATCAATATAATTTCAGAAAACATCATTCGTGTTTCAGAAAACATCAATTGAATTTCAGAAAGCATCAATATAATTTCAGAAAGCATCATTTGAATTTAAGAAAACATAAATAGAATTTCAGAAAACATCAACATAATTTCAGAAAACATCAATTGTATTTCAGAAACCATCAATATAATTTCAGAAAACATCAATTGTATTTCAGAAAACATCAATAGAATTTAAGAAAAAAGAAACTGTATTTCAGAAAACATCAATAAAATTTCAGAAAACATCAATTGAATTTCAGAAATCATCAATATAATTTCAGAAAACATCAATTATATTTCAGAAAGCATCATTTGAATTTCAGTAAACATAAATAGAATTTCAGAAAACATAAATAGAATTTCAGAAAACATCAATTGTATTTCAGAAGCCATCAATATAATTTCAGAAAACATCATTTGAATTTCAGAAAACATAAATAGAATTTCAGAACACATCAATATAATTTCAGAAAACATCATTCGAGTTTCAGAAAACATCATTTGAATTTCAGAAAACATAAATAGAATTTCAGAAAACATCAATATAATTTCAGAAAAAATCATTCGAGTTTCAGAAAACATCAATTGAGTTTCAGAAAACATCATTCGAGTTTCAGAAAACATCAATTGAATTTCACAAAACATAAATAGAATTTCAGAAAACATCATTCGAGTTTCAGAAAACATCAATTGAATTTCAGAAAACATAAATAGAATTTCAGAAAACATCATTTGAATTTTAGAAGACATAAATAGAATTTCAGAAAACATCAATTGAATTTCAGAAAATAGCATAATCGACTTATTTTTTATGCACTGAAAAATATGATGTTGATGATTTCTTTAATTATTAGATGTTTACACATCTTCCTTGTGATCGGACTCACATGATTTTTTTTTTAAATCATATAATATTAAAAACTCCTTATGTATAGAAGCAGAAAGTAAAAAGCAAAGGTTGGCTACTGGCAAACTTTTACGAAAATATACATAAAAGGACCTTTTGCAAAACTTCATTTGAAAATCGAAGTTTTTGTTTTGTATTAAAAGTAAATTAAAATAAAATTAAATTAAATTAAAATTATTTTTTTTTAACTAAATATAATAAGGAAAATTCTGAAATGGAAAAAAAAAATGGTTGTTAAAGTCAAAAGTTTGATATAACCACTGTTCGCTATAAGACAAGCAATTTGTATGAAAAATGTGATTAAAACTCTTGGGACCGAAGAAATTCTTCGATATAAACAAAAATTTATTACAACCAGAGTTCGTTATAAGCGAACTCCATTGTATTAAATTTTAATAATTTTGGGAATCTCCAATCTCCTCACTTTACCCGGCCTTCCCACGTTCAAGTCAAATTGATCACACATACAATAGTCAAAAAATTGTTAAGCAACTGTCCCAATTGAAAGAGAGAATTGAAACGTATGATTGTTTAGTAAAAAAGAGTAAAAAAAGTATGAGTGCATTACAACCTGAAAGCCAAAAATTTAACGTGTGAAGGCCGGGTAATATCTAAAATATATTATACGCTGATCCCTGACTCACTGACTGACTGACGGACTGAGAGACTGACTGATTCTGTAACGCTGACCAAAACGATGCGGTCCTAATTCCTAGGATTGATCTCGCCCCAACTGACACCACATTACCTTTCATAATAAAACGCCGCCAGTTTCCAGTAATTTCTGCATACGCAATTACCATAAAAAAGGCTCAAGGCCAGTCATTTGATTACGTTGGCATTAATTTGGAGACCGCGGTATTTTCACACGGCCAACTGTATGTGGCTTTGTCACGATCAAAAGTTGCAAGCCAAGTTAAGATACGTATTCAATCGAACCCACAGCAAGGAAAACTGTTAAATGACCAACAATTTTTCACACGAAATATAGTTTTTCAAGAGATTCTAAATTGAAAAACTTTTTTGCCAAATATTTCTTATCTGTTTTGATTCGTATGTACACAATTTCTACAAACACAATCTTTTTTCATATGTACATATGTAACAATATAATTTTCAATTTACCACTATATTAAAAGAAATTTAATATATTATAAATTTTTCGTGTATTTAAATTTAAACTGTTTATTTTATTCATAATTTTTAAACACAATCAACTTTTATAAAATAAAGTAGCACTTTTTTCGTCATATTATGATTATTTTTATAGCAAACAGATTGTTTCCTGTCACATTTGTTAAAATTATGATAATCTGCAGACTTTTATATTTGGATTTATGTCCACCGAGATTGGCCAAATGTCGCACTGTACAGCGCTGTCTTCAAATTGTTTTCCATATTTCTTTCACATTGCAAAATTATCATCTTTTCTATTATTAGAAAAAAATATATACATGAGCTCAAACCGAACAATAAGAAAATAAGTAATAGAAAATTTCAAAGAAATTATATTGTTCTTTAAGCCCAATAGAACTTGAAATTTCAATTCAATTCAATTTTATTTATTTAAATAACATTTTGATTACAACAAATTAACGATTTTCTTAAAGAGTTTAGGATAGCTTGTTCCTTTTCTACTTAAAAATATAAATAGCAATTTCTTTATCATATACATAGTTTTTAACAAAATAACATTTACAAGTAAGGGGAAAATTTTCAAAATACCTTGTTACAATTTTTATACCCTATACCACTATGTGGTTTGGGTATAATGACTTTGTGCTGCTGTTTGTAACAACCAAAAATATTTGACCTAGACCCATCTTTAATTATACCGATCGAATCAGAATCACTTTCTGAGTTGATTTAACAATGTCCGTCCGTCCGTCCGTCCGTCCGTCCGTCCGTCTGTGTGTCCATGTAAAGCTTGTAATCAAACTGCAGGTCGCAAATATGAATATATTTTGACGAAATTTGGTATATAAGCTTTTATCGGCCATGGGATGAACGCTATTGAAATTGGTGAGAATCGGTCCATGTTCAGACCTAGCCCCCATACAAATTACCCATATGAAATCGACATAAATTGCCATAAGATCCAAATTGTCATATAGATCTTACTCAAATTGGGTTTGTATGCGTTCATTACATCCACTAATGAGTAGTCCAAAAATGATCCCTTTGACCCCATATAGAGCTGCTTCCCGATCTTCACTTAAATCTATTAAAAAACAAAAATATTGCACTGATTCTTCTCAAATTTTGTTTGTACATATTTTTGCAAAATACAAGAGACTTTACCAAACATAATCAGGATCGGTCCATTTTTGGACCTAGTCCCTTTATAGATATAGCATCCGATATGAACTTTTTCATATCTGCAGCCAAAAAAATTAATAAACATCCCACTCAAATTTGGTTTTTGCTTATTTTCAATGTCCAGTTAGTTGGGCCTAAGAGATAGGGTTTCTAAACGCATGGTATAGGGTATCGTATAGTCGGTCTAGACCGACTATAATTTTCCTACTTGTTTTATTTATTTTTTTTCTTTTTGATTTTTTATTTTTTTTTCTATTTATTTTTTTTTTTTTTTGGGGGGGTTTTTGATTTTATATAAAAACGTTCTTAAAAATATATTATGATGTGATTATCTCATTGATGTGAGGGAATTTCCGAGTTAAGACATCTCGAGTAGAAGTTAAATGTGAGTCTATTTATTTTGTTATTTATGAGTTCAACGTTGGCTAAGGAGTGCAATCGTTGAGTAGAATAATGCCAAGGTAAATTATATATCAATTTAAGTAGTTTGTTTTGGGCGATCTGCAATTTTTTGATATGGCACTGTGCAGCAGTAGACCAAACTGGTACAGCATAATACATTATGGCGTGGAATATTGATTTAAATATTAATCTTTTGTTTTCGATGTTAAGTTTGGAGTTTCTATTTATAAGAGGGTACAATAATCTGGTGGCATTATTTAATTTGTTTATAATATATGAGATATGATCTTTAAATTTAAATTTTGGATCTAATATCACTCCCAGATATTTGACTTTGTCTGTCCAATGGATTTCGTTGTTATTGAAAGTGATGGACTGTTGAGGTAAGAAACAGTTTTTCCTTCTTCTTGAAATTTCAATTCAATTCAATTTTATTTATTTAAATAACATTTTGATTACAACAAATTAACGATTTTCTTAAAGAGTTTAGGATAGCTTGTTCCTTTTCTACTTAAAAATATAAATAGCAATTTCTTTATCATATACATAGTTTTTAACAAAATAACATTTACAAGTAAGGGGAAAATTTTCAAAATACCTTGTTACAATTTTTATACCCTATACCACTATGTGGTTTGGGTTTAATGACTTTGTGCTGCTGTTTGTAACAACCAAAAATATTTGACCTAGACCCATCTTTAATTATACCGATCGAATCAGAATCACTTTCTGAGTTGATTTAACAATGTCCGTCCGTCCGTCCGTCCGTCCGTCCGTCCGTCCGTCCGTCTGTGTGTCCATGTAAAGCTTGTAATCAAACTGCAGGTCGCAAATATGAATATATTTTGACGAAATTTGGTATATAAGCTTTTATCGGCCATGGGATGAACGCTATTGAAATTGGTGAGAATCGGTCCATGTTCAGACCTAGCCCCCATACAAATTACCCATATGAAATCGACATAAATTGCCATAAGATCCAAATTGTCATATAGATCTTACTCAAATTGGGTTTGTATGCGTTCATTACATCCACTAATGAGTAGTCCAAAAATGATCCCTTTGACCCCATATAGAGCTGCTTCCCGATCTTCACTTAAATCTATTAAAAAACAAAAATATTGCACTGATTCTTCTCAAATTTTGTTTGTACATATTTTTGCAAAATACAAGAGACTTTACCAAACATAATCAGGATCGGTCCATTTTTGGACCTAGTCCCTTTATAGATATAGCATCCGATATGAACTTTTTCATATCTGCAGCCAAAAAAATTAATAAACATCCCACTCAAATTTGGTTTTTGCTTATTTTCAATGTCCAGTTAGTTGGGCCTAAGAGATAGGGTTTCTAAACGCATGGTATAGGGTATCGTATAGTCGGTCTAGACCGACTATAATTTTCCTACTTGTTTTATTTATTTTTATATTTTTTTTTTCTTTTTGATTTTTTATTTTTTTTTCTATTTATTTTTTTTTTTTTTTGGGGGGGTTTTTGATTTTATATAAAAACGTTCTTAAAAATATATTATGATGTGATTATCTCATTGATGTGAGGGAATTTCCGAGTTAAGACATCTCGAGTAGAAGTTAAATGTGAGTCTATTTATTTTGTTATTTATGAGTTCAACGTTGGCTAAGGAGTGCAATCGTTGAGTAGAATAATGCCAAGGTAAATTATATATCAATTTAAGTAGTTTGTTTTGGGCGATCTGCAATTTTTTGATATGGCACTGTGCAGCAGTAGACCAAACTGGTACAGCATAATACATTATGGCGTGGAATATTGATTTAAATATTAATCTTTTGTTTTCGATGTTAAGTTTGGAGTTTCTATTTATAAGAGGGTACAATAATCTGGTGGCATTATTTAATTTGTTTATAATATATGAGATATGATCTTTAAATTTAAATTTTGGATCTAATATCACTCCCAGATATTTGACTTTGTCTGTCCAATGGATTTCGTTGTTATTGAAAGTGATGGACTGTTGAGGTAAGAAACAGTTTTTCCTTCTTCTTGAAAAATAAATAGCTTGTGTCTTTTGTGTGTTTATTAGTATTTTCCACTTCATAAAATATGAATGAACTACAGTGAGTGCAGTCTGTAAACTGGATAATACATCAATCGCCAATATTTTCCAGCTAAGAATAGCGGTATCATCAGCAAAAATGGAAGTAAAGCAATCATCTAGGGCTGGGAAATCTGCAGTGAAAATATTATATAATATTGCGGAGAGACACGATCCCTGAGGACACCCGGCTGGTACTTCAATCTGAGATGAGTTTTTGGAGCCAATATATACCTTGAAAGAACGTTCTGAAAGGAAACTTTAGATTATTTTGATTAATTCGATTGGGAAATTCAACTTTATCATCTTATAGATCAGGCCATCATGCCAGACCGAATCAAATGCAGATTTGATGTCTAAAAGTATCATACCAGTTGATTTCCCACTGTTAAAATTTGAATTTACTAATTTACGTATTCTAGTAAGTGGCTGAACTGTATTGTGTTCCTTGCGGAAACCAAATTGTTGTGATGGTAAAATGTTTTCTGCATCAATAAACTCAGTAAGTTTTTCCTTAATAACTTTTTCTAGAATCTTGCTTAAGGATGATAGAAGACTTATCGGTCCGTAAGAAAGGGGACTATTATCAGGTTTATTTGGTTTTTTTATTGGTATGATTTTAGAACTTTTCCAGATTTTTGGGAAGTAAAGCAACCGCAAGCAACAGTCGGCTACTTTATCTGCTGAAATTGACAAGACATTATGGGAGGTAGATATGTTGATGCTAAGATTACTAACAGCATTATATACATCTATTTTGGTGGCTGTGTCACTAAGGCTAGCTGAAATTTAGTGATTTGATCCGAATACTTGCGCTAGGACTTCGCTTTTTATACCCTATACCACTATGTGGTTTGGGTATAATGACTTTGTGCTGCTGTTTGTAACAACCAAAAATATTTGACCTAGACCCATCTTTAATTATATCGATAGAATCAGAATCACTTTCTGAGTTGATTTAACAATGTCCGTCCGTCCGTCCGTCCGTCCGTCTGTGTGTCCATGTAAAGCTTGTAATCAAACTGCAGGTCGCAAATATGAATATATTTTGACGAAATTTGGTATATAAGCTTCTATCGGCCATGGGATGAACGCTATTGAAATTGGTGAGAATCGGTCCATGTTCAGACCTAGCCCCCATACAAATTACCCATATGAAATCGACATAAATTGCCATAAGATCCAAATTGACATATAGATCTTACTCAAATTGGGTTTGTATGCGTTCATTACATCCACTAATGAGTACTCCAAAAATGATCCCTTTGACCCCATATAGAGCTTCTTCCCGGTCTTCACTTAAATCTATTAAAATACAAAAATATTGCACTGATTCTTCTCAAATTTTGTTTGTACATATTTTTGCAAAATACAAGAGACTTTACCAAACATGATCAGGATCGCTCCATTTTTGGACCTAGTCCCTTTATAGATATAGCATCCGATATGAACTTTTTCATATCTGCAGCCAAAAAATTAATAAAAATCCCACTCAAATTTGGTTTTTGCTTATTTTCAATGTCCAGTTAGTTGGGCCTAAGAGATAGGGTTTCTAAACGCATTGTATAGGGTATCGTATAGTCGGTCTAGACCGACTATAATTTTCTTACTTGTTTCTTCTTGGGTGTGGAAGGTGTTGTTGTTGAGTTTCAGTGTTGAAATGTTTGTAGACTTCTTTCTTAAAATTTTTGTGATATTCAACTTGAAATTTAAAAAAATTAAATTTTAATAAAAAAAAAAATCATGTGAGTCCGATCACAAGGGAGATGTGTAAACATCTAATAATTAAAGAAACCATCAACATCATATTTTCCAGTGCATAAAAAATAAGTCGATTATGCTGTTTTCTGAAATTCAATTGATGTTTTCTGAAATGGAATTGATGTTTTCTGAAATTCAATTGATGTTTTCTGAAATTCTATTTACATTTTCTGAAATTCAAATGATGTTTTCTGAAATTATATTGATGGTTTCTGAAATACAATTGACGTTTTCTGAAATTATATTGATGTTTTCTGAAATTCTGTTTATGCTTTCTGAAATTCAAATGATGTTTTCTGCAATTATATTGATGGTTTCTGAAATACAATTGATGTTTTCTGAAATTCTATTGATGCTTTCTGAAATTCAATTGATGCTTTCTGAAACTCGAATGATGTTTTCTGAAATTATATTGATGTTTTCTGAAATTCTATTTATGTTTTTTGAAATTCAAATTATGTTTTCCGAAATTATATTGATGTTTTCTGAAATTCTATTTACATTTTCTGAAATTCAAATGATGTTTTCTGAAATTATATTAATGGTTTCTGAAATACAATTGATGTTTTCTGAAATTCTATTGATGCTTTCTGAAATTCAATTGATGCTTTCTGAAACTCGAATGATGTTTTCTGAAATTATATTGATGTTTTCTGAAATTCTATTTATGTTTTTTGAAATTCAAATTATGTTTTCCGAAATTATATTGATGTTTTCTGAAATTCTATTTATGTTTTCTGAAATTCAAATGATGTTTTCTGAAATTATATTGATGGTTTCTGAAATACAATAGATGTTTTCTGAAATTCTATTGATGCTTTCTGAAATTCAATTGATGCTTTCTGAAACTCGAATGATGTTTTCTGAAATTATATTGATGTTTTCTGAAATTCTATTTATGGTTTTTGAAATTCAAATGATGTTTTCCGAAATTATATTGATGTTTTCTGAAATTCTATTTATGTTTTCTGAAATTCAAATGATGTTTTCTGAAATTATATTGATGGTTTCTGAAATACAATAGATGTTTTCTGATATTCTATTGATGCTTTCTGAAATTCAATTGATGTTTTTTGAAATTCAATCGATGTTTTCTGAAATTCTATTGATGTTTTCGAAATTCAATGGATGTTTTCTGAAACTCGAGTGATGTTTTCTGAAATTCTATTTATGTTTTCTGAAATTCAAGTGACGTTTTCTGAAATTCTATTGATGTTTTCTGAAATTCAATTGATGTTTTCTGAAACTCGAATGATGTTTTCTGAAATTATATTGATGTTTTCTGCAATTCTATTTATGTTTTCTGAACTTCAAATGATGTTTTCTGAAATTATATTGATGGTTTCTGAAATACAATTGTTGTTTTCTGAAATTCTATTGATGTTTTCTGAAATTCAATTGATGTTTTCTGAAACTCGAATGATGTTTTCTGAAATTATATTGATGTTTTCGGAAATTCTATTTATGTTTTCTGAAGTTCAAATGATGTTTTCTGAAATTATATTGATGGTTTCTGAAATACAATTGATGTTTTCTGAAATACAATTGATGTTTTTTGAAAGACAATTGGAAATTGTTTAGAAAAGAACATATCATAATTTTTTCACCAATACAATCATAAGTCACACAGCGTTATCTGCTTCAGCTCACACCGATATGAGTTACGCTGTTTTTGTGATTGTATTGTGAAATAGAAATTTACCCCCCTGCGCGTATAGATGTTTACACATCAAAAATATTTTAGTTGAATGACCAATATATGGCATTAACATTTGAAAATTATTTCGGACGTATGGCCCACGCGGCTGCTCCTAACGAAGCGAATTCTGGACGTTCAATTTTGGGCCACTTCATCGAGCATTGCTGGCCGAACAAAGTTTTCCTCCAAGGTGTCAATTATTGCATAAATTATCAGCATAAAAGAGTGACCTTATGTATCCCCACAGGAGGCCAATTGACAGGTTAATTTCTCGAAATCAACTTCTCGCCAAATTTTGATTTCAATAAATCGTTGGTTGCGATCGCCATCCTGTTGAAACCACATCTCGCCCAGATCAATGTCGTCCTTATTTTCAAACAAATGATTATTGATCATGGTACGATGGCGATGCATTGACCATAACGCTTGCTCCGGCTTCATTTTTGAAGAAATAAGGTCCGTTGATGCCACCTTCGTGTAAACCGCCCCAAAAGGTACATTTTTCTGAATGTAATGGAGTCAGACCCTGCAGTTGTGCATTGTTTTCATTCCATAATCGGCAATTTTGTTCATTAAAAAGCCCTTTAAGCCAAAAATGTGCCTGGTTGCTGAACAAAATTTTCCGTAAAATATTGGGTCAGTTGCCAGCTGCCCTGAAGCCCAATTACTGCACAAGCTGGATCTTATACGGGTGTAAGTCAAGATATATGAGCAAAATTTTCCACGTGGTGGATGGACAGAAACCAAATTCCTGCGGCCGACGATGAATCGATAAATTTAGACCTTCTTCCAGACTTTTGTTTACAGCGGCGATATTTTCTTCGATGTGGTGGTGTTATTGCATCATTTAGAGAGTATGGCATATGAAATCTATCACGTACCGCTTGTTCGGATCACGGAGTCGTGTATAAGTTGCGCAAATTGATGACTGATTTTTAAAGTAAATTTGGATAATTTGGCAGCGTTGTTGCAGACTGAATCTCTTCGCGATGATTTGCCTAAGTATATTGATCATAAATGTCAAAAAGTGGCCGCAGTTTAACAGCTTAGCCTTTCGTAAGTTCTACCTAAGCGAAAAAAACACCCTTAAAATTTTTAGAAAATTGCGATTTAATATTCGCACTTATTCTATAGTTCCGAAATGGATATCAGATGAAAAAGGATAAACTTTACTACTAAAAAATTTTTTTTTAATGTTTTTCTTCCTGGACACTAAGGTGCCAAAAATGTCCTTTCAAAAAAACATTTCGTGAAAAAGAAACAAAAATTTTTTCTTTAAATAGTAAGGGAAAGACGATCTGAGTATAGATAACTAAGTACGTAGTTTTACTACATATCGTAACTAATTTCACCTATATAACGATTTGATTATATGAAAAAAAAAATGTGATAATTAGTATTGTATGGTGTCACACTTCATTGATATTTGCTCCCAGTCGAAATTGGAACAAAAATATAAACTTTTATCAATAAAGCCATATTGCACCTGCTTTAAACTTAAAAGTCTTAAGTTAGCATAGACTTGAAAGAAAAAACCCATTCATAAATTTTCCCTTTTTAAAACTGACAAAAGAAAAGTAAAAAAAAAATTTAATCTTCCTCAACGTCTTTCTTTCGTTCCTTAGCCATTATAAATGGAATACTAAAAGGTAACAACAACATCTCATATAATTAACCGTCGTTTATACGTCATGTTTTATTACTTCATTTAAACTTTGCTTTAAATTAATTTTTCGCTGTTTGCCTGCTGCTACTTTTCACCTTCTCGAGAAAAATATCAACAGGCACATATACACATAAATACTTAGAGACAAATACATATACTTAAACTTAAACAACTTTAAAAACTTTAACAACTACTATACAAAGACATTTAAGTAATATGAGTAGGAGGGAGAGAACATCTTACCTTTTAGAAGGAAATTAATGCTAAGAATGGTTGTTAGTAGCATTGAGGGTGGGTGATAACAACGATTGGAAAGTAGGCTACTTTAAGAAAGTTATAGTGTCACAGGCTCAGAGACGGACGGACGGACATCACAAACTTGTTAATTAATTATCAACATCACACTAATTCTTATTAGATGATACCATTTAATAGGAAATTTAGAGAATAACTATTATTGTTATTATTCTTTATTGGAAAACAAATTTAAAAATTTTTTTCAAACTAGGAAAACTTATTGCACAAATTTATTTTGCAAGAAATGTCTAGCAGTTCCTGAGGAGACTTAGATATAATATAGAATATGAAAAAAGAAGTGACCTGAATTTTTTTTTTTTTTTTTTGGCAACCCAATCTGACATTAGCGGGTCGAAGAATGATAGCTGAAAAATAAAGCTAAATCGGAAAATGTTTATTTCCAAACCAAGAATTAAGAACCACTTTTGTCTTTTAGAAACCCAAATTAAAGCAATTGTCATTTAGTTTCATCATTTAGTATAAATTAAATTTAACGAATATTAAAAAAAATTATATTTCTCTATATTTATTTTATTTTAAGTGTGAGCCCAGATTTATTAAAATGGTCTAAGTCAAAATTTTTCAAAACTTGGCTTATCAATTATATCTCACTAGCTTGCCCGGCAAACGTTGTTTTGCCATGTAACTTATTTCTATGCATCTCAGTATGGTAGGTGCCACGCCCATTGGTTTGATCCCGCCCATTTTCCCCATAACTTCTCACGCTCATCATTCGTGAAGTCATACGTAGTTTCAAGACTGTCGGGTTTATAGTGCTTCAGACTAACCCACTAACCCACTAACCCCATCCTGCCCATTTTTGCAACAATAACTCACAGTAACAACCGATTGACGTGCAGAAAGTTTGAAGAATCTGGCCACCATAGTACTCAAGATATATGATGATATGTAAGTATTTACCATGTATGGGAGGTGCGACGCCCACTGGTTTGATCACGCCCATTTTTAGCCCGAATTCTCACATTACAAATTTATGTACTACTATAAAGTTTCAGGACTCTTGCTATCATAGAGCATAGAGCTCCAGATATGTGATGTTAAAAATTTTTTATATATGGGAGGTGCCACGACCACTTCATATATTAGAAAAAAATATTCCATATTTTACTTTCCCGATACAAACTTACACACTGTGAAAATTTTCAGAAGATCGGTCCTATGGTTTAGCCATCCATCAATGTCAAACAAACCCACAAGCAAACAAATTTTCAATATTATATACAGGGTGTTCCAAAAACTTTCCGAAAATATTAAATGCGCGATAGCTTGCATAAATATGAATATTTTTTGTTCTAGCACCACTGTTCTAACGGCTACCGTTTTCGAGCTATAGCGTCTCAAAAAATAATGCATTTCTAAATACATTTAATTCATTTTAAAACAACTTACTTTTTTTTTAAACATTTTTATCTGAGTTATGTGTCAAAAAAAATTGTGACATTTTTTTTTTCCATTTTTCTTTGTTTTCGTGTACCTTTAAATTCGATTCGCGATGAAATTTTCAAATTCTGAGTATGCGGATTTCGGTTTTTATTATGGCAAAGTTGATGGGAATTCATTGGCAGCACAGCGTATGTATGCTGAAGCTTTCCCCCAAAGAGATGTTCCCCACCACACCGTCTTCAACAGTACGTTTGATCGCCTTCGTGAGACAGGTTTCGTTAATAAATGCAGGGGTGACAGAACAAGGGGCTTTCAACAGAATGCAGAAGAAACTGTTTTGGCAGCTGTGTTGCAAGACCCAACAACAAGAGTAAGAAAAATAGCTAAAACAAAGGAAATACAGGGTGCGGCTAAAGTAACTATATGATTTGTTTTTTAAATAACTATTGAATGGAATGAAAAAAACAAAAAAATTTATGATAAAAAGAAAGTTTATTTTATGTTATTTTTTTACATTAATTATGAAAAATAATATCAGTTAAATGAGAACCGTTTTCTCTAACGCAAAAATGTGCTCTTTTTATGGCATTTTCCATAACTTTGTTGAGTGTTTCTTGTGGTATACGATCAATTTCTTCTTGAATGTTGTCCTTTAGTTGCTGCAAGGTTTGGGGCTTATTCACATAAACTTTGTCTTTGAGATAGCCCCACAAGAAAAAATCCGGTGCAGTCAAATCTGGCGATCGTGGTGGCCATCTCAAATCGCCGTTTTTAGAAATTATCCGATTTGGAAATTGTTGTCTTAATAAGTCCATCGTTGCACGGGCTGTATGAGCTGTTGCACCATCTTGTTGAAACCATATATTGGCGTTTGGTGGCAATTGCGGAAATAAAAAATTTTGTAGCATTACTCAGTAACGTTCTCCATTTATTGTTTCACATACACCTTGATCGTTTTCAAAAAAAAAAGGACCGTAAACTTTTTGGGCGGTAATGCCACACCAAACGGTAACACGAATTGCGTGTAAAGATTTCTGATGAAGATTTTTGGGATTTTGGGATCCCCAAAATCTGTTGTTTTGTTTATTTACGAAACCGTTCAAGTGAAAATGTGCTTCGTCGGTCATCATTAAATTTGACAAAAAATTGTCATTTTGATCAACGAGATTTAAAACTGCTCTAGCATATTCCAAGTGCAATACGAAGTCCTCAGGATTTAGTTTTTGGACTACTTGGATTTTGTAAGGGAAGAGGTGCAAATCGTGTTTTAAAATTCGCCGAAGAGTGCAGTCAGAAAGCTGCAACTGGGAAGATCGTCTTCTCGTTGATGTCTGCGGATTTTCTTCGACGCTCTGTCGCACAGCATCAATATTTTCGGCCGATCTGCCAGTTCGAGGTCTGCCCGTACGTCTTGAATCTCCGACAGTCCCATATTCAGCAAAATTATTCATGGAGCAGTTCTTACACCATAAAATCTTTTGTATGCACGTTGAGTATTAATTATCGAACGATGATTTTCAATGAATAGAAAAACAATCTTAGTTCTTTGCGCAATTGTATAGCGTTCCATTTTTAAATATTCTCCCAGGTTTCATTTCTGAAATAGGAAAAAAGAAAAAGTTAAATACTCGCAAGCAAAGAAGTTACAATTGTTTTACATCATATAGTAACTTTAGCCGCACCCTGTACCACAATCTCAGGTATTTAGAATTTTAAAACATCACAAGCTCCATCCGTATCACTACACACCGGTACAAACGTTGCACGAAGGTGATTGTGAAAAGCGAATTGAGTTTTGTACGTTAATGTTGGCGAAAGATATACAAAATGAAAATTTTTAAAAAAAAATTCTATGGACTTATGAATCCATATTCAACCGAGAAGGTATCACAAATTTTCATAATTGACATTTTTACGCGCAAGAAAATCCGCACAAAAAACTGCAAACAAAACACCAAAACCGTTTTAGTCTCAATGTTTGGGCAGGCCTCATCGGAAATTGCATTATAGGCCCATTTTTCTTACCAGATCGGTTAAATGCAACATTGTACATGGAGTTCCTCCAAAACGAACTTAGAGACGCTCTCGATAATTTGCCATTAGCAACATTAGCCGGAATTACCTTTCAACAAGACGGTTGTCCCGTACACTCTAGCATTGTAGTCAAGAACTTTTTAAACAGTAGTTTTGGTATAAATTGGATTGGACGCTATGGACCAATCAAATGGCCACCGAGGTCTCCGGATCTAACACCGTTAGATTTTTATGTTTGGGGTCGGGCAAAAGAGTTCGTTTACAATGAAGAAATAATTTCATGCAATCAACTTAAACGCAAAATAAACGAAGTCTTTCAAACCATTCAGGAAGAATTAATGCTGGATGTTACTACCGCTGAAATTAAGCGACGGTATGTAAAATGCACCACCATGCATGGAACTCATTTTGAACATTTGTAAAAAAAAATAAAGAAAAATTTTTTTTAACAATTAATTCAAAGAAAATTTATTTAAAAATTGAAAGTTGTTTTTGAAATTTAAGAAATGCATTCACAAATGCATTTTTCTTTGAGATTCAATAACTCGAATACGGTAGGGGTTAGAGCAGTGGTGCTAGAACAAAAAATATTCATATTGATCCAACCTATCGTGCATTTAATTTTTTCGGAAAGAAAGATATAATAATTTTAAGCTAAATTTATTTAATGTTATTTAACGATATTTTAAAAATGTTCCGTAAACTAGTTAGATGTTGTATGAAATTCATTATTCATTAATAACAAAAGTCGTCTAAGGAAAAGCTATAAAAACTTAATTTGTCAATTATTCGTCTGCACTAAAAATTGAAAAAAGCATTTATTATTAAGATAAATTGAAAAAAAAAACTAAATAAAAATCACAACAAAAAAATACTTATCCCTTTAAAATACGTAATACTTCTTCTGAACTAAACACGCAAGTTCTGGTAGTGAAGTTTTGATAAATGGAAGCATTACTTAGTCATGCCATAAGTTCTGTACCACTTCGAATATAGTGTTAAAACTAAAGAAACCAATTTTTTTAAAGTTTTGTAATTTAAATTTTTTATTAAATAAAATCAACATTTTATAAAAAATTGTCGCCTCTCGCTATGGTTTCGAGGGGTATTGATGACGCTTCTGAAATAAGAGCGTTCTGCAGACTCTCCAAATTTCGGTCGTGAACTGTGCAGGCTACACCCTACATAATTGGTATTCAAGAGGATTCAAGTCTGGGCTCCCCGAAGGCCAATCTTCAGCACCAATAAAAGCTGGAATTTTCTAACCACTCTTGATTTGTTTTGGCTTTGTTGTTTTTTATTTATTTATTTTACAAAAATAATACAGACTTTAAATACAGTTACAAACATAATCATTAGAGTTCAAATATGTCGTTAATCTTCTTTTAATAAAATCAACATCATCGGATAAATCAATTAAAGCATAGTGTCTGTTAACTTCGGCGTAAATTCTTCGGAATGGATTGAAATTAGTGAAATCTTATCTGTGGAAATTCAGATTAACAGGTTCATAAAATCGAAGTTACCTGTAGGGGACATTAATAAATATTTTTCCAAGAAGGCATTCAGAATCAATTTCACCATGAACCAGGTTGAGGCAGAATGTTATATTAAAAATGATCCTTCTACTTCTACTTCTACTTCTACTGGGATACGGTGGGAGACTCAACTCCGCATTCCACTCAAGATATCGAAAAAAATTAGTGTCTTTTAGTCTTTTATTTACGGGTAGTAAATGTATAACAATAGCTAATATTTAAGGCGATTAAATATTAGTTGAAAATTACCTATAAAGTCGAAAGAGATTTTAACTTTATGTCGTTCAATTACAGGGATTTGTAATTAGAGGAAGTAATGTAATTCAGTATAGAGGAAGTTTACACTAATATAAAGCTACGGGAGGATATAACTTTATACTTACTAGTATCGATTAATGGACTAAGGGCTTAACTCTTAGGAGAAAAGGGTTTTCATGGGAGTCTTTTGAATTGAAGATAATTCGTTTACGAGATTCAACTTATATAAAAATTAATTTGGACAACTTACATGTCAGTATATACCTATTGTATAAAACCCGTTAACATGTCGTAACATGTCTTATACTCTATTGCACAGACTTTGCAACTACATTTTATTTGATAACCAGTTTGTTAACGAAAAAAGACTTTTGACACCTTTTTCACTCCCTAAATATCAGACTGAGCAGCAAAAATAAAAAATAGAGTTAATTATTTGTTAATTTTCTATAACTAGTTTCATCGCGATCTGCGGGTGTGTCCACTATGACACCTTGTTTAATTCGTTGCTCAGAGAAAAGATCTCCTAGAGAATTATTAACGACAGAATTATTGTTTTTTTTTAATGTAAGATCGGGAGTTGCTTATTTCTAAGTTAGAATTATAGTTTGGTTTTCAAATTCGATGAGCCCCTTGATTTGGTTGGCAATTTTGATTGTCATTGATATTTGTTCTTGGTATTTTCCGTAGTTTGTCTTGGAGCACTATTTCTCCAATTTACGAATTTTCTCTCAATTGACTAGACATAATTTGTGACTAGAGAATTAGTTTCGATTGTTTTGCAAATATAATGTATTCATTTTAATATACCCACCTTGAATTAAAGATTCTTTGAGTAAGGCACAAACAACTGAAACAGAGCTGAAAAATGAAAAACAAAATAAATAATTGTTATAGTACGGCTGGCTGGATAAGCCTTCGTATCAACAGCAGCAGTTGACAAGGACGTTTTCTGTGTTTTTTCTATGTCAAGACCTTTACCGCTATATGAGTTTAAATGTTCGTTATTGTTAACTCAATTAGGCTGGAGCACGAAATTTTTGCAAATGAATAACGAATGGAGAAGAATCCAACGAATCGAAAAGTAGAAAAACATATGAAACATAAATTAAAAGTCAACAGAGCATAACTAGGACATGTTCATGAGGTGGGAATTTGGGCACATGCATATTTTTTTTTTTGGTTAAGGTTTTTTAAATGTTTAAACACTTTCCGGTATTTAAGAATGATAGAAGTATGGACATGAATGAAGTTCATCATTTAAATTAATTGTTTATTTTTTAGAAGAAAAAATTAATAATAATACAAATTACTTAAAATTCAGAAAAAAGTTAAATATTTTTTAAACAAGATTTTTTTAAGTCCTATTACTAAGTATTATTTAAATTATGTATTATTTAAATTATGCCTTAGTAACACATATTCATATTGTATTTATCCTTATCTTTATAAAATATCTTGTTTGCTAACATTGATTTTTTTTTCTATTTATAAAAAGAAAAGTATATTTCGTACACCCTCTTTGAGGAAGTTTCATAAAATTCATATTTTTTTTGATGAAATCTTAAAAATTTTATAAAAGTCATTAATTTCATAATGTAGCGAAAAATAAATTTGAAGCTCGTCAGAAAAAAAACTGGCAAACATTAATACAAGATATTATAACTTCCATATGTACACATGAACCCAGTTGGAAAAAAAATATTTTTGTCAGAAATTTTCATAAACAAGGTGGACAATAGCAGCAATACCAAATTAAAAAAAAGGTTTCCAACCTAAATAAAAGCAACAAAAGTATTTTACCTGTCTAAAGGAAATGTGTTATTTTTTCTACGGCATTTTTCTATCCAATAATTTAAATACAGCTTTCGTCCTTAAACGTCTCAATACATTTAAGTCATTTTGCTTAACATTCGGCGCAATGCAAAGCCCGGTAAA
The DNA here is from genome assembly GCA_963682025.1 of Cordilura impudica. Lineage (NCBI taxonomy): Eukaryota > Metazoa > Arthropoda > Insecta > Diptera > Scathophagidae > Cordilura > Cordilura impudica. The sequence continues at coordinate 247,491,235 of OY821520.1, read as the reverse complement.
ACATTTCGATGGCTTCGCTTGGTTTTATTGTTTAACCATTTTTATCCAAATTGTAATCGTCATTATCGGTCACTTTTAACTCCTCATTTTCCCATGATCTAGCAATTTTATCCAGCATAGTATAGTCAACCTTAAGATAAAATTAAAAATGTGACTGGCATTGTCTCTGAATTACAGCAATTGCGCGCGTCATAAGCTGTTGAAGTTCTTTCAGGAGGCTTAATGGAATATCTCCCTCCGGATCTGCTTCATCTTTCGTGAAACCCAAAAGATTTTTCCAGCGTTTTGCCACTGTATCTTTACTGACCCTATCCTATGCGTTGCCTAGAAGTGTAACAGCAACCTTCAATGTTACAGTTTTCATGGAATCGACTAATTCTGAATTTTTTGCCGCTATTACGGCTAAATAACTTGGTTATTTTAATGGCGTTTTGATTCATTGGTTGGATAAATAGGGTCACATTTGAAGGATAAAATATTGCAATTATGTTTCCATCTTCTTTTTTAATCTGCAATTCACTTGGCCGAAACGCAGTAGTTTCTATCAAAAGGAGTGTTTTAACTGGCAATTCTTTTTTAGAAGAAGCTCTTTTACCTAAAATTAGAGGATTTTATCATTAAAAATAAATAATATATATTTGGCAGGGTCAGTGGTCTACTCTTGACATTCAGGTATCTCGGATAATCCCTGACAAATGTAGCGTTATTCAGGCCGAAATTCACGCAATTATCAAGCTCGATATGGATCCAACTACCATTGATATCTTCGCGGATAGTCTTGCTGCTCTCAAAGATCTGAAATCGTGGACCGTTTGGTCAAAGTATGTGAGAGAATGTATCAGGTCTTTCCGGCAACACACCGTGAGGCTGAGATGGGTTCTAGGACAGAGTGGGGTCAGAGGAAACGAGCTGGCTGACGAGCCTGCGCGGAAGGGCTCAGAATTTTTGAGCGGGACGATGAACAGTAATATTAAAATCCGTCCATCTGAGCTCTCGAATGTAATTGAAGAGGCATCTGATCTTCAATTAAGGACAAAGTGGACACACCTCACCTCCTGCAGAATATCCCAGATCCTATGGCATTTGCCCAATCCAAGGAGAACGAAAGCACTGCTTGGTTTTGGTAAAGGAACAATCAGCCTACTTATAGGAGTACTCATTGGACACTGTGTAATAGGGCGGATGGTCGAAGGCATAGGTATCCCGAGAGCTTACTTTTGTAGAAGCTGTATGGATATGGACGAGGAGGAGTCAGTGTAACATTAACATTAGATTACACAAGACAAGTCTTAAAATTAAAGTACAGGATTTTCATCGTTCAAAAATTTTCCACAAAATTAATATACAATTTAAAATTTATAACTCATTTAAAATTAAGTTAAATAAATACACGAAATTATTAAAATACATGAATTTTGAAAGAAATTAAAATTATTTATATTTACACAAAGTAACTAAACAAACATTTATTAAAATGTGATTCCTAAAAAGTAATTCCAAACACCTGTGGCGTTTATGAAAAATTGCCATTCTGACACAAGGCATCGACGCATAGAAATAATAAGTTTTTTAGCCCTTCTGGATCTAGCAAATTGTGTTTGATCATAAAGATATAGTGGTTTCTCGGTGTAAATAATTTTGTGCAAAAGCATTAAAACCATTATATTAAGAATGAGACTCCATAAAGACTTTTTGAGAAAGTCGAATCACTATCATGTTTCTTCAGTCTATAGACATATCTTACAATATTGTTGTACAAAGTATTTAGTTTTTTCTTTTTTATTTTTTTTTTTATTAATCAACACTCAGGGGATGCCCCCTACAGATGCAGTGTATTGTGTTGATCTCAGGAAAGATATAGATATAGGAAGGAGGAAAGAGGGAGTAGTGTGTTAATTTTTTTTAATTTTTTTGCAGCGACAGACCAAAGGCTCTGGTGGCAATCGAACCCACGACCCCCGTATGGTAGGCGAGCACGCTACCTACTCACCTACCGGGTGAGTAGTCGCAGTTGCCAAAAACTTCACAGCCATAAAGTAGACCGGGAATTAGTATGGCTTTGCAAGAAGTTATCTACATTTTAACGGCGTAAAATATTGCGTTACCCAAAGAGATTTTAGCTTCACATACGTTTGAACTACAAGTATATCTGCGTGGCTTGATCAAGTCAAGTTATTATTGAAAACTATGCCAAAAGATTTTTTACCTTTTTTACAATCTCGATTTTTTGATTGTTTATTAGTATAACATTTACAACAAGAGGCTGAAGAGTTTTTTTTATGTATAATCAAACATTTTGATTTATGCGGGTTGAGACAAAGTCCATTTGCAGTGGCCCAAGAATGTATTTTATTAAGGTCATAGTTTAGCTTTTCAACTTTTTCCACTATGGAGCTTACTGGACTGCTGAGATACAGCTGGATGTCGTCCGCATAAATGTGTATTTTGTAGTGAAATAGTTGTCGGTGCAAATCATTGGCACAGTGGGAAAAAGAAGTGGACCCAGAATAGATCCTTGAGGTATGCCTTTCGTGCGTGTTACAGGTCTTGAAGTCGAATTACTAACTTAGAGAGATTGAGTCCGATTTGTGAGGTATGAATGTAAAAGCTGAGTAGAGGTGGATGAAAAATTAAAAAAGTGCTTAGCTTCATACATAGTTTTTGATGGTTTACTGTATCGAACGCCTTTGAATGGTCGAGAAGCACCAAAAAATTATTTTACCATAGTCAAGTTCACGCCCTATGTTCTGGGTTACGTTAACCAAGGCTGTAATACAACTGTGGTTAGAACGAAATCCCGACTGCTTGTCAGACATTAGTTGATTTTCGTTTATATAACTGCTCATTTGTAGATGTAGTAGTTTTTCCATTACTTTTAATAGAAAGCTGAATATAGCTATGGGCGATACTCCGTTTTCGATTTTGGAATTGGTATTATTTTTGCATATTTCCATTTGGTAGCGAAAGAATTTGACGTAATAATGGTGTCAAATAGGTGTGTTATACAAGGTAATATTAATGGCAAACTGAGCTTGTTAAACTTGGGATGTAAGTTATCGAAACTCACAGCGTTTTTTTTATTAATGAAAAACTTGATAATACATCGAACTGACTAAAACAAGAAAACTCGAATGCAGTTTGTTCAAAAGAGGAGCTATTATTCATAATATTGTTGTACTGTGATCATCGGAAAATAAGTGAAATTACTACTAAGTTCATTTGGATCAATTGGGCAGCTTTCATTTTTATTATTTCTGCCAAAACCAATATCTCTAATGGTTGTTCATGTATCATTGGAGTCAACGGCGGATGCAGATCGTTCGGAATAGTAATTAGTTTTAGCCATTCTTATTTTAGAATTAGCCTCACTTCTAGCGGTGCGAAAGTCAAGTTTCAATTCATTTGTTTTCAAAAGGCTAGAAAACCCAGATCATTTTTAGAAAAACTGGAAGCTGAGATTTGATCGTACAGCAGGATCTTAGATGGATCAGAAACAATTAGTATATCAATCAGTGTACTGTTGGACGTTTTAAAGTGTGTTAGTGTTGTGATTTTCGTTGGCGTAAGTCCTAATGACTCCATACTATCTTCAAGCGACAATTATTTTAGTAGATTCGAATTGGAATCTCCCAAAATTGCTCTATCTTTGTAAGATATGGTTAAGATTTCCATTTTGTTCATAAAATCAGCAAAAGGTACATCACGTTTATGTCGGTGAGCACAACCAATCAACATTTTTCTTCCGGATGATGAGATTTTAACAATAATACTCTCCATTCTATAATTTTCTTCGACCTTGCAACGAAAACAACATGTAATAGTTTTTTTAACTCATATTGCCACACCACGTCCTCTTCTTCCACTGCTATTAAACCGAAATACTTTATAACCATCTAAGCAAATGAGACTATATCCGGAATAGATCCATCGAGCCATGTTTTTGATTTTTCGAAAACGAATCCACATTAAACATTGTGCCTTTATGTGTCAGATTTGTATTCCTTTCTTTTGTTTCGCCAAAATTTTTACCATATTAAATGTCTCATCTTTAGAATTTCCACTTATGTTACCAAGAATTTTCATTAAAATAAAATTCAAATACTGAATTAAAAGCAAAAAATCAAACAAATGAATTAAAAGTCAAAAAATAAAAGTATGATATTTTAAAAAGGATGTGTACAAATTTAAATAATATAAAAATGTAAGTTTGTTTAAATATCTATAATATTAATAGGCTAGGCGATTTCTTGTGACCTATGGAAGTTTCACAGTTTTACCACGATTCTGACAATTAATTTATCATTTGAAAGGTATTTCTTTTTATCTTTGAACTAGATTTACAGAGTTTCATCGTCTGGAATATTTATTTGGAGTTATGATCGTTTAAAGTTGCTACTAACACATGCATAAAATTATACAATGCTATATGTTTTTTATTATACCCTCCACACCTCAGTGGCAGAGGGTATATATGTAGGTTTGTCATTCCATTTGTAACGCTTCAAAATACTAATTTCCGACCCAATAAAGTATATATATATATTCTTGATCCTTATCACAGCTCGAGTCGATATGGCGATGTCCGTCTGTCCGTCAGACTGTTGAATTCACAAAAAAAAAAAAAAAAAAAACATTTAACAGGGTTATGTTACAATAATATCATTTGCCATAATTCGCGGCAGGTTGGTGTTGAAAATGGGCTAAATCGGGCATCATTGTGCTTAGATACGAGCAAAAATATGTAGCTTTCTCTAAAAAAAAACATAAAACCTAGTGTGTTTGTTGTAACATTTAAGTGGTTGATAATAATCGTTGTACAATAACAATCACAGTTAAAAAGTCACAAAAAAATGATGCTATCATACCAACAAACACAACCACCATGAGCTATGTTAGTAGTATTGCCAAGAATCATATATAGAAGAGGATGTGCAAAATGAAATTTGTTCATCATAAACTGACTATCCAAGAGTGGCAGTTCTCAGAATGTTCATGTGAACATTGAACATATTTATGAACAAAAGTGGCAGATCTCAAAATGTTCATGAAGAATAAGAGTTGCGATGAGCAGCCATTTTGAGGGTTGCCAAAGAAGTGTTTAAAAACAGAATATAGGAAAAATGTAATAGGAGAAAATATGAAACTGGAATTATTAAAAAAGAGCTATGTATTATATATTATAATTTGTAATAAAAAAATATATGATTCTTGCTTGTACATTAAACGTATTTAATAAAGTGTAGTGCAAAACGAAAAAAAATAATAAAAAAAAAAAAAAATTAATTAAAATCAAACAATAAGTTTGGTGGGGTTTTTAAAAATAGATGGATAAATTGATTGCCTTCGGAAAATTTTATTTTATTTAGTTGATTGTTTTAATTTAAAATAAGAGTTAATTTAAAGAAGAAAAATTTATTAAAAACGAAATGTGTGGTGGTTGAGTGGAGACATGTTTTGAAAGATGTTAAATTAATGGTCTTATTAAAAAGGTAAACAAATTTATAAATTTTTTGTTCTTAATACTATAAAAATATGCAATAAAAAAAACATAAAAAATTTGTTTTTTATTTTGCAAAAATTTTAATAATGTTCAAAAATTTACGATAATTTTGTATATCCTGTCAACTTGGAAAATATTAAGATTTCTTAGTTTTACATCGCAGAGTTTGAAATTGGTTTTGTCTTTTTCAGATACCGTTGAATTCTAATCAGAATTGATATTTAAATAATTTATAAAAAAGTGTTCTCATAGAAATGAGTAAATTGAAATGAGTGTTTAAAAAGATTTTAAGTAAAAGCTATTTTTCGTATTAAATTATGAATATTAATCTTTCCATGTGCAAAAAAAACAATGAGTGAAACCATGTCAAACCATCATGCCGTTCGGATACAACACCTCTGATTTCAATGAAGTTCACCACAAATGTTGTATGTCGTTGGACTTTAACAAAACATAAATTTTCAGACCCCAGATTCTTTCGGGTTCCGAAATATGAAGTCATAAATGTTGTAAAAAATTTTAAAAAATCACAAAAGTGTCCTTACAAAAAGCGATAGAACTTTTGCACTATGCAAGCTAATGTAGTTTTGGTATCGTTTTAAAGGTGAAAGTGCGTCCTTTAAAATTGTATGCATATTGTGTTTTTTAAGAAAAGGTCAAAGGTCATATTTTGGGATCTCGAGTTCAAAGGTCCATATCTGAAAAAGTACATTTTTCAAAATTCTTAAAAAAAATATATGTCAAGTATTAGACCCTCTTCTACATTTGCAGAAAATTTAAAGTTGGAGCCTCGATTGGTCTCAGACTTATACACCAGAAGGTGGTATTAAGTGTGTTTTGTGTTCGTACTCAATTGATTGTTTTGTACAAGCTGAAGTATGTATGTGCACACTTTCTGATTCGATTGTTTTTGCAGTTTTTTTTTTCAAATAAATCTACACGTGCAAGTGAAAAAGCAAGTAAGAAAATTATAGTCGGTCTATACCCTATATATGATACCCTATACCATGGTTTAGAGACCCTATCTCTTCGGTCGAACTAATTCGATATAGAAAATAAGCATAAACCAAATTAATAGATTCAGTTGAAGGCTTGGAGGAAAATGAATCGTTGTCTAGACACAAAGCTGTGGTGATTCAAGAAATTGCGGTTTCTAAATTAAACGAGACGCTACCATATCTTGAAGAATCTCCTATTTCATTCAGAAAATTGTTATTTAAAAAGTACAGAAGCAACAAGTTTCAAAATGTGAGCACTACAATCAAAAAAATAGTTTTTCCAGATTTGACACCTTCAACATCACACCAATGCGCGGAATCAGAAATAATTGCACAATTAAAAGATACAGTTAAAGAGTTTTATGAATGCGATGACATCAGCCGATGTATGCCCGAAATTAAAGATTTTGTGTCCATTACGGAAAATGGAATAATATTATATTATATTTAACTCGACCTTTTAAAGGCTTAAAAACAATTTTTGTAATAAATTTTAAAAATTTTAAAAACACAAATTATCAATTAATAGCTTTAATACAAAAAAATTACCTGAATTATATTATTGTTTAGTTCAATACTTTTTCTACTACATTTTAAATTTACATTACAAATTTCAACTGAAAGCTTTAAACAGTATTATTAAAAAAAATTAATTGAATGATTTTAATGTTTTTTTCAATATTTTGTAATAAAAAAATAAATGAAACCTATAATGTCTTCTTCAATAATATAATATAAATAATTCGCATGGGAAAAACATTTCGAATAATAAACCTTTGTAAGGTTTGTCTTGTATGAACAGAAAACATACTTAAGACTACGTTCTGGTCTATAAATCTGACACCAATCGTGGCTCCAACTTTAAATTTTCTGAAAATGTAGAAGGGGGTCCAATACTTGACATATATTTTTTTAAGAGTTTTAAAAAATATGCTTTTTCATATATGGACCTTTGAACTCGAGATCCCAAAATATGACCTTTGGCCTTTTCTTAAAAAAACACAATATGCATATAATTTTAAAGGACGCACTTTCACCTTTCAAACGATACCAAAAAAAAAAATAAATTAGCTTGCATAGTTCAAAAGTTCTATCGCTTTTTGTAAGGACACTTTTGTGATTTTTAAAAATTTTTTACAACATATATGACGTCATATTTCGGAACCCGAAAGAACCTGGGGTCAAATTTTTTTTGATTAATTATACTCTTATAGTGTATGACATCTGTGTTGAATTTCATTGAAATCGGAGGTGATGATGCCGAAAATGCCATTTTTTCGTGATGGTTTGACGTGTTTTAACTCCAATATAAAAATTATTTGCTATTTTTTCCATCATATCCTGCACAACTCCGAAATTGATAAGATTTTGTGTTTTCATCAGAAAATATTTCAGATAAAATTTAATTCGCAAAGCTTAGATTTTTACTTTTTTTATACATTGGAAACTTTTACAAAATTCTAAATTTGCAAATTGATTTTTCATAATTTCGCGTCCTAAAATTATTTTTTTATACCCTATACCACTATGTGGTTTGGGTATAATGACTTTGTGCTGCTGTTTGTAACAACTAAAAATATTTTACCTACACCCATCTTTAATTATACCGATCGAATCAGAATCACTATCTGATTCGATTTAACGATGTCCGTCCGTCCGTCCGTCCGTCCGTCTGTGTGTCCATGTAAAGCTTGTAATCAAACTGCAGGTCGGAAATATGAATATATTTTGATGAAATTTGGTATTTAATCTTTCATCGGCCATGGGATGAAAGCTGTTGAAATTGGTGAGAATCGGTCCATGTTCAGACCTAGTCCCCATACAAATGACCCCTATGAAATCGACATAAATTGCCTTAAGTTCCAAATTATCAAATAGATCTCATTCAAATTGGGTTTGTATGTGTTTATTACATCCATTAATGAATAGTCCAAAAATTATTCCTATAGAAAATTCTTAGTCATAGGCCCCATATAGAGCTGCTTCCCGATCTTCACTTAAATCTATCAAAAACAAAAATATTGCACAGATTTTTCTCAAATTTGTTTTGTATATATTTTTTCAAAGTCTAAGTGACTTTACCAAATATGGTCAGGATCGGTCCTTTTTTGGACCTAGTCCCCATATAGACATATCATCCGATATGAACTTTTTCATATCTGCAGCCAAAAAAAATTAATAAAAATGCAACTCAAATTTGGTTTATGCTTATTTGCTATATCCAATTAGTTGGACCGAAGAGATAGGGTCTCTAAACCATGGTATAGGGTATCGTATAGTTGGGCTAGACCGACTATAATTTTCTTACTTGTTTTTTCCTTCGAAATCACTCTTTGCTGTGTTCCCTAACGAAAGATAACAAATTTGCTTTAAAAAATTCATTTAACAACAAAATAGGCGAAAATTTTTTTTTTAAGCATGCCAAAACAATGGAAACTTCTGTACCAGAGTTGATTAAAACAACAAAAATAGAAGATGGTAAAAATAAAATGTGTAAAATCTTAACCGTTATTTAAATATTTAAAGTTGCTGGCATTTGAACTGTTTTTTAAATACAATTGTAATTTTCAATGTTTTTATCTTATAATTATTTACTAGTGTATCCCAGCACTCGAAATTCGAGTGCAAATTCTAGGAAATATTATTTTTTTCATTCAATTTTTGTCTTCCAATGTTTTTTAAACTATATATGTGACACGGAAAGTTAAAATGGACCTATGGTCAGAAAATAAGTTTTGGAGAAAAACGACTTTGAAGTTTACAAGTTGATTTTGAACATTGAATATTTAAATGAGCCTAAAGGTATGTTAATCAATTTTAGCAATTCACGATTCAACACAGAGTGTCGGATATATAATTTAAATCATTCGCATTAACAGGGTGCAACGGTGGAAGCGGTGGCAGCAGCATGCCCACAGATAAAAGATGAGGTGGAAGTGGCATGGCCGCCCAATGAAGTTAAAATGGTAAAGAACCCTGTCCTATATCGCCATAATTTAAAAAAAGGTGAAGCCATGGACGACTTCGACGTGTGCGGGGTCACCGTTGCTTCAAAACTGCGACAAATGACCCTTGAACGTAGCCGCATAGTTGAAAGGAAGATTTATGAGCTACTGTTCAAGGGTCAGGATGAAAATGCAACAATATAATTATTTTGATTTCTTTAATTCTTTTACTTGTTCTTTTTTGAAATTTTTTTATTTAAATATATATTTAGGTTTTTGAACTGATTTTTTTTTTATTATAATTTTTTTAATATTTCAACTTGTTTTTTTTTAAATTTTTTATTTCAATTCATTTTTAAGTTTCTGAATTGTTTTTTTAATTGTTTAATTTTTCTTCCCCAAATTTTTTTAATGTTTTGTTCCTATTTACAATTTAAGTTCTTTTTTTTTATAAAATAAAATTTTTGGAAAAATTATACATTTCTGTTTCCTTATTTGCTTTCAATTTATGATATTTTCTCAACCATGTTTGAAAAATTTAATTCCACATAAAACAAATGTCTAATGAAATTTTTCAAATTAACTTTACTTGATGAAATTGCAAATGTTAAAAAATTGAAACTTTTTTACTTTTTGCCTTTTACAATTTGTTTTGTTTTCTTATATTAACTATGTGTGTGTGTTTATTGTTTCTTATTGTGTGCCAATGTGTGTATACCCAGTCAGCATTTCATATCTAGTCTCATTTCAATATCTTCATAAAACCGTATCATAATTTCATTAAATGCTAAACTGGGTTTTGATGTTCTTGCTGCATAACAATGTCTGCGTTTTGTCAAGTGAAGAATATGTTTTTTTTTTTTTTCGAATGATCTTGTTTATTAGCAATGTGAACATATTTTATGTTCATCAATTTTTGAATATTCTGAGATCTGCCACTCTTGCTATGATGAACAAATTACATTTTGCACATCCTCATTTATATATGATTCTTGGTATCCTTAGATATTTTTACAATATTTAGTACATGAAATTGTATTGAACGAACGACGAACCCAATCGAAATTATGTACGTACATATAAATAATATTCAGAACATTATTAACCTGGGGCAATAAAGCACTATGCTGACTTATTTTCAAACACTTCTTTATAAAAATTTCCTACAAGATTTTGCTAAAGAAAATAATTGCAATACACACATACACTCCTATAAAATCGTACATATAATACAACAAAATGTTTATGAGGCATTGAAAGGGTCTATGTTCACACAAGCCCTACAAGCGTGATTTTGTGATAAACAGTTTTTTCTTTTTTCCACCTTCTCTTACAATTTAACTCGTAAAGAAAATTATGCGGTTGGATTTTTTCTATTTTTTAAACATGTATATTGTTTTCGTTACAGTTAAAATGTTCAGCGTATAAAACGGAAATTACTTTATTTGAATACAAATTGACAATGTTAAGCAGCGCAAAAATAAAATGTAGGGTTTATGAAAACAATAACATATTTTCCTTTCAACATTTTTTTTCTTGTTGGTCTTTATTCCTTTAAGTTTTATATAAGACTGAATTCAAAAGAAAAAGGTCTTTGCTTATATTTTTTCTGTGAACCTTCTTTTATGTACTTTTTATTACACCTTTCTTTTATATGTCTGAGTTTTGTTCAAGTGCAGTAATTAATTAATTTGCCTTGTTAAATACTTTTTTTGTGTAATTCTTTTTTGTATTCCTTATCAAAGCTGTAATAATTTTTTACCTAAATATTCATTATATGGTACTTTTGTTTTTTAAACTGTAAAAAGGGTTAATGTAGCACACATTTATTTTAGGTCATCTAGTTATAGATGGTTATGATATGAAAAGATTGGCCTTAGATTGGCATCTTTTACAAAGAATGAATCAGAAATAGTTTATGGAAAATAATTAAGGTAAACGAAGAAATTTTAACGTTCTATTTTCAACATTTTCTTAAAAAAGTATTTTTGATATGTGAACATCTATACACGCAGGGCCTAAGTTTTTATTTCACAATACAATCACAAAACCAGCGTAACATATGAGACGTAAGACAAAATCGGTGTGGCTTATGATTGTATTGGTGAGAAAATTATAATATGTAATAACCTATTTGAAAATGAAAAATAACAAGTAAGAAAGTTATAGTCGGTCTAGACCGGCTATATGATACCCTACCCTATACCATGGTTTAGAGACCCTATCTTTCGGTTCAACTAATTCGATATAGAAAATGAGCATACTCAAATTTGAGTGGCATTGATATTAACTTTTTTGCCGCAAATATGAAAAAGTTCATATCGGATGCTACATTTATATGGGGACTAGGTCGAAAAATGGACCTATCTTGACCATATTTGGTAAAGTCACTTATATTTTGGAAAAATATATACAAACCAAATTTGAGAAAAATGTGTGCAATATTTTTGTTTTTGATAGATTCAAGCGAAAATCGGGAAGCGGAGTTATATGGGGGCTATGACTAAGAGTTGTCCAATAGGAATCATTTTTGGACTACTGATTAATGGATGTAATTAATACATACAAACCCAATTTGACTAAGATTTATATGACAATTTGGATCTTATGGCAATTTATGTTGATTTCGTAGGGGTCATTTGTATGGGGGCTAGGTCTTAACCTGGACCGATTCTCACCAATTTAAATTTCATCCCATGGCCAATAAAAGCTTATATACCAAATTTCATCAAAATGTATTCATATTTGCGACCTGCAGTTTGATTACACGCTTTACATAGACACACAGACGAACGGACGGACGGACGGACATCGTTAAATCGAATCAGCTAGTGATTCTGATTAGCTAGTGATTCTGATTCGATCGGTATAATAAAAGATGGGTCTAGATCAAATATTTTTTGTAGTTACAAACAGCAGCACAAAGTCATTATACCCAAACCACATAGTGGTATAGGGTATAGAAAACGAAAAATGAGAAATGAAAAATGAAAATTAAAAAATAATTTTAAAACCAAAAAAAGAAAAATTAAGAATGAAAAATAAGAAATGAAAAATAAAAAATTAAAACTAAAAAATTAAAAATGAAAAATAAAAAATTAAAAATAAAAAATGAAAAATAAAAATGAAAAAAATAAAAAAATGAAAAATAAAAAATTAACAAGTAAGAGTGTTAAATTCGGCTTTTTCGAATTTTCTGACACCCTCTACCTAGGTCTTAAACTCAATATTACACCCAATGTTGAGTACGGCCACCACTTTAAAACTATTTCCGATACTGGAACATTAATTCCGAATACCAGTTAAATTTAAAGTTAATTGTTTTTTTCCTTTTGGTCAGTTTCTATTATATTTTTTTTTTATAAAAAATAATGATCATGTATTCTATAGAAAGAATTAACTACTACTTGATTACTAGAGTAGAAATCCTATAAGTTCGCTAAGTCCTTCATAGAACACTAACGAAATTCATTATTTAACACAGCCGGCGTTATAATGCCAAAAGTTTTATTCCTCTTAGAATGTTTTGAGACCTTAGAAGTTATACGATAATTAAAAAAATTCAAATGGTTCTTGGCTAAAAATTATTAATATTTAAAATAAGCGAATTTTAAAATATTTTTATCTGAATTAGCCAGTAATATATTAATTTAAGGATACAATTAATACAAACAAAGAAATACACAATAGTAATAACAGGTAAGAAACTAAATATAGAAATTAAAACTTTTAATACTTAATTTTTCCTTTTTAATTAACTTTTCATTTTTAATTTTTAATTTTTAATTTTTAATTTTTAATTTTTAATTTTTAATTTTTAATTTTTAATTTTTAATTTTTAATTTTTAATTTTTAATTTTTAATTTTTAATTTTTAATTTTTAATTTTTAATTTTTAATTTTTAATTTTTAATTTTTAATTTTTAATTTTTAATTTTTAATTTTTAATTTTTAATTTTTAATTTTTAATTTTTAATTTTTAATTTTTAATTTTTAATTTTTAATTTTTAATTTTTAATTTTTTATTTTTAATTTTTAATTTTTAATTTTTAATTTTTAATTTTTAATTTTTAATTTTTAATTTTTAATTTTTACTTTTTAATTTTTAATTTTTAATTTTTAATTTTTAATTTTTAATTTTTAATTTTTAATTTTTAATTTTTAATTTTTAATTTTTAATTTTTAATTTTTAATTTTTAATTTTTAATTTTTAATTTTTAATTTTTAATTTTTAATTTTTAATTTTTAATTTTTAATTTTTAATTTTTAATTTTTAATTTTTAATTTTTAATTTTTAATTTTTAATTTTTAATTTTTAATTTTTAATTTTTAATTTTTAATTTTTAATTTTTAATTTTTAATTTTTAATTTTTAATTTTTAAATTTTAATTTTTAATTTTTTATTTTTAGTTTTTAATTTTTTATTTTTAATTTTTAATTTTTAATTTTTAATTTTTAATTTTTAATTTTTAATTTTCAATTTTTAATTTTTAATTTTTAATTTTTAATTTTTAATTTTTAATTTTTAATTTTTAATTTTTAATTTTTAATTTTTAATTTTTAATTTTTAATTTTTAATTTTTAATTTTTAATTTTTAATTTTTAATTTTTAATTTTTAATTTTTAATTTTTAATTTTTAATTTTTAATTTTTAATTTTTAATTTTTAATTTTTAATTTTTAATTTTTAATTTTTAATTTTTAATTTTTAATTTTTAATTTTTAATTTTTAATTTTTAATTTTTAATTTTAAATTTTAAATTTTTAATTTTTAATTTTTAATTTTTAATTTTTAATTTTTAATTTTTAATTTTTAATTTTTAATTTTTAATTTTTATAAATGAAGCCAGTAGTTCCGATTTTTTCTGAGTCAAACACAAAACTGCAACATTTCCATCCAATTGGTTTTGTGTGACTAGGATTGGGTCCTTTAAAGTTTCATAGGATGTACCTTCACCATAATCGTATTCTGAGAAGAAATCCATGGATGTAGCAGCGACGGTTGTAGTACTGATATCTGTTTGAAGATCAATACTACGGTATGGTGGTACTGGAACGAATTCTGAGTGCGGTAATGGACACTTGGCACTTAATTTAAGAAACTGAGAAGCATATTATAGATCAAACAGAAAGCAAAAAAGACATAGTTTTGTGGAAAATATTTTCAAAAAGCATGGAAAAAAATAATTTTTCCAACATTTTGCTTCATAAGCACCACAAAAATTTTCTAAATCAATTTTTTATAAAAATTTAATTGTTGCACAGGTCTCTAGCAATAATTTGGCTTTTACAGATTGAAAAAATATCAATCAGTCGACGAGTTATAGCCAAAAAACCATATAAACAATATGCTAAAAGTCGGCAAAGTTCGAAGGTCGATTAAAAAAAAAAATTCGAACTAACATAAAAAAACGCCGTGATACGGGTCTTCTAATTTAGCCTCTATTTTCACCCCTCACTCTCAGAATCGACCTAACTTTTGCTAACCTGAATTTGTTCCACAGTGTTATCGTAATTTGAATTTTTATACCCTGTACCACTATGTGATTTAGGTATAATGACTTTGTGCTGTTGTTTGTAACTACCAAAAAAAATTGACCTATACCCATCTTTTATTATACCGATTGACTCAGAATCACTTTCTGAGTCGATTTAGCGATGTCCGTCCGTCCGAATGTGTGTCCATGTAAACATTGTAATCAAAATATAGGTCGTAAATATGAATATATTTTGATGGAATTTGGTTTATAAGCTTTTATCAGTCATGGGATGAACGCTATTGAAATTGGTGAAATTCGTTCCATGTTCAGACCTAGTCCCCATACAAATGACCCCTATGAATTCGACATAAATTGCCATAAAATCCAAATTATCATATAGATCTCAGTCAAATTGGGTTTGTATATGTTTATTATATCCATTAATTACTAGTCCAAAAATAATGTCTACAGGACAATTCTAAGTCATAGGCCCCATATAGAACTGCTTCCCATCCTTAACTTAAATCTATCAAAAAGCAAATATATTTCACAGATTTTTTCCAAATTTGGTTTGTATATATTTTTTCAAAATATAAGTGACTTTACCAAATATGGTCAGGATCGGTCCATTTTTCGACGTAGTCCCCACATAAATATAGCACACGATATGAACTTTTTCATATCTGTAGCCAAAAAATTAATAACAGTGCCACTCAAATTTGGTTTATGCTTATTATACCCTCCACTCCAGTGTGCAGAGGGTATATATAAGTTTGTCATTCCGTTTGTAATAATTAGAAAAAAAAATTTGGACCCCATAAAATATATATATTTGTGATCCTTATAACAACCGGAGTTGATATAGCGATGTCCGTCTGTCCGTCTGTCCGTCTGTGGAAATCACGATGACGGCATCAATCGGGCAGCTAGGGTGCTCGTTGGAATAAAAAATGATTCATTAACATCCTGAAAAGTTTGCTATTTAAAATCGTCCAAATCGGTCGATTAGGGCCCGAGATTTGAATGAAGAACTAAAAAAAGTCTTGAAAAAATATAATTTTCTATGTTGCTCTTGTCACGATCACGCCCTCAATAGGATAGCTAGGGTGATAATTTTTAGTGATAATGATTCACCAAATTCATGGGAAGATTTCTACTTCAAAAATCATTAAAATCGGTGGAACAGGTCCAGGTAAATCTATGAAAAATTAAAAAAAAAATGAAAAACATGATGTTTCCATATTGTTCCTGTTGTTATTCTAAATGTTGCATTGTTGTCATAGCTGGACTTGTTGTTTTTGTGGTCGTTGTGGTAATAATATAATAAAAACTAACCCTTTGTACATTTTTTTATCAACTCTGGTAGAAAAATTTAAAAGTTTCCATTGTTTTGGCATCACTAAAAAAAATTTACAAGATCATTTCTGTCATTTCCGCGAGCCTGCCTGCAAAGTTTCAGATAGATTGGGTCACGGGAAAGGGGTTCAAATCGATCCAAAATTTTGTCGACAAGCAGACTACGAGTTGATATAAAGGGAGTAAAAATTCACCAAAAAACACAAAAATAACGTTTGATGTTGTATTTTTTGTGTGTAATATTTACATATAATACATACACATATTAAATAATACAAAAAATATACATATATTATATATATGTATGTATGTATGTATATTCATAGTAACTGCATGTTAGAAATAAATCGGTTATTTTATTTACATAAAATTCTGCAGTATTTTGTTGTGGGGAAAATACATTTCTTTTGCATTAACAGAGTGTCACTTCATTTTGCTCAGCGTGACTATGCCACAGTAGATGGCGCCATAATTTTTGTTTGTTCTAATTAGCTTTGCAATAGTTATTTCTATTTTAACATGAATGTTAATATTTTCAACTAGATATCATACAGAACAATGTTAAGAGTATACACGGGTTGGTCTTTTATTTCATACGTTTTTTCATTATTCTTTTACAAATATGAACATAAGTTTGGCATATTACCCACCAATCTCACATCACACTGCAAGTTCGAAAAACTCAATACACTCACATTTTTTTTTACTAATACACACACATTTTCCGCAGTGGTCACACTAATGGCACCAAATTTTTCGTGCGAATAGTGGCAGACACTAACGATGATTAATGTTACCCTGTTATAAATTTAATGCAAATTTACTGGATTCTGTAAAATTGTAATTAAAGTTTTAACTTGTTAAATCTATTATAATGATTTATTTTTTGAAATGCGCATACAAAAACGCAAGTTTGTTAATTATAGAGCATAAATATTATTAACTATTATTAAAATAATACTAATAATAATAAATGTAAACATTTTCCCTCAAACATGTGCCTGTATAATAAACTTGGTAACTCTACTTAAAATAAAATAAGAGAGAGAAGTATACAAATTTTTTCAAGTTTACGCTTCGACAACATTTTAAAAATGAGATTGCAGTCAGATGTTTGAGCATAAAATTTAATGGCGATGGATTCGACTAATTCGAACAATTTTTCGTTGATAATACGTACACAGCGATTTTACAATTTCAGTGTGATGTGAGATTGGGGGGTTAACTTGTTGTTGTCTTTACAAAATAGAGTTACCGAGTTCGTCAATGAGTTTTTTTGCTTACAAAACAGTTCTACATAGTTATATAGAATTATTATTCTGCTTTACCTATAAAATATCTGATTGCGATTACATCTAATTTTTAAAAATTGTTTATAATTAATAAAGCATTATTATTCACATAAATACAAAATTTCACTTTTTAAATTTTCCATTCAAATTTAAGAAAATATCAATTATAATAAAAACTGAAAATAAAATTTCCAATTATAAATTAGAAAATATTAACTGAGTTTCAGAAAATCATATCAATACGTCGGAAATAATAATTTTAAATTTAGAAATATCTTTACATTTAAAAATGTTTACATTTAAAAATGTTTACATTTAAAAAAAATATTGCCATTCAGGAGATATTAATAGCTTTTCAGTACCGCGATTCAGTAACTTCTTTTAACGATAGTCGAATTGTAAAAAAAAAGAAAATTGCAAAATTATCAGTAAAATTTTGAAACGATATTCGCTATTGTTAAAGTCAGCTGTTGTTGTTATCTAAACGACAACCATTTTTGTGTTGTTTATCCAATCGATAAAAACTTAAATTTTTAGGTTGAAATGTCGTCATACATAAATAAAAATCATGAAATAGTGAAAATATTTTGCTTTAATTAAAAAACTTTTTTATATAAATAAAAAAATTAAATAGCATATTCAATTCATTATTTCATTTTCAAATAAATAAACAGAAATATTAGTAAAAAAAATAAAGATATTAAACATAAACATAAAATCATCCTGTCAAACCCGAAGTAATTTGTTTTTTTCTATTCTTTGTGTTTTTCGCTTATTTTGATAGAGATGCCACTCCTTTACAATTTAAATAAATAGAAAAACAGATTTGTCGATATTAATTTAAATTCAATGAATTTAAGAAAACCTCAAATGATATTTAAGAATTGCTAACATAAAAATTGTTACATAAGTAAACGTAATTTTATGAGAATGTTATTTTTTATATATAAATTTTCACAATTTTTTTTGGATGAAAATTTGAAGTTTTTCAGAAAATAAAGATAACATTAAATTATTTTATTTAAAATGTTTGGGACTTTTCGTTTTTTGCGTTTTTCATCCCTAATTTGATTATTTATTATTATAAATTTATTCTCTATGTTTTCAAAATATGGCAATATTTAAAAAAAAAGTTGAGAGAGCTTTTTTTTGGTTATTATTTTGTTACTCCATCCGACCTATATGGCCACAATGAAGAAATATTTGGTCAGTTAAAAGAAACTATACAGCCATCTCCAATTAGCACGATTTAATGCATATAGCCACTCTACACAACCATTACCTTTGCAATGGAGGTTAGGGCGAGCTATTTAATTAGCAAAAACTAAATTAAACGAGAAGTTATGTCATATAACCGGAAACGCATGCATATAGGTATATAACCAAAATGCATGCCGATCAGCAACCACGATGACCAAAAAGCAAACACCGAAATAAATCCGAAATAATAGAAAAGAAGAAAACCAACCCAAAGAATTTGCTGAAATAATTTGGTATTAAGTTTAACAAATTGTTTACTTTTTCATTTACATTTATTATCAAGACTCAAACCGAGGTGGAGGGTATCAAAGATTCGGCACAGCCGAATTTAACACTCTTACTTGTTTTCTATATCAATTTTGTTGGACCGCATAGATAGGGTCTCTAAACCATGGTATAGGGTATCGTCTAGACCGACTATAATTATCTTGTTTTAGAGTAATTTCGTTAAAATGAAAAAAGTGTTCTACCCACGGGTCGTCACGGGTGCAATAGTATATATATGGTTAAAGAGGACATTTTCACCTTTCTCCGGGTGGTATAAGTTTCTTGCTCCCTTTCGTTCCCTTGAACTTCTATTCCACTAAATTTGAAATATGAGAAAAATATAGTAGTTTCATAAATATTTCATAACGCTCCTAATATTAGACGGTAGAACTATGACCACGTACAACAACTAAAGACTATAATTCTACTAACATTATAAAAAGACTGCAGGTCATTATCGATGATAGCTTGCGAGTAGGAATCATTTATTTTTGATAAAAAAACAAAAAAAATCACCTTTTTTTGAAATTAAAAAAACAGTTGAGTTTGACAGCATGCCACGCCCACAATAAGCAATAGTTTAAACTAATTTTTTGGTTACCTTAATCTGGATATATTAGCTACAAAAACGCGTTAAAATTTTAAAAATCGGTTGCAAAAAAAAATTTGAGTTTTGGCCAACGAAATCATAATTTCAGCCACAGTGCGAGTCAGTAATGATTAAGACAAACAATTTAATCAAATATTTTTTGCTTTCAAATTCCTTGACGGGGAGCTATGTTTTCTACTCTACTTCTTATATCTATTTTTTTGTGTGTCGTAATTGTTGTTTCGTTTAAGCACGCATTACTACTGTCTACAACAGAATACCATTTTATGTGTAACATACTCGTATATCCGTTTCCCTTTGAAATTAAAATCAAAACATTTTGTTACGTTATATATACACCCACACAAACAAACAAATTAAGTACATATATAAGTATGTTCATTACATAATGGTAGAAAAAAAAAAATAATGCGGTTGGCTTCATACGAAAAATCAGGATATATTAAATACGTACTTAATTAAAACAACAGGAGCAGGAAGGAAGACATATTTTGTAAATATTTTTAAAATATTTTTAAAAAATTACATAAATGAGATATGAAAGTATTTTCCTTGAGCCTTAAATATTTGAGGGAAATAATAGACTCAGGCAATTGTTGTGATTTAGTTTCAATCATAAGGATATAGAAGCTGCAACATTTTTAAAATAAATAACAACAAATTACGGAATAAGTTGATCTGTTAAATTAAAATTGTCACTTATTAAATGAATGAATATGAAGATTTTTTTGTGATGCTGGCATCGCCAAATGTTTTTCATTGTCTCTAAATATTAGGTGGGGGTTAAATTTTATTTTTACCATTATTTTTAAGATCTTAAGTAGTATTATAGATTCCTAGAAACCGACTTGATGCTCCATTATATTAAAAGCAATTTTAAAAATGCCACCTTATTAAATTGTGTTAAAACGAAATAAACTTTTGAAGGAAATGATAATTCCCACTTTATAAAAAAAAAAACAAAAAAGCAACAAAAAAAAAAAAAAAAAAACAAAATTGTCAACCTTATCCCAGTAAAGTTTTCCATTTCAAAGGCATAAATAACTACCTAGAAAGAAATTTCCGATATTGCAAAGAAAAACTTGGCAAAGCATTCGATTGCTACCAAAAAGATTGTTTCTAGTATGTTATTTAGTTTAATTTGTGAAGACTCTGCTAATGCACTGTGGTTCCAAATACATATTTAACTGTACAAAATTCAAATAAAATAAAAATAAAAATTTACCGGATATAACCCATAAACAAGTCGTCAAGGCAGAAGTGACAGAAGAACGTTTTTTTTTTTTTGCTTAGATAGAACTTACGAAAAGATTAGCTGTTAAACTGACTGTCATAGTGGGCTCACTTTTTGACATTTATGATCAGTATACCCTGGCAAATCAACTCGAATAAAAACACGCTTGAAGAACGCTACCAAATTATCCAAGTTTATTTTGAAAATCATTTCTCGATTCACACCACTTTGTGAACGACTTCGTGATTTTTATAGCGTATATAATTGTCCATACTGCGTACTCCCTAAATGTGCACATTCGAAGGAATGTGCTTACTGAACAGAATATCGTCGCTGTAAACGAAAGTGTGGAATAAGATCAAAATTTATCGATTCGTCGTCGTAGTTGGCAGGAACTGGGGCTCTGTCTGTCCAAAGATCTTGGCCCACACCCGTATAAGATCCAGCTGGTGCAGGAATTAAAGTCACGATGCCATCATATGCGTCACTCATTCGCCGATTGGGCTCTAGATCAGATGGAAACTAGCACGAAGTTTTATCTGTTCAGCGATGAGACTCATTTTTGGCTCAACGGACCTGTTAAGAAACAAAGTGGCCGCACGTGGAGTGAAACCAATCCACAGTAAACTCTACAGACTCCATTACGTCCAGAAAAATGCACTATTTGGTGACGTTTACACGCTGGCATCCAGCGGACCTTATTTTTTCAAAAATGAGGCCAAAGCTAACGTAACGGGCAATGTATATCGTTAACTCACCATGTTCAATGATTATACCCTATACCACTATGTGGTTTGGGTATAATGACTTTGTGCTGCTGTTAGTAACAACCAAAAATATTTGACCTACACCCATCTTTAATTATACCGATCGAATCAGAATCACTATCTGATTCGATTCAACAATGTCCGTCCGTCCGTCCGTCCGTCCGTCCGTCTGTGTGTCCATGTAAAGCTTGTAATCAAACTGCAGGTCGCAAATATGAATATATTTTGATGAAATTTGGTATTCAATCTTTTATCGGCCTGGGATGAACGCTATTGAAATTTGTGAGAATCGGTCCATGTTCGGACCTAGCCCCCATACAAATGACCCCTATAAAATCAACATATATTGCCATAAGATCCATATTATCATACAAATCGTAATCAAATTGGGTTTGTGTGTATATATTACATCCATTAATCAGTAGTCCAAAAATGATCCCTATTGGACAACTCTTAGTCATAGGCCCCCTATAGAGCTGCTTCCCGATCTTCACTTAATCCATCAAAAAACAAAAATATTGCACTGATTCTTCTCAAATTTTGTTTGTATATATTTTTGCAAAATACAAGAGAATTTACGAAACATGATCAGGATCGGTCCATTTTTGGACCTAGTCCCCATACAGATATAGCATCCGATATGAACTTTTTCATATCTGCAGCCGAAAAAACTAATAAAAATCCCACTCAAATTTGATTTATGCTTATTTTCTATATCCAGTTAGTTGGGCCTGAGAGATACGGCCATGGCATAGGATATCGTATAGTCGGTCTTCTTACTTGTTTTTTGTTTGAAAATATGGAGAACATTGATCCGGGCATTAAACGCAGATAAACCAGTAATAATTGATGCCTTGAAGGCCAATATATTTATTCGTGAGAGATGTGTAAGCATCTATTAATTAAAGTTTTTTTATGACACTTTTTTAAAATCAAACAGAAAGCGTTATCTATGTATCACTTATAGCAATCAACTGCAGGAGCTCTGCTAATATAAAAATAAGTATTATTTGTTATTTCAACCGGTTAATTTTTAATTTTTCGTTTTTTTTTTTATATTTTTCATTTTTAATTTTTTATTTTTTATTTTTCATTTTTCATTTTTTTTTTTTTCACTTTTAATTCTTCATTTTTCATATTTAATTTTTCATTTTTTATTTTTTTTTTTATTTTTCATTTTTCATTTTTTATTTTTCATTTTTTATATTTCATTTCTTATTTTTCATTTTTAATTTTTCATTTTTTATTTTTCATTTTTTTTTTATTTTTTTTTTTTTAATTTTTTTTTTTAATTTCTTATTTTTTATTTTTCATTTCTTATTTTTCCTTCTCAATTTTTTATTTTACATTTTTCATTTCTTATTTTTCATTTTTAATTTTTTATTTTTCATTTTGCATTTTCAAAGAGGTTATACACATAAGTCATACCGATTTTTTTCTTACGCTGACATGTTACGCTGATTTTGTGATTGTATTGTGAAATAGAAATTTACCCCCCTGCGCGTATAGATGTTTACACATCAAAAATTTTATTTTAATAAACAAAATATTTTGTGTTATTTTTACAATTTCAAGTTCTATCGGGCTTAAAAAAATACCCTTATTATATATTTATTTCATTTATTTATTTTATTTATTTATTTATTAGAACTCTCAATACACAGGACTAAAAGTATATTTTGTAGTCTGATACTGATTATATGGAAAATTACAAAATTAATAATAAATTAATAACTTAATAACTGATTTCAAATCTTCATTATATAAGATACGAAAAACAATTTAGATTAAAAATAAATTTAAATACTTAATAACTAATTACAAATTTTCTTTACATTGTATAAAAGTCATATAATTCAGTAACAACAATATTTTCGTAATAATCTGTTACGACGAACTCGTTATTAAAATGTAATTGCTGATTTTTTAAGAATTTGGTTCTTAAATAAGACAATTCACTTGTATAAAGAAAACAAGTAATAGTGCGTTTACATATAAGCTAAATCTAGTATATACGAGATTTCCAGCACAATCTAGTTCATTTTTACTAGATTTCCCATACAAAACAAAATCTAGTTCATTACTAGATTTCAGCAAACAGAAAATTTCAAGGCAGTGACTGAAAAAATTAGAAACAAAAACAAAAGCAAACAGGTTGAATAAAAAGGAAGTAAAATATTAATTATTAATAAAAAAAATACTTAGTAATTGAAAAGTTATAATTTTTAATACTTACATGTGCCAATTCCAATTCCGACTATACGATACCCTATACAATGGGTTTAGAGGCCCTATCTCTTAGGTTAAACTAATTATATTATTAGATGCAATAGTTATACGGAGACCAGGTTTAAAAATAGACCGCTCCTAAGGATATTTGATAAGATCGCTTATTTTTTGCAAGAACATATACAAACCAAATTTGAGAAAAATCTGTGCAATATTTTGTTTTTTGATAGATTTAAGTGAAGATCGAGAATCAGCTTCGTATGGGGGCCATGACTAAGAATTGTCCGAGTGGGTTTATTTTTTGACTACTGAAAATAAACATACGCCAACCCAATTTGTCCGAGATATATGATAATTTTGATATTATGGCAATTTAATTCTCATAGAGTTCACTTGTATGGCCACACAGACGGACGGACGAATAGACGATCGGACCGACATCGAAAGCGATTCTGAGTCGATCGGTATAATAAAAGGTGGTATTTTTGGTAGTGTAGGGTATAGAAACTGTTGGGTATTAACAATTTAAAAAAAAACAAAACTATAATATTAACATATTCGATTGTTAGTGCCTTTTCAATTAAAAATATAAATTGTTTTTACGATTATGGTACTTACTCTGAAGACAATTGATGCGTCGTAATTTATTTCTATTGTAACAGCATTAAACAAATTTTATAAAAATTTTATGCGATTGGAGTTGTAGCGTTTAAACTGTTTTATAAATTTATTTTATGCTTGTCCTAATACTTGGGTCTTCGTTGGATAAGTTAAAAGTTTTTTATGCAAACAATTGACAGTGCTGCTGCAAATTTTTGCAACTATTGCATCATTTTAATTTCTGATGCAATAGTGCACGAAGCTCAAAAAGAAAACTAAAAATTGGTGCAGAGTAATTTTTTATTTTAGGAATCCGTCGTTCATCTTCCTCGCCTATCTTTTAATAAATATAGCACCCGATATGAACTTTTTCAAATTTTATTTTTTATCAAGGTTCAGAAAATACACACACGAAACACACAATGTTCTGTTCAAAAGCAGCCAACACATATATTTATTTTCATATCAATTATGTGCGTTTCTAAAGTTTCTACGGTGCCCAACACAACCACGACTGTGTTCGTTTTAATATTTCGTTATTTACACGAACATTTTTGTATCATATACTTTTTGTTTCAATCACACATAAAGCACACATTTTTGAGTGTTGCTTTATTTGAAGTTCATGTTCGGTACGTGTAGTGAAAAAAAAAACACAGAACATGTACAATAAACAGGTTCGAGTTCAGTTATATTTTAAGTCGTGTTGTGGCTCGTGTAGTAAGAAAAAACACAACAAGTACAATAAACAGGTTCGAGTTCAGTTATATTTTAAACACGACTTAAATATTGAAACGAACACAGTCATGGTTGTGTTGGGCACCGAAGAAAATTTAAAAACAAACATAATTGATATGAAAATAAAAATATGTGTGTGTTGGTCTAAGTTATGTTTGTTTACATATATGTACGAGTTTTTTATTCAGTGTGTGTTTTTTTCTGAACTCTGTTTTTTATGCTTATTTTCTACATCCAATTATTTGGACCGAAGAGATAGGGTCTCTAAGCCATGGTAAAGGGTATCGTTTAGTCAGTCTAAGTTAAAAAAGTTGTCATTTTTAGAATCAAGATTTTCAATAATATTTGTTAATGTTGCTGTGGTGAACATGTTTTTTATCTTTTGCAAAATGTTCTAAAAAGCAAACTCTGTGCAATTGTTGAGCAGTAACAAAGCATCTGTAACAGCTGATCACGCATCAGCAACAAAACTTGGCATAACTGACGCAATGATGCACAAATTTACTGCATTTATAAACGCACCAATGCTTTAAGAGAAG
The DNA here is from genome assembly GCA_963682025.1 of Cordilura impudica. Lineage (NCBI taxonomy): Eukaryota > Metazoa > Arthropoda > Insecta > Diptera > Scathophagidae > Cordilura > Cordilura impudica. The sequence continues at coordinate 247,465,422 of OY821520.1, read as the reverse complement.
AACTGAACTAAATCGAAAGTTGTTACCGACATCTCCTGAACAAAACGCTTACTTTAGCAAAAAAACGTTCACCATGACAAACCATATCTGACAATAGCCAGCAAGATTTGTTTCTTGAAATAAATTGTGGAACCTATTGGATAAAAAACAAAAAAATGTTACCAAAAACGATGATTTGTTTGGCATTAATTGTGAGATTGAAGAGGTAAAACATGAAAATGTTAAATTAAAAGAAGATATTGTATAGCTTACTACATGTATTGAACTTATCGATCGTAAGGCTCGCGCTTCAAATGTCATGGCGAGTGGCTGGCTTATCATGGATAAATACTCCAGCAGCAAAATCTAAATTTTTGATATTTGCAACATGGAGCTTAAGGTTAATGTTAATATTGCCTCAGCTAGGATGATATCTTCGGGCAATTCTTTTGTGTTTACTTTTGAATGAAGTGGACAATCTCACAATGTTTTAGCTGCAAAATTGGAGTTGATGGCTCAAAGGATTTATATAGGGACTACACTTAAGATGATCAACAAACCAGATTACAATTAAGACAACCAAGCATATCTATATCCAAAACTACAAAAAATGTTAAGGTCCGGCTTGGAGAATTTTATATATTTATTAATGACTAGCATAATCCAGCACTCGAAATTCGAGTGCAAATTCTAGGAAATTAAATTTTTTTTTTTTCAAGTTTTTTCTTTCAATATCTTTCTAATAACTACTAGCAGATTCCAGCCCTTGAAATTCGAGTGAAATTCAAGAAAATTTTATTTTTTCATTTAATAAATTACTGATCCTTAGGGTATCTTATGTCCAAAATAATTTTTCAATTCCTACAACTAAATTCTGGGATATGTTCTCTATATAACTGAGTATGAAAGAACACGTTGTTCTAGAAACATCTTCTCTGCAATAATGTATTCCGGAACAGTTTAGAAAACGTGTTGTTAGAAATTTTGCTGGTTGATATTTCTATGTAGTTTGATTTAATAATTTTTTGTTTATCTCAGAAGAAACAGTAAAGTTTAGACGAAAACAAAACAGAAAACTTTTGCGAAAGTTGTTAAAGAAATGGAAATTCTACAACTTTGAAAAACACCGTGAAATGGTCAATATTATTTTTTGTTGCTTTGTTATAAACAAACTATATAACTATAAACAAGCCGATGGTACATCATAAATCCAATTTGTTAAATGGATTTTATTGGAATTATATTCGTATTCTGTCCAGGAATAGAACAGTGTACAGCAAAGACGTTTTATTGTAAATATAAGGTTCTTAACTTTAATTTAATTTTCTATAATTTTAATATTTTCTTCTATCAGAAGTTAGCATTTAAGCTTTACTTTTATAAATTAATACTGTTAGAATAATATTAATATTTTTAATTATTTTCTTAGCTGGTAAAAATCTAAGCCATTGTATTGTAGAAAATGGCTGAAATAATTTTATGTATTAGAAAGAAGAAATAATAAAAAAATATGTGAATAAAAAAAGAAATTTATTTAAATCCTTTAACCATGGGTTGTTGTGCTTTAGAAGGTACAATTTAAATTGGCCTTAAAAGCATTTGAAGAGATATACCATAATACAAAGGTGGTGTCTGAAATATAAAATTTTAAAAAATAATAACAAAAAACCACCCTTAACGTTAAAAGTGTGTCAAAGTTTTCAATTATATTAAAAGCTAAGGAAATTTGATATAAACCTGTTATGTAATACAATAATTGTTATGCGCCACTCTTTATTTGGAGTATTCTAAGGTTATGCTTAAAGTCAAATAATACAAGATACAAATCTATATATATAAAATTGAATGTGTGTTTGTTTATTTGTTTGTTTGTTTGTGTGTACCTTATAGGAGACCAAACCTCTGGACGGATCTTCCTGAAATTTTCACAGCATTTAACTGGGACTCTGGCATGATTAATAGGGTACTTTTTTTTTGACCACGCCCACTTTTACGCCCACTTTTTTAAAATTATGTAATTGCTCCCATATATTTTTTAACAGATTTACTTCAAATTGTATACACATTATACTCCAAGCGAGGTATAAATAAACATTTCTTACGCCACGCCCCCTTTCACGCCCCTTTTCATGCCAAATTTTGTTTGAAAGTTTTAAACTTTTTGTTCTCTGTACAAATTTGTTCCTTCCAACGGATTTTTTTTATTTGGTAGTATATTGCTCTAAATGCTGTTAACGTCGCCATATAACTATGAACCACGCCCAATTCACCGCCCCCTTTTTTTTAATTCAGATACTGACTTATACCACTAACAATGTTTGCTATACAAAATACTTTTTTTGTATTATGTATTTACCTTAAGTTTCATACACTTTTTGTCTACAGGTAAGGTAGCCATACATTTTTTTATTACCAAATCCCCCTTTTTCGCCCCATTTTACCTTAAATTATAATTAATCTGCTTTCAATCTATATATATAAAAATGAATGTGTGTTTGTTTGTGCTTTATAGGAGACCAAACCCCTGAACCGATCTTCCTGAAATTTTCACAGCGTGTTACTGTGACTCTCGAAGGTATAATAGGCTATATATATTTTTGATTGGACAAAGGGGCAGTGCCACGCCCATATAACCCAAAATTTGAAATCGTCATATCTCGGTTATTTTTTGACCTACTGCGGTCATATTTGGTAGAATAGAAATACATACCAGAATAAAAGTGGGCGGGACCACGCCCCTTTTTAGAAAAATAAAAAATCGTAATATCTTCTAAACTACTGGAAGGATCGTCATGAAATTTTCACAAAAGGATATTTTTGCGAAATAGTAAGTCCTTAACTATATAAAGTTGTTAGTGGGCAAAGGGGCGTGGTCCCGCCCATATAACCCAAAATTTAAAGTCGTCATATCTCGGCCATTTTTAACCTACGGCGATGATATTTGGTATATGCCGTATTGAAATTAATAGAAATAGTACTACAAGAAAACTGGGCTGGACCACGCCCTTTTTAGAAAAATTAAAATCCATAATAAATTCTATTAAGCCCTTGGCTACATAAAGTTGTTAGCGCAATGATTAATTCTAAATTAAATAAATAATATTTTGTTAATTTATAAATATTTTTTTTTTTTTTTATTTCATTTTAAAACGATGAGGGGTAGCGAAGCACACCGGGTTCAGCTAGTAACTAATAAATTAGTCAACTTATGTATGTATATACATAACAGCAGCTTTACGCCTGTTTGTTCCGCTTGTCTGTCTATCACAATCACTTCACAATATGTGTTTATAACTGTTGATTTTTGACTAAAATATTTGTTATTAAAGGCAGTTTTGTATTGAAAATAAGCAAATCCTATGGAGCTGTTATGAAACTATGAGTGCTTCTAAGAAGAGATCTTTTTAAGTTTTATGTAAAGATATAAACTTAAGCTATGAAACAAGTTGTACAACCCGCTAATCCTATTGATTCTATTTTGATTTTTGACGATTTTAATTTACCTTCCATATTGTGGAATGACTATCCAAAAGCTTCTAGTATGATTCCAATTAAATTTGATGAATTTTTAAACAACTTATCTGAATTATGTCTTTTTCAAATGAATGTAGTCTTAAACTATAACCATAAATTGTTAGACTTGGTGTTTGTCAACGACCCTAATGATTGCACTGTAATCCAATTTCTGAATCTGAAATTAGTCGACATCCCCAATTGAAATTACTTGCTGGTTTCCTTCATTGAATGTGCTAAAACTGTTTTAGTGAGAAACAAAGTATTTTGTATTAAACTATCTGACTTCAGTATGCTGAATAACCTCTTTTGTGGTACGACCTGGCATCAATTGTTGGCCGCCGAAAATGGAAGTCTAAATGCAATTGATTCTATGATTAACACATTCTACAATACCATTCACTCGCCCACAAACAATATGGCATTCTATACAACTATCCAAACTGAACAATAAAAATTATAAGCTTTTTAAACTTTAACTTTTAAGCTTCTAACTGATTATGGAATATATTCTATATGCCGAACAGAATACAATGTTTTAACACGTCATTGTATGACAATCTTATATTCAGGGTGGGCCAATGTATATATATATTTTTTTCAGATTATATAAGTAACACCTGGAGAATAAATAAGGGAGATATTCACAACTGAACAAAGAACCAGAATAAAAGAATTTTATTATTTAAATCAGCGATCAATTATTTTATCGCAAAGAGCATATTATCGCCATCCGTCAGAATTGCGCCCTCTGTAGAATTGATTCGTTGTTCAGTTGATCGTCACCAACAACAATGCACCGTAAGAGTTTCGCCTCGAACCGGTCGATCACGTTTAACTGCCACTGCGGAAAATATTGAACGGGTAGACCAATGTTTTAACGAAACACCAGAAACATCTACCAGAAGGCGTTCTGCTTAGCTAGGAATGTCTGGTACGTCACTACGGAGCATTTTAAATAAAGATTTACTGTTATTCCCATCTAAGGTCCAATTGGTCCAAAACTAAAACCCGTAGATGTTCGGCAACGTCTAGAATTTGCAGTTAAATTAAGCTACCTAGAAATAACATCGACTTTATTTAAAATCTGATTGTGAGTGATTAAGCACATCTTAATTTGAATGGCTAATTTAATAAGCATAACTGTAAGTTCTATGATTCAGAAAATCCAAGAGACAATTATTAACGCCAATTGCACCCCACTTTAAGGTTCTGCTAAGTACCTGTTACAAATTAACTGTGTGAATTTTTAAGTAAATCCCTATGCCAGAATTTTTTTGACAAGGATTTAATTTTTGCGGATTTCGAGAAAATTTTGATTTTTGTAAAATATCTGTAAATGTACTCTTTCTTAATAATTTGTATCAAAAATTCATCACTTTTCCTCTTTTAAATGTTATATTTTATATTATTAGCCTAGGGTTGCGGAAAAAAGTAATATAACCCTATTAATCTTTTTGGAATTGGGGTCACATATGACCTCAAGCTAATAAAAGACAATTTATTCAAAAAATTCAAATATTTTGTAAGTGCTGCTGAATTTTTAGATGCGACGCTTAAAATATAATAACCAAATGCGCAGTCCATTCCTAAAATTTGGAATAAACCGAGAACGTTAACCCATTATTTGCTAAGGTCAGCATTGGATTTTAAGATATTTGGCCCAAACTTTGTATTTCTCAGTTTTTTGCTATTCGTATATTTCTAGGGGGTGCGACCGAGAGTTTGAACACTTTTTTTCCTCCATATAATGAAGGGCCACCCTAATGTACATATTATACAAATTTGAAGAATCGCGGAAAAGGGGCAGGATTGAACCAATTGGAATGGCACAGTCTTGAAGCTTTTGACAAGCACATTAATTAATTACCAATGTGAAAATCACAAAAAACAAAAATCGCCAAGTTAAAAATCGGAAGTTTTTTTATTTTGTTACATAATAAAAATGATAAATAATTTCAAACAAAATCCGAAATCGTTTCACTAATTTGCAAAGTTAAAAAAAAAAACCCGTGGGCTATCTCCTGTCTTGAAATATCGCTTTGAAGATAATGTTATTTGTTTAATTTTTTACTACAACTTATTCTGACGCTCAATAAGACAAATCAAATACTTATCCAACCTTTTGGGCTTCATACGATTCAATTTATTGATCAATCAGATGTTCAACATGCCTTGAAATATCTAGAATTATCCTTTAATCACGAACCTGATAGAATTCCTAGTTCAATATTAATTTTCTTTTTAATGTTTAATACGTCAATTTATTTGGGTATTTTTCTCCACCGGAAGTAAGATAGACATAAACAAGTAAGAAAATTATAGTCGGTCTAGACCGACTATACGATACCCTATACCATGCGTTTAGAAACCCTATCTCTTAGGCCCAACTAACTGGACATTGAAAATAAGCAAAAACCAAATTTGAGTGGGATTTTTATTAATTTTTTTGGCTGCAGATATGAAAAAGTTCATATCGGAAGCTATATCTATAAAGGGACTAGGTCCAAAAATGGACCGATCCTGATCATGTTTGGTAAAATCTCTTGTATTTTGCAAAAATATATACAAACAAAATATGAGAAGAATCAGTGCAATATTTTTGTTTTTTAATAGATTTGAGTGAAGATCGGGAGGCAGCTCTATATGGGGTCAAAGGGATCATTTTTGGACCACTCATTAGTGGATGTAATGAACGCATACAGACCCAATTTGAGTAAGATCTATATGACAATTTGGATCTTATGGCAATTTATGTCGATTTCATATGGGTAATTTGTATGGGGGCTAGGTCTGAACATGGACCGATTCTCACCAATTTCAATAGGGTTCATTCCATGACCGATAAAAGCTTATATACCAAATTTCATCAAAATATATTCATATTTGCGACCTGCAGTTTGATTACAAGCTTTACATGGACACACAGACGGACGGACGGACGGACGGACGGACGGACATTGTCAAATCAACTCAAAAAGTGATTCTGATTCGATCGGTATAATTAAAGATGGGTCTAGGTCAAATATTTTTGGTTGTTACAAACAGCAGCACAAAGTCATTATACCCAAACCACATAGTGGTATAGGGTATAAAAAATACAGAGGAATCAGTAAGTTTGGTACAATTCCAAAGTTCTTTCAAAAATCATAACTGATTCTGTATACCGTAAGTTGTAGCCTACAGTAATACCTAAGCAACATGGCTTTCGTAAGGGCTGCTCAACGCTCACCAATTTGTTACATTTTTCAACTCTAATTAATCGTGAATTTGTAAATGGCAAACAAATTGATGCTGGTGAATCATAACCTTCTTCTTAATAAATAATATATACATATATATATAATATTTATGTTCTTATTTGTTTTATTTATTTATTTATTTATTCACTTATTAATTTATTTGTTTATTATTTTAATTTTTTATTGATTTATCTATTTTTTATTTATTTATTTATTATTTTATTTATTTATTTATAATTTTTTTATTTATTTATTTATTGCTATTTTTTTGTTTATATAAATATTTATTTGTTTATCTATTTATTAATTTGCTTTTGATTAAATTTATTTATTTTTATTTTAATTATTTATTTGTTTATTAATTTATTTGTTTATTAAAGTTATTTATTTGTTTATATATTTATTTATTTTTCATTTTATTTATTTACTTTCATTTTATTTATTTATTTCTTTTTTATTTATTTATTAATTTAGTTATTTAATTATTTATTTATTTTTTATTTTATTTTTTTTTTTTTTTTAGTTATTTATTTACTTATTCACTTTTTTTATTTTATTTACGTATTTTCAATATGTTTAGTTATTATTTATATATTATTATTATTATTTATATATTATCTATTTATTTATTACTTTATTTATTTATTTTTTTTTGATATTTAATTTTTTTTATTTATTTATTAATTTTTTATCTATTTGTTTTTTAATTTTTATTTATTTATTTATTTCTTATTTCATTTTTATTTATTTGTTTATTTATTCATATATTTACTAATTTATTATACCCTATACCACTATGTGGTTTGGGTATAATGACTTTGTGCTGCTGTTTGTAACAACCAAAAATATTTGACATAGACCCATCTTTAATTATACCGATCGAATCAGAATCACTTTCTGAGTTGATTTAACAATGTCCGTCCGTCCGTCCGTCCGTCCGTCCGTCTGTGTGTCCATGTAAACCTTGTAATCAAACTGCAGGTCGCAAATATGAATATATTTTGATGAAATTTGGTATATAAGTTTTTATCAGCCATGGGATGAACGCTATTGAAATTGGTGAGAATCGGTAAATGGTCAGACCTAGCCCCCATACAAATTACCCATATGAAATCGACATAAATTGCCATAAGATCCAAATTGTCATATAGATCTTACCCAAATTGGGTTGGTATGCGTTCATTACATCTATTAATGAGTAGTCCAAAAATGATCCCTTTGACCCCATATAGAGCTGCTTCTCGATCTTCACTTAAATCTATTAAACAACAAAAATATTGCACTGATTCTTCTCAAATTTTGTTTGTATATATTTTTGCAAAATACAAGAGACTTTACCAAACATGATCAGGATCGGTCCATTTTTGGACCTAGTCCCTATATAGATATAGCCTCCGATATGAACTTTTTCATATCTGCAGCCAAAAAAATTAATAAAAATCCCACTCAAATTTGGTTTTTGCTTATATTCTATGTCCAGTTAATTGGGCCTAAGAGATAGGGTTTCTAAACGCATGGTATAGGGTATCGTATAGTCGGTCTATTTATTTATTAATTTATTATTTATTAATTTTATTTATTTTTATTTTATTTATTTATTTATTTAAATTTTTTGATTTATTCATTTATTTATTATTATTTATGTATTTATTTGTTTTATTTATTTATATATTTATTCACTTATTAATTTATTTGTTTATTATTTTAATTATTTATTGATTTATCTATTTTTTATTTATTTATTTATTATTTTATTTATTTATTTATAATTTTTTTTATTTTTTTATTTAATTGCTATTTTTTTATTTATATAAATATTTATTTGTTTATCTATTTATTTACTTACTTTTTGATTTCTTATTTTTTTATTTATTTATTAATTTTTTATCTATTTTTTTTTTATTTTTATTTATTTATTTATTTCTTATTTCATTTTTATTTATTTATTTATTTAATAATATATTTACTAATTTATTTATATATATATTTATTTATTTATTTATTAATTTAGTATTTATTAATTTATTTTTATTTTATTTATTTATTTATTTATATTTTTATTTATTCATTTATTTATTTATTTATTAAATCGATGGAAAAAACCTTACAGAAATCTTAGAAAAAGAAAAAAAAAACAATTAAGAACCGGCCATGCGATAGCCTATACTATGCGTTTAGAGAATTGGTCTTGGTTCCAACAAATTGGATATAGAAAATAAGCATAAACCAAATCTCAGTGGAACTTTTCTAAATTTTTTTGCCTGCAGATTTGAAAAACTTCATATCGGATATCGGATTCATATGGGAACTAGGTCGCAAAATAGACCATTCCTGACCATATTTTCGTAAAAACATATACAGATCGAATTTGACAAAAATCTATTCAATATTGTTTTTTTTTTTTTGATAGATTTAAGAGAAGAGAAGGAATCAGCTTTATGTGAGGGCTTTGATAAAGAACTGTCCTATAGGGTTTAATTTTGGACTACTGATTACTGGCTGTAATAGACACGCATAAACCAAATTTGACGGAGGACTACATGAAATGAGGACTAGGTCTGAACATGCACCGATTTTTTACTATTTCAATAGCGTTCGTTCTATGGCCGATAAATGCTTATATTACAAATTCTATCAAAACATATTCATATTTGCGGCCTATAGTTTAACTAGAAGGGTTACATGGACACGCAGATGGGCACACGGACAGACGGACGGATGGACGGATGGACGGACATAGCTAAATCGCCTCAGAAAGTGATTCTGAGTCGATCGGTATAATAAAAGTTGGGTCTAGGTCAAGCATTTTTTATTATACCCTTACCAAACAGTGGTATGGGGTATTAAAATTGATTTTATATTTTCGTAAATCAAATCTGACAGCTTAGAGTATTGAACATCCTCTTCATAAAATTTTTTTTTATATTTTCAGATATGGTAATTGTTATTTCCTCCTGAAAAAATTATCCTTTAAAATTATTAAGTATTACGTAATTATTGGACTTGACAAAGTTCAATTATAGATAATAAAACAAATCTTAGCTTAATCTTATCATTTCTAGTACTCCACTTTTATTTAGATTTTATATCAAAGACCACTTCATTATTATCATGAAAAACACTCTAATAGCAGATTCATCTATCCAACCTCTTTCTCACATTAAGCTATATTAAGAGTTTTTTTTTTAGTTAAAATCAAGACACCGTACAAAATCACGTAAATTGGTATTCTATTTCCTCTGATGAACCCATAATGACCTTATTTCCTTTGCACTTCGTATAATTTAAGCCACTCTCTGCTTGCATTCTAACATTTATGCAGAACAATAAGCTGATTATATGCCTGAATCTTTTATATAAAAAAAATAATGGAACAAAATTAAACAGACACCCAACAACACCAACAAAGAGTGAAACATATTTGAAAATGTTTAACTGGCTCATTAAAATAGGAATCACAAAAAACGCATCTGTGTATGAACTAGAATACTATAATTCACACTCAAAGAAATTACAAATAAAATTACAAATAAAATCTTATATATAAAATTCTTCTGTCGCGGTGTTTGTGGTAAAATTCCGTCGAAACGGCTCGACCGATTCTCATGAAATTTTGTACGCATATTGGGTAGGTCTGAGAATCGAACAACGTCTTTTTTTTTGTGATAGGGCCACTGGGAGGGGTACCGTCCATACAAAGTGAACTTTTAAAATCAGATATCTGGAGTACTACGATAGCCATAAGTGCCACGCCCACTTGAGATGTCAAAAAAAAATACCTGTTGTCCGTTTCTGAGACCTACCCAACATCCACACAAAATTTCATGAGAATCGGTCTAGTCGTTTCGGAGGAGTTCAATTACAGAGACCGCGACACGAGAATTTTATATATAAAAAGTTAAACGCCTATTTTTTTGTTTTTTATTTTATTTTTTTGTTCTTGGTGCAGCGCATTCTAGACTACCGATTTTGGGCCACTTTTTCGACCATTGCTGGCCGTATGTCACGAATATCATGAACAATATTGACCTCCAAGGCGTCAATTGTTGTTGATTTATCAGCATACACCAGTGACTTCACGTTGCACCACAGCAAATAATCGAGAGGTGAGAAATCGCACGACCTTGGAGGGCAATTGACAGGTCTATTTATCGAAATCAACTTATCGCCAAATTTTGATCTCCATAAGTCGATGGTTGCGGTTATAGATGGTTGTGGTTATGTTACAACCACATTTCAAAAAAAAAAAAACATTGACCCTGGTGAGGTAATGATAACAAGGTAATAAGTAATAAGGTCCGATTGCATCCACCAGCGCACAAACCGCACCAAACATTTCTCTGGATGTAATGGAGTCTGCCGGGTCTGATGTGGATTGTTCGCACTTATGATGTAATTTCAAACACTTTTGATTGAAATTTCCACATTTTGTATAAAAATTTATTAAAACATTAAGGACTCTATAAAAAATTATGTGCGTTTCTTTAAAAATACTTTAATGTAGAACTCAGTTAGAGAGAGAGTAATTTTAAAAATCCAAAATCATGAAAATTAGGAAAATTATGACGCTTTTTGGTTTTTTGATATTTCACTAATTTATAGTTACTTTTCTTACTATATTTTAAATATTGTGTAATTTGATATAAAAATGATGGTGTTTTAAGCTTTTTTGTTGGAATTTATGCACAATATGTTTAAAGCCGGTTTCCGATAGATAAACACTATTTAAATTTTAAATTATAGTAGAACACGATTCACCTATTTTAAATCGAGTAAATTTAAATTAAGAGTGTAAACAAATAACATGCTACTTAAGGTACAGGGAAGCCTAGACTTAGCGAAACAAGTTAGAAACTTTTTTTCAGTTTGCTACCTTAGATATTGGTGCATAGTTTAACATCTTGAGAAACAAGTTCGCTACTAACAGATCTAGCTGTCCAATACAGTTTGCGTAAGCTGCTTAATAAGTATGTGGGAGTGTATATATAAATGCAATACATTGTTTGAACCCCTTATAGAACATTCACACCAGCATTCATACATTCAAAACTAAGGGGCGTTATATACTACAATATACATACAACAATGTAATAAAGGTTTTCATATTCAAACAGAAACGAATGAAATCCCAGCAGAACTTCATAAATAAACTTTTTACTCTACAGAAATTTTATATCCTAAAGATTTCACGTTTCATATCAAAATATAATAATGAATTAAAAAAAAAAAAAAGAAATATTTTTAATAAAAGATATTCAAAAGAAAATATTTCACTTGGTTATAAAACACATTCAGAGTTTCAGAGAGACAATGCCTCATGCAAAGAGTATTTTTTATAACAATTTTTAAACCATATAGCAAATGTTTACAACTTTAATGAAACGTAATTCTAGCTAAGTACGAGCATCAAAAATACTTATTTAATAATAGTAACTAAGGTAACAATTCGGGGGGTTTTTATTTCAGTTGCCACAATTATATTTTAAATAAATGAAAGACAAATTAAAACACATTTGATTTATTATGAAATGGAAAAACTTAAATTAATATTTGTCTATCAAATAGCATTTAGTTCCAATCATTAAATGACAATTAATTAAGGCGCTCAGGAAAAAAAACTGTTATTCGACTACGATTAAATAAATTATTATAAATTTAAGTTTGTAGATTTTTTAAATTCAAATTGCCAGGATTTTAAATTTGATTTTGGAGATGAGACAATTAAATAGGGCAGCAATAAGTGGCAGCAATTATGAAAGTTGTAAAATCACTGCACGATAAGGTAGTCAGTCCCCAAAGTAGAACCAGTACAACCAGTGCAAGATCGGAGAGTTTACTCCACAGTAATGATCATAATCATTGAAGTGTATATTTCGAAAGTTTTGGGCAGAGGAAGTTCTCTCTGAGGAAGATTTTGAGGTTGCTTACTTCAACGTCTGAGAGATCAGAGAGATTTTGCATCAGCTAAGATTCTAGAGATTATGTCTATATCTCGAAAGTGCCGGCTAGTAACAAAGAAAATATTTAAGGCTCTTTATTTCCTTCTGACGAAAGTTTATTTCACCATCTAATAGATTATGCAGTAGCAAAGAACCTCACGATTGAGGCCTATATCTCGAAAGTGCCGACCAGTAGCACAAAAAGTGTTTGAAATTGAAAGATCAGTCGTAAAGATCCTAACAATTGAACTTTAATACTGTGTTCAAATGAAAAAAAATTTCACTTTATACTTTGTAGGCTTATTTATCTTTGACATCTGATTTAATTGTGATGCTTTTTTACATGATGGAATATCTGCTGCAAAATGTTGGAGAAGGACTACGGTGATCAGAACAATTATCGATTGATATTTCAATGAATCAGCCACCATTTTTTAAAGATATTTGGGCCTCAAACACGTCAAATCTCGATAATATTCCAAAAAAAAACAATTTTTTTTATACAGCTACATGAACACGTACGCGGGTCACGGAAAAAAGTACAAGAAATATCTTGTCAGAAACTTCCTACAGTTCTAATTAAAAGGGACCCATATATGTGACATAGTTGTGACATGGAGTGGCGAACATATTAATGGGTCTGCAACAATGCTTTTCGACTACCAACTGGAAATGAAACCCATTATTACAGGTGAAGAGACTTCGATCTATGCCTACGACCTCGGTCAAACGAATTTATCGTGGAAAAGATGAAGCGGAATCGAAAAGATTATGCCAAAGCCGTTGAAAAATCAAGCTCATACAGTTTTCTTGGATTATCGTGCCCGACCATACTGGTAAGATCTTAATTTTATTAGTGAACCAACTGACGGTTGCATAACACGAACAACACCTATCTCAAAAACAGCAGATCGGTATCGTCCATCAATATTAATAAATTATTTGTCGATTCTAATCTGCAGTAAAGATCGTACTCAAGATAATATATTTTGTTTCACGAGAACAAACTATGTTGCCCTTAACAGCGCTGATCTTTTCGCTCGTCACAATGACAACTCAGACTAGATGTTAAGGTCATTGTATCTGTTACTAGAAGTGAGTTTTTTAAGATCGGTGCCTAAATTGTATCCTCTGTAATCAACTGGCACTCCTTGGAATACTAAATTTCTTTCTCGCCTTAAGAACAAGACAAAACTGTTGAAGAAATAGAGGAACGGTGGATCATTTTTAAATTTCATGAATTATTCTATATGAGGATCTCAATACAATTTGCCAATTCGTTCTGGATATACTCGAAACAATTATGTGATAAAAAATAAAAATAATTTAAACAAGTAAGAGTGTTAAATTCGGCTGTGCCTAATCTTTACGTATTAAAGTATATAGCCAAGCACTCAAAATTCGAGTGCAAATTCGAGGAAATATTATTTTTTCATTCAATTTTTATCTTCCAATGTTTTTTCAATCTACATATATAAAAAATTAACGAATATTTAAATGACCCGAAAGGTATGTTAATCAATTTTAGCAATTCACAATTCAACACAGAGCGTCTGATATATAATTTAAATCATTCGCATTAACAGGGTGTAACGAATTATTATAACTATTTTATTTTATTTAATTTATTTTTGAGAGAGATTAAACATAAGTTTTATCATTCTCAGCTTCCCCTCCATACGAACTATAACTATGCCAATTTTCACACCCTCCGCCCCTCATATTGCTTAAAAAGGGAATTACAAATTTACCTTCACGTATTAGTATATAGATATTACAACTAATGTTGGGTACGGTTATCACTTTAAAACTATTGCCGATACTGAAACTTTAAATTTGAATACCAATTATAAAATTCTGTTCACAAACAATGATCGTGTGTTCTAAAGATAGACTTGATTGCTACCTGTAAAATTTCGTTATTTCTCTCTTACTATACTTGAAAACCTATAAGTTCCCTAAGTACTCCATAAAAATTAATTTTTTTAATTATTAATTAAATTTTTAATTAAAATATTTTTAAGTTTTAATTTTTGATTTTTAATTTTTAATTTTTAATTTTTAATTTTTAATTTTTAATTTTTAATTTTTAATTTTTAATTTTTAATTTTTAATTTTTAACTTTTAATTTTTAATTTTTAATTTTTAATTTTTAATTTTTAATTTTTAATTTTTAATTTTTAATTTTTAATTTTTAATTTTTAATTTTTAATTTTTAATTTTTAATTTTTAATTTTTAATTTTTAATTTTTAATTTTTAATTTTTAATTTTTAATTTTTAATTTTTAATTTTTAGTTTTTAATTTTTAATTTTTAATTTTTAATTTTTAATTTTTAATTTTTAATTTTTAATTTTTAATTTTTAATTTTTATTTTTAATTTTTAATTTTTAATTTTTAATTTTTAATTTTTAATTTTTAATTTTTAATTTTTAATTTTTAATTTTTAATTTTTAATATTTAATTTTTAATTTTTAATTTTTAATTTTTAATTTTTAATTTTTAATTTTTAATTTTTAATTTTTAATTTTTAATTTTTAATTTTTAATTTTTAATTTTTAATTTTTAATTTTTAATTTTTAATTTTTAATTTTTAATTTTTAATTTTTAATTTTTAATTTTTAATTTTTAATTTTTAATTTTTAATTTTTAATTTTTAATTTTTAATTTTTAATTTTTAATTTTTAATTTTTAATTTTTAATTTTTAATTTTTAATTTTTAATTTTTAATTTTTAATTTTTAATTTTGAATTTTTAATTTTTAATTTTTAATTTTTAATTTTTAATTTTTAATTTTTAATTTTTAATTTTTAATTTTTAATTTTTAATTTTTAATTTTTAATTTTTAATTTTTAATTTTTAATTTTTAATTTTTAATTTTTAATTTTTAATTTTTAATTTTTAATTTTTAATTTTTAATTTTTAATTTTTAATTTTTAATTTTTAATTTTTAATTTTTAATTTTTAATTTTTAATTTTTAATTTTTAATTTTTAATTTTTAATTTTTAATTTTTAATTTTTAATTTTTAATTTTTAATTTTTAATTTTTAATTTTTAATTTTTAATTTTTAATTTTTAATTTTTAATTTTTAATTTTTAATTTTTAATTTTTAATTTTTAATTTTTAATTTTTAATTTTTAATTTTTAATTTTTAATTTTTAATTTTTAATTTTTAATTTTTAATTTTTAATTTTTAATTTTTAATTTTTAATTTTTAATTTTTAATTTTTAATTTTTAATTTTTAATTTTTAATTTTTAATTTTTAATTTTTAATTTTTAATTTTTAATTTTTAAATTTTAATTTTTAATTTTTAATTTTTAATTTTTAATTTTTAATTTTTAATTTTTAATTTTTAATTTTTAATTTTTAATTTTTAATTTTTAATTTTTAATTTTTAATTTTTAATTTTTAATTTTTAATTTTTAATTTTTAATTTTTAATTTTTAATTTTTAATTTTTAATTTTTAATTTTTAATTTTTAATTTTTAATTTTTAATTTTTAATTTTTAATTTTTAATTTTTAATTTTTAATTTTTAATTTTTAATTTTAAATTTTTAATTTTTAATTTTTAATTTTTAATTTTTAAATTTTAATTTTTAATTTTTAATTTTTAATTTTTAATTTTTAATTTTTAATTTTTAATTTTTAATTTTTAATTTTTAATTTTTAATTTTTAATTTTTAATTTTTAATTTTTAATTTTTAATTTTTAATTTTTAATTTTTAATTTTTAATTTTTAATTTTTAATTTTTAATTTTTAATTTTTAATTTTTAATTTTTAATTTTTAATTTTTAATTTTTAATTTTTAATTTTTAATTTTTAATTTTTAATTTTTAATTTTTAATTTTTAATTTTTAATTTTTAATTTTTAATTTTTAATTTTTAATTTTTAATTTTTAATTTTTAATTTTTAATTTTTAATTTTTAATTTTTAATTTTTAATTTTTAATTTTTAATTTTTAATTTTTAATTTTTAATTTTTAATTTTTAATTTTTAATTTTTAATTTTTAATTTTTAATTTTTAATTTTTAATTTTTAATTTTTAATTTTTAATTTTTAATTTTTAATTTTTAATTTTTAATTTTTAATTTTTAATCTTTAATTTTTAATTTTTAATTTTTAATCTTTAATTTTTAATTTTTAATTTTTAATTTTTAATTTTTAATTTTTAATTTTTAATTTATAATTTATAATTTTTAATTTTTAATTTATAATTTATAATTTATAATTTTTAATTTTTAATTTTTAATTTTTAATTTTTAATTTTTAATTTTTAATTTTTAATTTTTAATTTTTAATTTTTAATATTTAATTTTTAATTTTTAATTTTTAATTTTTAATTTTTAATTTTTAATTTTTAATTTTTAATTTTTAATTTTTAATTTTTAATTTTTAATTTTTAATTTTTAATTTTTAATTTTTAATTTTTAATTTTTAATTTTTAATTTTTAATTTTTAATTTTTAATTTTTAATTTTTAATTTTTAATTTTTAATTTTTAATTTTTAATTTTTAATTTTTAATTTTTAATTTTTAATTTTTAATTTTTAATTTTTAATTTTTAATTTTTAATTTTTAATTTTTAATTTTTAATTTTTAATTTTTAATTTTTAATTTTTAATTTTTAATTTTTAATTTTTAATTTTTAATTTTTAATTTTTAATTTTAATTTTTAATTTTTAATTTTTAATTTTTAATTTTTAATTTTTAATTTTTAATTTTTAATTTTTAATTTTTAATTTTTAATTTTTAATTTTTAATTTTTAATTTTTAATTTTTAATTTTTAATTTTTAATTTTTAATTTTTAATTTTTAATTTTTAATTTTTAATTTTTAATTTTTAATTTTTAATTTTTAATTTTTAATTTTTAATTTTTAATTTTTAATTTTTAATTTTTAATTTTTAATTTTTAATTTTTAATTTTTAATTTTTAATTTTTAATTTTTAATTTTTAATTTTTAATTTTTAATTTTTAATTTTTAATTTTTAATTTTTAATTTTAATTTTTAATTTTTAATTTTTAATTTTTAATTTTTAATTTTTAATTTTTAATTTTTAATTTTTAATTTTTAATTTTTAATTTTTAATTTTTAATTTTTAATTTTTAATTTTTAATTTTTAATTTTTAATTTTTAATTTTTAATTTTTAATTTTTAATTTTTAATTTTTAATTTTTAATTTTTAATTTTTAATTTTTAATTTTTAATTTTTAATTTTTAATTTTTAATTTTTAATTTTTAATTTTTAATTTTTAATTTTTAATTTTTAATTTTTAATTTTTAATTTTTAATTTTTAATTTTTAATTTTTAATTTTTAATTTTTAATTTTTAATTTTTAATTTTTAATTTTTAATTTTTAATTTTTAATTTTTAATTTTTAATTTTTAATTTTAAATTTTAATTTTTAATTTTTAATTTTTAATTTTTAAATTTTAATTTTTAATTTTTAATTTTTAATTTTTAATTTTTAATTTTTAATTTTTAATTTTTAATTTTTAATTTTTAATTTTTAATTTTTAATTTTTAATTTTTAATTTTTAATTTTTAATTTTTAATTTTTAATTTTTAATTTTTAATTTTTAATTTTTAATTTTTAATTTTTAATTTTTAATTTTTAATTTTTAATTTTTAATTTTTAATTTTTAATTTTTAATTTTTAATTTTTAATTTTTAATTTTTAATTTTTAATTTTTAATTTTTAATTTTTAATTTTTAATTTTTAATTTTTAATTTTTAATTTTTAATTTTTAATTTTTAATTTTTAATTTTTAATTTTTAATTTTTTAATTTTTAATTTTTAATTTTTAATTTTTAATTTTTAATTTTTAATTTTTAATTTTTAATTTTTAATTTTTAATTTTTAATTTTTAATTTTTAATTTTTAATTTTTAATTTTTAATTTTTAATTTTTAATTTTTAATTTTTAATTTTTAATTTTTAATTTTTAATTTTTAATTTTTAATTTTTAATTTTTAATTTTTAATTTTTAATTTTTAATTTTTAATTTTTAATTTTTAATTTTTAATTTTTAATTTTTAATTTTTAATTTTTAATTTTTAATTTTTAATTTTTGATTTTTAATTTTTAATTTTTAATTTTTAATTTTTAATTTTTAATTTTTAATTTTTAATTTTTAATTTTTAATTTTTAATTTTTAATTTTTAATTTTTAATTTTTAATTTTTAATTTTTAATTTTTAATTTTTAATTTTTAATTTTTAATTTTTAATTTTTAATTTTTAATTTTTAATTTTTAATTTTTAATTTTTAATTTTTAATTTTTAATTTTTAATTTTTAATTTTTAATTTTTAATTTTTAATTTTTAATTTTTAATTTTAATTTTTAATTTTTAATTTTTAATTTTTAATTTTTAATTTTTAATTTTTAATTTTTAATTTTTAATTTTTAATTTTTAATTTTTAATTTTTAATTTTTAATTTTTAATTTTTAATTTTTAATTTTTAATTTTTAATTTTTAATTTTTAATTTTAATTTTTAATGTTTAATTTTTAATTTTTAATTTTTAATTTTTAATTTTTAATTTTTAATTTTTAATTTTTAATTTGTAATTTTTAATTTTTAATTTTTAATTTTTAAGTTTTAATTTTTAATTTTTAATTTTTAATTTTTAATTTTTAATTTTTAATTTTTAATTTTTAATTTTTAATTTTTAATTTTTAATTTTTAATTTTTAATTTTTAATTTTTAATTTTTAATTTTTAATTTTTAATTTTTAATTTTTAATTTTTAATTTTTAATTTTTAATTTTTAATTTTTAATTTTTAATTTTTAATTTTTAATTTTTAATTTTTAATTTTTAATTTTTAATTTTTAATTTTTAAATTTTTAATTTTTAATTTTTAATTTTTAATTTTTAATTTTTAATTTTTAATTTTTAATTTTTAATTTTTAATTTTTAATTTTTAATTTTTAATTTTTAATTTTTAATTTCTAATTTCTAATTTTTAATTTTTAATTTTTAATTTTTAATTTTTAATTTTTAATTTTTAATTTTTAATTTTTAATTTTTAATTTTTAATTTTTAATTTTTAATTTTTAATTTTTAATTTTTAATTTTTAATTTTTAATTTTTAATTTTTAATTTTTAATTTTTAATTTTTAATTTTTAATTTTAATTTTTAATTTTTAATTTTTAATTTTTAATTTTTAATTTTTAATTTTTAATTTTTAATTTTTAATTTTTAATTTTTAATTTTTAATTTTTAATTTTTAATTTTTAATTTTTAATTTTTAATTTTTAATTTTTAATTTTTAATTTTTAATTTTTAATTTTTAATTTTTAATTTTTAATTTTTAATTTTTAATTTTTAATTTTTAATTTTTAATTTTTAATTTTTAATTTTTAATTTTTAATTTTTAATTTTTAATTTTTAATTTTTAATTTTTTAATTTTTTAATTTTTAATTTTTAATTTTTAATTTTTAATTTTTAATTTTTAATTTTTAATTTTTAATTTTTAATTTTTAATTTTTAATTTTTAATTTTTAATTTTTAATTTTTAATTTTTAATTTTTAATTTTTAATTTTTAATTTTTAATTTTTAATTTTTAATTTTTAATTTTTAATTTTTAATTTTTAATTTTTAATTATTAATTTTTAATTTTTGATTTTTAATTTTTAATTTTTAATTTTTAATTTTTAATTTTTAATTTTTAATTTTTAATTTTTAATTTTTAATTTTTAATTTTTAATTTTTAATTTTTAATTTTTAATTTTTAATTTTTAATTTTTAATTTTTAATTTTTAATTTTTAATTTTTAATTTTTAATTTTTAATTTTTAATTTTTAATTTTTAATTTTTAATTTTTAATTTTTAATTTTTAATTTTTAATTTTTAATTTTTAATTTTTAATTTTTAATTTTTAATTTTTAATTTTTAATTTTTAATTTTTAATTTTTAATTTTTAATTTTTAATTTTTAATTTTTAATTTTTAATTTTTAATTTTTAATTTTTAATTTTTAATTTTTAATTTTTAATTTTTAATTTTTAAATTTTTAATTTTTAATTTTTAATTTTTAATTTTTAATTTTTAATTTTTAGTTTTTAATTTTTAATTTTTAAATTTTAATTTTTTTTTTAATAAATAAAAAAATAAATAAATGTAAGGATCAAGAAAATATATGATTTCGGGAGCTCCGGATTTTAAATGGATGCATTACAAACGGAATGACAAACCCACATATACCCTCCAGAGTGGTGTGGAGGATATAAAAATTACCCAAAATCCTCTCACAAATTCGTATGTTCTAAAAAAGATCGCTCAATTTCCAATCTACAATGAAACTAAGCGATATAGATAACTCCTGACGATAATCCAATATGTGAACTGCTCTTTCCTTTTGTCGTCAACATACTCTTAAGCAGTTTTTTTTATAATACTTGTGGATATCCGTATTTGATTCCTGAAGTAGCTTTTATAAATATTCCACTTATACAAGAACAAACCGTTTTGAATTATTTAATTAAACTGAAGCTATCATATGCTACTGGCTGTTCCAAATATATAACAAAATACCAACCTCATAAATATTCCTTTAACTTTTTTTTTTTATAAAATAAGTCACCAACACTGATATATTTTCCCGATAATTCGAAAAAATCCTTTACTAAATTGCAAATTTAAGCTGTATTCCAAGAGTATTTAAAAAATTCTTAACTGATGCATTGCCCTACACGAACCACATCTTCAATTCTTGCTGTAAGCAATATGGTTTCCGTAAATTCAGCTCAACCGGTACTAATTCACTTGGACAGCGATTGCTAATGAAGCTTTTGTAAGCAGACAACAAACTAATGCAACATATACTGATTTTAATAAAGTGTTTGACAGGGATTTCAGTGTTACGCTTATAAAGTACAGTAATTCCTATTTAATTCGCATTAATGTTTTATCTGGTGTGCTTCAAAATGAAGTCTTTCAGCTATTGAGTTCTCTAAGTCTCTGAAGTATGCAAATGATGCTAAAATCTTATATTCATTTAACAATGTCCAGGCACAATCTCGATTAAAGTTGGATATTATTAAAATGAACTGGCCCTTTATGAACAAAATGTAAATATATGGGGTTTATAAGATCGTTTCCCATCAACGGCTTGTATATTTTTTTTATATTATTAGTAACCAACACTTAGGGGATGCCTCCTACAAATACAGTGATTTATGTTGACTTCAGGAAAATATATTATGGGAAGGAGGAAAGAGGGAGTAGTGTTTGTGGGTATTTGCCTTAAATTTTATTAGTCTGTAACTTTCAGGAAGGAATTGTGTTCGACTGATAAATTGGACAATTGGTTGCAAAGGGATGTGATCTACTAGAGAAGCGGGTAGAGCGAACTGAAACTCGGCGCTTGGAATGAATTCGCAACTCTTAGAAAAACATTTCCCATGGTAGCATCTATAGAACAGTGTTACACAACCCAACACGATTATACATCGTCTCACACTGGACGGGTTCTTTCCGAGAATTTCGCACAAATTTTGTCTCATAGTGTTTCACAGCCACCGTATTTGCTTAATTTGCCACCACGTGACTTCTGACTATTAAACAAAACTCAAAAAACTAATCACTGCGTGCTTTAAAAGCTATTCCAGAAAACAACTTTAAGAACTGTTTCGTGGATTATAAAAATTGGTTTATATAGAAATGTATTATATCGTAGGGTACGGTTTGGGATTTCTGTAATGGCAAAAAAAAAAAAAAAATATTTTATAACAAAAGTCATCTTTTCGTATGAACACACTATTCACCTAAATACAAAAGCAAATAAATTAATGATATCAAAATTACTGAAAGTTAATGCCTTGCACCAGCTCCCATTATAAGCTGTTGTTAATATTATTGTTACAGTTGTATTCTGAAAATGTTATCATTTAACAAGCGGACATATACAATTGAAATTTGATGGCCATGATTTGTTCGAATAATAAGTACAATCATCAAAGCATAAGCGGCTACAAGTACAAAAGATAGTGGTATGGCACCGGCATTACAGTACTAACAACGGTATTTCATACAAATATTATAGAAAATTCGTAGGACATGAATACACGAACAATATAAACGAGAGACTGTTATCTTAACAATTAGCCGCATCTGAGCTTTACCATACAAAAAGGATTTTTTTTGTTAACCTTTAACAATGCTGTGCTCAGCTATGTACACACACACACACACAAACACACACTACGTTATGTAATAATGTACACAACCACATCATCTACACATACTCTTATATAGAGATGTACTCAACATTTTGTACAGTAGATTGAAAGCCTGATCTTTAAAAATTGTGAAAATATATGATTTATACTATATTGTTATATAGATAAAAAACCGACAGGACGATATCAATAACCACAATTTTCAATATTTTTTACACAATTTGTATTGCGAAATATTCAACAGATTTTTGAACCCCGATTTTTAAAAATCGTACGTAAATTTCTCATATTACTCGTTGAGAAATTAAAACATATCAAAACCATTAAAATTAAGATTATAGATTCAAAAAAAAAAAAAAAAAAAAGTAAAAAAAAGATGCTAAAAAGAAGCTGCTAAATCTAGCAACTAAAATGGCAACATTGGTCAGCATTCGAATAACTCGAACGAAAAACTTGAAGAAGAGATTTAATTTTGCTGAGCAGGAAATCATAGCAAATATCATCATTTATCAGATTTTATAGGAACGCAGCATTCAGCATATTCCTTCTGACTTTTTAATGTAGGAAATTCAATTTGAGT
>OY821520.1:247421435-247441779 GCA_963682025.1 Cordilura impudica | reverse complement strand
GATTTTTAAAAATCGTGAAAATATTTGATAGAATATTTAAAAGAAATTGAAAAAAAACGACAGGACGATATCAATAACCACTTCTTCAATAAACATAATATATATTGCGATATATTGCGACAGACTGCACAGTACTTTGAAAGCCTGATTTTTAAAAATTGTAAAAATATATGATAGAATATTTAAAGAAATTTTCGAAGTGTATTATTATATAGTTAAAAAAACGACAGGACGATATCAATAATCACTTCTTCAATACTATAATTTAACTGTCAATCTTAGATATTATTTATAAAATTTTTAAGCCTAACACCGTGCGACAATTTATCATTTTTTTATTCGACTTCAAGAGGACCATGTACACATGACAATAGAGATCGTATATTGTAAAACTGCGTTCTCAGTTTTTAATTTTCAGCCGTTTTCTCCTCTTTAAAGGACTTAGAAACTTTAAGGATATAAAAATTTCTATAAAATTTATTTAAATATTTCTGCCCATCAGTTTATGTCAATATGAGTACCAAATGAAAGAGCCCAATCTACGGTCAATTTTTCAGGACCAAAAAGTTAAAAAATGTCCTTTGGAAACTTTAGCCTTCCATATCCTTGAGAGTATCCAATACATTTTTCTCAAAAAAATGTACGTTGAAACCTTATTTATTTATTTAGTCATACAGACAGTAGAAGTAATTATATATGTAGTTAAAATAGCGAACAAAAATTTGAATTAAGTATTCAAAAATAAAATAATATTACGTTTAATAACATTAATACTTACAGATAAATCAATAAACATATACAATTCATTAAAACTTTTACATATTTTCACAAAACGGTCAGCATCAGTGTTGCCATAATTTGAAATCGAAAAGATGCTTAATTGCAAAAAAAAAGGTGCTAAAACGTACTGGAGTCAAAATAAAAGATGCAAATATTTTGTTTTTAATTTCATTGAAAAATTAAGTACTTATTAATAAATTCTTTGGTTTTTAAATGGAAAAATGAATATAAAAAAAAAACAGATTTCGATTTACATTTTTTAAATAAAAAAACAAATTATTTTGAATTTCATCTGTAATTTTTTTAAATATCAATTTTTAATTTTAGAGAGTTGTTTTTTTAATTTCAAATATTACAGAATTTACATTATCAAAAGATACGAGTATATTACAATAATTGGTTTATGGAAACTAATATTTCTGTGATGTCTTCATCTTCAAGTTCTTCTTGGCACTGATATTATTTTTACGATCGACCTTTATCAACGACATCGCTCGGTATATTGTAAGTGTAACAGCACCCATTTTTAAATTCAAAACCTTCTTTTATACGTATTACAGAACATAACAACTCGGATTTTATTCTGTTGCAAAGTTTGCTTTTAACTAAAGCCATTAAACTAAACGAACGTTCAACACCGGCTTTTGAGAAAGACAAAATTAATAAAGACAATACAAATGTGGATAACTCTTTGAGTGGACTTTCACCAATAGAATTTTTGTTAACTTCAATCCATAAAGAGGTTGTATTCAGTGCTGTATCCCAATATTGTTCTGTGATATAACTCAATTGGATTTGAATTTTTCCTGTTTCAGATGATCTAAAGTTAAACTCTTCTAATATATTGATTATCGATTTTTTTACCCGGTTTAATGTGTTTTGTATTGAAAATTTTGGCATTTTTTAATACAATAATATTTTTTGGCAATTGGCTTTTTAATTCGTTAAAAACTGTTGTTGTTGCTGTTTACATTCCTCTATTTCAAAATGTTTTGTTATATTTGTTGAAAGAAACGAGCAGAGTGGTAAAAAGAGTAGTACGTAAATTTCTCATATTACTCGTTGAGACATTAAAACATATCAAAACCATTAAAATTAAGATTATAGATTCAAAAATAAAAAAAAAAAAAAGTAAAAAAAAGATGCTAAAAAGAAGCTGCTAAATCTAGCAACTAAAATGGCAACATTGGTCAGCATTCGAATAACTCGAACGAAAAAATTGAAGAAGAGATTTAATTTTGCTGAGCAGGAAATCATAGCAAATATCATCATTTATCAGATTTTATAGGAACGCAGCATTCAGCATATTCCTTCTGACTTTTTAATGTAGGAAATTCAATTTGAGTAATACGAGTTGTATAAGATGGAAAATCAAGTGAATAAAGGATATATGAACTCATTTATGCATCGCTTAATAAAAGCCAACAGGCGACGAGTTTTATTTATTGCCATCGTAATGTGTTGTGCAAAATTTTATTTTATGTCTAACAGAATTCCAAATTCAAAAATTCTTTTACCAACTCAACTGTCATTTCAGTTTCCAGAAAAGCTCAATTGTTTACATTTTTTTTTATACATAAACCCCTCAGATTATGTTAATCCCACATGTAAAAACTCTCTAAATTTTTTCCAGTAACTGTTTGCCTAGAACTGAATTCTAATCGAAATGGCTGAATTTTTTAAAAGAGTCATCTCTGAATATGGTCAATTACTGGTAGTGAAAAAACAATTTTTTTTTTATTTTTGACATTTTTTTAAATTATTTTCTGTTTTTAGCGCAAAACTTTGTAATTTGATGGAGGTATTCTCTTTATAAATACAGTTTTTATGAATACAAATTTATATTCAATAAAATTTTTCTAGATAATATTATAAATAATAGTGAAACCCATTTTTTTTATTACTAATTTATTCATTATTTTTTTAATTTTTATTCTTTTCTGTGTTTTGTCGAGTAGTAGTTGATCCAAGCTTAAATTTTTGGCGCAATGCTTTGAAATTTTAAAGAAGTATTCTCTTTATTCGACTAAGGAATTAATATTTTTAGCAAGAATTTGTGGAAAATCTTCTGGAAGATACCATCTAACTTCAAATAAGAATATGGGGGATTTCATGTCAAGTGCACCAACTTTCGAAACTGATGTCTTCCGATTTGCACCAAGGTTAGTACTATTGGATAGTAGTTTAGACACAATTTTTCAACAAGATCGGTCCAGATCTCTGTGAGTTAGAGGGCATCAAAATTTGACATTTTGGCCAAACAGGTATTTTTTCTCATCCATGCAATTTATTACCTATTGTTCTTAGAAAATTTCTCCCAAAGAGTTTAGATAGCTATTTCTTCAATATTTCGGAAAAAAAAATACTTGAAAAAAAAAAAAATTTGTAGACTTTTTTTTGCTAAATTAAAGCATTTTTTGCCTTTTTTTCAAAAAGGGCTTTTTTTTCATAAGAAAGCATAGTATTTTTCCTTGAAGAGCTTTTTGGTCGCTTGGTGGGATGGGACAAGACAACAGTTTTTAAATTTTTCACAAATGCACAATTTTGAATTTTTACCTATTTGTGTCTAAAACCTTACAAATAAAACTTATACTGAGAAACTAGACAAACTAAACTTTCCGAAGGTATATAACATACCTAACTAAAATTTTATACCCTCGATACTGTAATACCCAGAATATGTTAACCTCAGGAAAAAAATCGCTTTTTTTCTATAGAAATGTTGAAAAATTATTATTTTTTTTTTTGTTTTTAATAATAATTAAATTAATGTGTAATAATAATAATATTAAAAATAAAAAGATAAATAATTTATTAAAATTTAATCTTAATTGCATTAGATCCATTTATATCATAACTATTTTTATACTTAATTTATTGTAGCTGCTGAAGTATTTAAGTCTTGTAAATTTTTAAATACCCAGTCTTTCATCCAGCTTTTTTGTCGCCTTTATTTACTGCGTTTTTTTTCAATCCTTTCTTGGCGTTACTAGGTTCCGCTGTTGATTTCGCTGCTGGTTTATTTGTTGTCTTTGGAAAAAAATCGCATTGAATAGAGGCAGAAAACTTTTTCAACTTGAGTCTTCCATCGACAAGCGGTATAAAAGCATGGTATTGAGCGGTGCCATCGATTGTTACCACAGCATCGAATCTGCTCTTCAGTGTTTTAAATGTTTCCTGATGATCCTCTTTGCTACTAAAAACTATTTTAGTTTCTTTACAATAACTCTTTGCCCAATGGAATAAAGCAGTCGCATCTAAGATGCGATCTTGATGAGAGCACTGGAGGCTATACTTCGCTGCATTTCTTTTAAGGTTTGCTCTAATACCATCACATGCTCCTTTACCATGAGCAGTAGGATGAAAATGCCACTCAGCTGGCATTCCAAAATCTTTTTCATGGGCAATAAGATTTGCCAAGCTACTTTTGTTTTTAAAATGTTGACGAGCTCCGTCCGAAACGTATTATACCTTCTTTACTGTAAATTTAGATTTTAGAAATTTTTGTATTCTCTTCTGGTACTCATAAACTGCAACGGTATCATGTTTTAAATCGTCGGTTATGATTGCCATATTTTTGTGTTCCAGTTTTTCATCTTTCATGTAGTAAATAACTACTGTGAATATAGTTGCTTGGTCGTTATTGAAGTGGAATGCTTGTATGGCATCCTGAAGAACATATTTATAGTTTTCTGCGAAATCATATGAAATAACGAATTCACCAGACTTCAAATGTATCTTCAAATCCTTGAAGAATGGCCATTGCTCTTTGACTGAAAAGTTATGGTTTCTCAAGTTTAGCAATCCTGTACACATTTCTTCCACAAAATCATCCACATTTAAAATGATTGTTTTCAATGTGCATCTGTCAGTCTGAATCTAAGAATCAAATTTGACCTCCTCTATATATTCTCGATCTAAAGAGTTGATTAAATTTTCTTTGATGAATGTGGTTTTCAGGTAATTGGTACATTCACTTAAGTAGCAAGAATTTGTTGCATTAGGACACATAGTCAATTTAAGGCAATCGCGGTAATCGTGTAAATCTTCTGCCGAATCATCTGTTAAATACTTTAAGTTGATTTCCTTCAACATCAGTTTAACATTTTCATGGTAAATGCAAACGCATACTGTGTGAGTTCCGCTGCTTTCTGCCAAAACGCAATGTTTTGGCCACATTCGGGTTAATTTCGTAAAGCCAATTCTAACATCCTCGTGTTCAGATTGAAATGTTGCAAATAACTCTTTCAGGTTACAGATAACGATTCTCTTCTGTTATGTTATGAAGGTGTGTTACATACCTTCGGAAAGGCTAATTTGTCTAGTTTCTCAGTATAAGTTTTATTTGTAAGGTTTTAGACACAAATAGGAAAAAATTCAAAATAGTGCATTTGTGAAAAATTGAAAAACCGTTGTCTTGAGTTAAAAAACATTTATTTTGATAGATATCCCACTCCCATCCCACTAAGCGACTAAAAAGCTCTCAAAGGAAAAATTCTAAGCTTTCTTATGAAAAAAAAAAATGCCCTTTTTGAAAAAAAGGCAAAAATGCTTTAATTTAGCAAAAAAAAAGTCTAAAATTTTTTTTTTTTTAAAGTATTTTTTTCCGAAATATTGAAAAAATAGCTATCTAAACTATTTGGGAGAAAATTTTCTAAGAACAATAGGTAATAAGTTACATGGATGAGAAAAAACACTGTTTGGCCACAATGTCAAATTTTGATCCCCTCTAACTCAGAGAGGTCTGGACCGATCTTGTTGAAAAATTGTTTCTAAACTATTATCCAATATTACTAACCTTGGTGCAAATTTCATCCCGATCGGAAGACATCGGTTTCAAACGTTGGTGCACTTGACATGAAACCCCCCATATATATTATAAGTCGAGTAGAATTATACCAAAGCCAAAATTTTGTTTGGAATGATTTAAAATGTTTTATTAGTAATTTATGAATATATTCGATTACACACAGTTTAAAAATTAAAAAAAAAATTAATTTTTTTTTTATACTTTTTGCAAAATTTCTGATCTTTTTCGAGTAGTTGTTCCACCACGTCAGCAATATTGTCGGAATGCCTTGTTATTTTGAAAATATAATCTCCACTATATTCAAATTTAAATACTAATAATTATACCCTCCACTCCAGTGTGCAGAGGGTATATATAAGTTTGTCATTCCGTTTGTAATAATTAGAAAAAAAATTTTGGACCCCATAAAATTTATATATTTGTGATCCTTATAACAACCGGAGTTGATATAGCGATGTCCGTCTGTCCGTCTGTCCGTCTGTGGAAATCACGATGACGGAATCAATCGGGCAGCTAGGGTGCTCGTTGGCATAAAAAATGATTCACTAACATCCTGAAAAGTTTGCTATTTAAAATCGTCCAAATCGGTCGATTAGGGCCCGAGATTTTAATGAAGAACTAAAAAAAGTCTTGAAAAAAAATAATTTTCTATGTTGTTCTTGTCACGATCACGCCCTCAATAGTGCAGCTACAGTGATCATTTTTAGTGAGAATGATTCACCGAATTCATGGGAAGATTTCTACTTCAAAAATCATTAAAATCGGTGGAACAGGTCCAGGGAAATCTCTGAAAAATTAAAAAAAAAAATAAAAAACATGATATTTCTATATTGTTCTCGTTGTTATTCTAAATGTTGCATTGTTTTCATAGCTGGACTTGTTGTTTTTGTGGTCGTTATGGTAATAATATAACAAAAACAAACCCTTTGTACATTTTTTTTATCAACTCTGGTAGAACAATTTAAAAGTTTCCATTGTTTTGGCATTACTAAAAAAATATGTTAGATCATTTCCGTCATTGCCACGAGCCTGCCTGCAAAATTTCAGATCGATTGGGTCACGGGAAAGTGGTTAAAATCGATCCAAAATTTGTTCGACAAGCAGACACGAGTTAATATAAACGGAGTAAAAATTCACCAACATCTAAAGCAAATAATGCTAAAATACCTAGTTGTTAATAAAAAAAAACAATTGGGCAATTCACAGTGGGTAATGTATCGTTGTATCTGTTGTATCGTGTATCACTTTACAATAGTGAAAAATTGTTGTTGGTAATTTTCACTGAAAAATCTGATACACGATCCAACTTCATTTGCTATGTTTAGTTAATGTGGTATATTGTATCATAACATATCAGTTCCAAGTGAATGCCAGTTTTTATGAAAAAGAAAAAACAAATTCATAGAATTTTATCAGCATAAATAATTATAAAATAAAATATGGCAAATAATGCAAATAACGCAAATACATCGATAAGTTTATTTATATAAAAATTAATGTTTATATTTTTTTAGTGTGTATTTTCTCTTTCAGTACCAACAAAAACATTTAACATTTTTTTTCATTATAAATTAAAATGCAAGAGGTACGTAACTAAAACTCCAGGGTATATCTCACGACCAAAAAGCAAACACTGACAAGTGTTTTCTCTTATACAAAATAGCAGAAGCGACGAAGCGATCTTTCCTCGTTGGATCGAAAATTACTAAAGAAAGCGTTTTACAATATGAAAATACAACTGAGTGTTCACAACAAATGATTGTATTGTGTATTTCAATACAACATACAATATACAACACCTGTTGTGAATTGCCCAAATGTAAATTTAGCAAAAAAATTTATGTATTAATTTATTTAAAGAGAAAAACACAAAAATAACGTTTGATGTTGTATTTTTTGTGTGTAATATTTAAATATACATACATACACATATTAAATAATACAAAAAATATACATATATTATATATATGTATGTATGTATGTATGTATATTCATAGTAACTGCATGTTAGAAATAAATCGGTTATTTTATTTACATAAAATACTGCAGTATTTTGTTGTGGGGAAAATACATTTCTTTTGCATTAACAGAGTGTCACTTCATTTTGCTCAGCGTGACTATGCCACAGTAGATGGCGCCATAATTTTTGTTTGTTCTAATTAGCTTTGCAATAGTTATTTATATTTTAACATGAATGTTAATATTTTCAACTAGATATCATACAGAACAATGTTAACAGTATACACGGGCTGGTCTTTTATTTCATACGTTTTTTCATTATTCTTTTACAAATATGAACATAAGTTTGGCATATTAACTTTTTGTTGTCTTTACAAAATAGAGTTACCGAGTTCGTCAATGAGTTTTTTGCTTACAAAACAGTTCTACATAGTTATATAGAATTATTATTCTCTTTACCTATAAAATATCTGATTGCGATTACATCTAATTTTTAAAAATTGTTTATAACTAATAAAGCATTAGTATTCACATAAATACAAAATTTCACTTTTTAAATTTTCCATTCAAATTTAAGAAAATATCAATTCTAAAAACTGGAATTAAAATTTCCAATTATAAATTAGAAAATATTAATTGAATTTCAGAAAATCATATCAAAAACGTCGGAAATAATAATTTTAAATTTAGAAATATGTTTACATTTAAAAATGTTTACATTTAAAAAAAATATTGCCATTCAAGAGATACTAATAACTTTTCAGTGCCGCGATTCAGTAACTTCTTTTAACGATAGTCGAATCGTAAAAAAAAAGAAAATTGCAAAATTATGAGTAAAATTTTTAAACGATATTCGCTATTGTTAAAGTCAGCTGTTGTTGTTATCAAAGAGAGCCATTTTTGTGTTGTTTATTCAATCGATAAAAACTTAAATTTTTAGGTTGAAATGTCGTCATACATAAATAAAAATCATGAAATAGTGAAAATATTTTGCTTTAATTAAAAAACTTTTTTATATAAATAAAAAAATTAAATTCATTATTTCATTTTCAAATAAATAAACAGAAATATTAGTAAAAAAAATAAAGATATTAAACATAAACATAAAATCATCCTGTCAAACACGAAGTAATTTGTTTTTTTTTCTATTCTTTGTGTTTTTCGCTTATTTTGACAGAGATGCCACTTCTTTACAATTTAAATAAATAGAAAAACAGATTTGTCGATATTAATTTAAATTCAATGAATTTAAGAAAACCTCAAATGATATTTAAGAATTGCTAACATAAAAATTGTTACATAAGTAAACGTAATTTTATGAGAATGTTATTTTCTATATATAAATTTTCACAATTTTTTTTTGATGAAAATTTTAAGTTTTTCAGAAAATAAAGATAACATTAAATTATTTTATTTAAAATGTTTGGGACTTTTCGTTTTTTGCGTTTTTCATCCCTAATTTGATTATTTATTATTATAAATTTATTCTCTATGTTTTCAAAATATGGCAATATTTTAAAAAAAGTTGAGAGAGCTTTTTTTTTTGGTTATTATTTTGTTACTCCATCCGACCTATATGGCCACAATGAAGAAATATTTGGCCAGATAAAAGAAGCTATACAGCCATCTCCAATTAGCACGATTTAATGCATATAGCCACTCTACACAACCATTACCTTTGCAATGGAGGTTAGGGCGAGCTATTTAATTAGCAAAAACTAAATTAAACGAGAAGTTATGTCATATAACCGGAAACGCATGCATATAGGTATATAACCTAAATGCATGCCGATCAGCAACTACGATGACCAAAAAGCAAACACCGAAATAAATCCGAAATAATAGAAAAGACGAAAACCAACCCAAAGAATTTTCTGAAATAATTTGGTATTAAGTTTAACAAATTGTTTACTTTTTCCAATATTTTGTTTACATTTATTATCAATACTCAAACCGAGGTGGAGGGTATCAAAGATTCGGCACAGCCGAATTTAACACTCTTACTTGTTATAATTTTAATTTTTTCCAAGTTTTCGTGACAAGCTTCTTTGGAAATTGTTATCAAACATATGTATACAAATAACATACTAGCAGATACATGATTGGAAAGTGACTAATTTTTTCGATTAATAGTTAGCCGAATCCACAGGTTTTATCAGAATGCTTCAATATTTCAGCAGGGGAATCTACTATTGTAACCTACTGAAAAATATTAAAAAGAAAGCAAGTATTTTTGGAAATTTTTTTGTACAATGATGTCAAACATATTTTCATATATATGTATGGAAAGTGATCAAGCTTTTTCGACTAGCAATTATCTTGCGCCAGCAAGGCAGTTCAATTCAAGTAAAATTTGACAATCATATTCCTGGTACTTGTACGATTCCAAAAAGTATATATTTGTTACACTAAATACCTATATTTATCTTTTTCAAATTTAAAATCATAAAAAACACATATTAGTTTTGACTACGTGAAGTACTAGATTAGCTGTATGTATGAAACTACAAGAATGTCAAGACTACTTCCTCCTATTTTCATACTTCATTTTAGTCCTTTAAACAAAATTCCAATAAAACAAGAACTTTAAAGCTTAAAATGTGACATGAATTATATGACAATGATAGGAAGTAATTTAATATTTTAATGTTATGGAAACCTGAGCTCATATGGAGTAATTTGCATGTCAAAACGTACACCTTTGCGACGTCACAATTTTTTTTTTACCTTTTTTTAAGATAAATTTGTCACATGTATTCATCTTTTGGTAATAATGAATATGTGTTTCTGTATAAAACAAAAGAATTTGTTTGTTCAAGTAAATCGCAATGTCGAAAATATGAGACACCAAATGATATTTAAAAATTCATACTGCTGTATATTAAGTTGTTATACGGGGGTGGATCAAAAGATCCGTAAAAAAATGCATGCAAAATTAATTTATTTCTCAACATAGTCTATAATGTTTATAAGCCATGTTTATAAGCCAATGTTTACCATCAATGTTTATAAATAATATTTATTCAAAAACATCATATTACGCATATGAAACTAGTTTAGACCCGGTTCAAACTATGAAATTTGGGCTCGCTTCTAACGGGTGATTTTTTAAGAGCTTGATAACTTTTTTTAAAAAAAAAACGCATAAAATTTGCAAAATCTCATCGGTTCTTTATTTGAAACGTTAGATTGGTCCATGACATTTACTTTTTGAAGATAATTTCATTTAAATGTTGACCGCGGCTGCGTCTTAGGTGGTCCATTCGGAAAGTCCAATTTTGGGCAACTTTTTCGAGCATTTCGGCCGGAATAGCCCGAATTTCTTCGGAAATGTTGTCTTCCAAAGCTGGAATAGTTGCTGGCTTATTTCTGTAGACTTTAGACTTGACGTAGCCCCACAAAAAATAGTCTAAAGGCGTCAAATCGCATGATCTTGGTGGCCAACTTACCGGTCCATTTCTTGAGATGAATTGTTCTCCGAAGTTTTCCCTCAAAATGGCCATAGAATCGCGAGCTGTGTGGCATGTAGCGCCATCTTGTTGAAACCACATGTCAACCAAGTTCAGTTCTTCCATTTTTGGCAACAAAAAGTTTGTTAGCATCGAACGATAGCGATCGCCATTCACCGTAACGTTGCGTCCAACAGCATCTTTGAAAAAATACGGTCCAATTATTCCACCAGCGTACAAACCACACCAAACAGTGCATTTTTCGGGATGCATGGGCAGTTCTTGAACGGCTTCTGGTTGCTCTTCACTCCAAATACGGCAATTTTGCTTATTTACGAAGCCATTCAACCAGAAATGAGCCTCATCGCTGAACAAAATTTGTCGATAAAAAAGCGGATTTTCTGCCAACTTTTCTAGGGCCCATTCACTGAAAATTAGACGTTGTGGCAGATCGTTCGGCTTCAGTTCTTGCACGAGCTGTATTTTATACGGTTTTACACCAAGATCTTTGCGTAAAATCTTCCATGTGGTCGAATAACACAAACCCAATTGCTGCGAACGGCGACGAATCGACATTTCACGGTCTTCAGTAACACTCTCAGAAACAGACGCAATATTCTCTTCTGTACGCACTGTACGCATTCGTGTGGTTGGTTTAATGTCCAATAAAGTAAACTGAGTGCGAAACTTGGTCACAATCGCATTAATTGTTTGCTCACTTGGTCGATTATGTAGACCATAAATCGGACGTAAAGCGCGAAACACATTTCGAACCGAACACTGATTTTGGTAATAAAATTCAATGATTTGCAAGCGTTGCTCGTTAGTGAGTCTATTCATGATGAAATGTCAAAGCATACTGAGCATCTTTCTCTTTGACACCATGTCTGAAATCCCACGTGATCTGTCAAATACTAATGCATGAAAATCCTAACCTCAAAAAAATCACCCGTTACTATTTTTTCAATTATTTCAATTTTATTTTTCAAATTTTTTGTTGGTTGAATTTGGTGCAAAAATGAATCCTAAATAATTCTTTGAGAAATTTCTTCATTGATATTCTCCAGCTTGGGCCCTCTTTCACTACATCCATCAATTGGTTTTGCTGGTCGACCGTTTTTTCCAATTAAGTTGGCAGTTGCAGATGAACTCTCAAAAATAAGTTCCATTAATAACCAGTCTTGATGACATTTGTATATCTTTGCCTTGCATTCAATAACCATTTTTTCAAATTTGATGCAAAAGTTGTAATTTTTTAAACTCTTTCTTTTAACTCATACTCTCTGTCTGTCTGTCTGCCATGGGTAGACCCCATTCCGCCTTATCCAATTGATTTCAAGCTTGGCCCATAGTCTTGTCGTGACTACAGATTAATTTTGGGGTAGTCACGCACAGTCACGCGTTGTCACGCACAGTCATGGAGTGATCTAAATGTCATTTCTCCTCATCCGATCGATCTCAAACTTGGTCCATACACTTCCTGTGAAAAATAGATTAACTTTGACTTAGTCACGCGCAGTCACGCTTGGTCACGCACAGTCACGGTTTGATCTAAATGTCATTTCCCCTCATCCGATCGATCTCAAACTTGGTCCATATACTTGCTGTGAAAAAAAGATTAACTTTGACTTAGTCACGCACAGTCTCGCACAGTCACGGAGTGATCTAAATGTAATTTACCCTCATCTGACCGATCTGAAATTTGGTTGATATAATTGCTGTAAAGAAAGATCAACTTCGACATAGTCACGCGCAGTCACGCATAGTCACTCACAGTCACGGAGTGATTTAAAACCCAATTATCCGATCGATCTAAAACTTTGTCCATAGACTTGTTGTGGCCAAAGATTAATTTTAAGGTAGTCACACACAGTCATGCACAGTCACGGAGATATTCAAAACTCATATAATAAAAACTTTGTTTTTATGGGTTAGATTATTGTTTCGTATTACAATTTCTTGCAGGTTACAATTCTTAAAGAAATGGTTGCTTAGTATGTGCAAAATTATATCGTCTACATCTTTTTGTTAAAAATAAATATCAGCGAGATCTCTAAAACAGTACTTAGCCATTGTTCAAACTGTAATGAATAATAATTGTGGAAACATTATTATAAATACTCTTTCTTGCAGTTATGTAAAATACAATTTTTTATCTTTATTAACACTTTTTGAAGCGTAAAAACCCAGACACTAAACCCTTTTAAAAGGTGAGGCATATCTGCTCATATCTTGAAAGGGTGTGTCCCAATAGTTCTTCACCATTTACTTGTTATTTAATTTTTTTCCTCATTTTGTCAGGTGTTTAAACTATATAACTCAAGTTCCGCATTATTAAGCGGATTATGTCTCAACCCTTTTTCTCGTGCCAACTCTAGCGTTTCTTTTTCTGTCGGTATAAAAAACAAATAAACTCACGCGTTTCCTTTTCTGTCGGTATAAAAAACAAATAAACTCACGCAAAAAATACACCGATACGACAAACTTTTGTATTCATAACACACAGACGGATGGACGGATATCGTTAAATCGACTCAGAAAGTGTTTTTCGTCGATCCGTATAATAAAAGATTGATATAGGTCCAATATTTTTGGTATTTACAAACATCAGGGCGAACTCATTATACCTTAACCATATAGTGGAAAACTTTTTTATTCATAAATTTTGCACAAAATATCTTATCTTGGGTCAGAAAAATTGTCCTGGTGAACACGGGCAGAAACTGGCGGAAACTGGCGGGTATACAATGGGGTACAGGAGTGTAGGGGAGGGTTCGGACTACAGAAGAGTGCAAGATTTTTTTGATGGCATTTGATGGGTGGGAGTTATACTCTATTAAGTAGGAGATTTTCGGGAAATTTTGACCTTTTTTTAAATTTCTAAACAGCTCAGTGAATTTATATTTCTATCATTAATAGCTTAGAAGTTACAAAATTATACAAAATTGATTTTGCTTTAAAATATTTTAAAAGAAAAAAGTTGCAGTCAAAAGTTAAAATTTACAAGAAATTTTTAATTTTAGCTGTTCGCTGTGATGTAGTTCAAATAGAGTTGCAATTTTTTGGCTCCTGAGGTTCACTGGTATTTATTTTCAAATGAATAACATAATCCTAAAATCGGTAACCATAAAAAAATTTTTTTTTGCCGCCTTCTCAAAATATGGTCCACAGTGCGCCATATGGCATGTAGCGCCATCTTGTTGTAACTACAGCTTGATCACTGTCATCCAAATTTTCAAAAATAAAAAAAAAATGCTAATCATTGAAGAAAGAAGGTCCGATGATGCCACCACGTGTCGTGTCTGTTGTGGATTGTTCTCGCTCCATATGTGGCAATTTTGTTTATTAACAAAAGCGTTAAGCCAAAAATGCGCCTCTTCGCTGAACACAATTTTGCGATAAAATATCGGATGAAATTTCAACTGCTTTAGAGCCCAATCGGTGAACGAAAGACGCATATGTCTCGTGGCTTTAATTTCTGCGCCAGCTGGCCAAAATCTTTGTGCAAAATTTTCCACGTAGTTGACAGACGGAGCCCCAATTTCTGCCACGGAGTGCGACTTGATAAATTTCGATATTTTTCCACACTCGTTTACAGCGGCGATATTCTTTTAGGTACTCATATTCATTCAACGTGTTGGTGGTATTGCATCATTTAGAGAGTATGTGGTATGAAATCTATCCACAGTTCGACGGATGGCTTGCACAGATGTATAATTACACTGTGGAACAAATTCAGGTTAGCAAAAGTTAGGTCGATTCTGAGAGTGAGGAGTGAAAATAGAGGCTAAATTAAAAGACCCGTACCGCGGTGTTTGTATATGTTAGTTCGAATTTTTTTTTTAATCGACCTTGGAAATTTGCAGTCAAATGCCGATTGTCAGCATATTGTTTAAATGGTTTTTTGGCTATAACTCGTCGACTAATTGATATTTTTTCAATCTGTAAAAGCCAAATTATTGCTAGAGACCTGTGCAACAACAAAATTTAAAAAAAATTGATTTAGAAAATTTTTGTGGTGCTTATGAAGCAAAATGTTGGAAAAATCATTTTTTTTTCATGCTTTTTGAAAATATTTTTCACAAAACTAAGTCTTTTTTGCTTTCTGTTTGATCTATAATATGCTTCTCAGTTTCTTAAATAAATTTCATTTAAAAAGGAAATGGTCTTAGTCGATAATTTGCGTTAAAAATCCCAAAACCGTTAAATAAATAGCGATTTAGGTAGAAGTAATTAAAAAGGGAAGTTCCAAGAATTAGGAATTAGTAAAACAACTTTTTTATATTCAACCACCGCACAGGTAGCGATTTTTTTTATTTCATTCAAGCGAATTAATTTCAAAAATGATGATTCAGTTAAGACTCGAAACTCAGCCTAAGCTGATGTCTTTAAATTTTCGCTCGGTCGTGATAAAATTCGCTATTATTTTTTTTGCATCGGTTTCATAAAAATAACAAAAAAAAAAACATTGTATAATATATTTGTATCAAAAATGTCGGAACAAAAATGTAAAATGGACCATTTTTGTAATGTTTGTGGACGTTTCATAGCAAGCGATGAAAAATGTGGCAATGCGAGTGAAAGGAAGAAACCAGTACAAAACAGAAAATGAATTGTACAGTGGGCGTAAAAGTAGGCATAGCCGGTAAGAATCATATGGCGACATTTTCCGGAGTACAGGGACCATGATTAAATTTTTATAGTGGCTACGGAATTCTAACCAATCCTTTTTCTGTATGTACAAGTGAGTTATTGGCCATCAAAAACTGTATAGAAAGCCTTGAAAATATTGACTAGAAAACCAGCATTAAAGTTGAGACTAAAAGTGCATTAAAAGGTTTGCAAGCCATTTATAGTGACAAAAAATCATTCAACATGTTAGAGCAATAATTTCAAATCTACCTGATAATAAAATTAGCTTGTTGATACCAAGTCACTTAAATATACACGGAAACGAAACAATTGACAATCTTGCCATATAATTTTTAAAGGAAAATATGTATATCAACAGATTTTAAATATCAATCTTTAGACTACAAACATTCAATTAGAAACAAGTAAGAAAATTATAGTCGGTCTAGACCGACTATACGATACCCTATACCATGCGTTTAGAAACCCTATCTCTTAGGCCCAACTAACTGGACATTGAAAATAAGCAAAAACCAAATTTGAGTGGGATTTTTATTAATTTTTTTGGCTGCAGATATGAAAAAGTTCATATCGGATGCTATATCTATAAAGGGACTAGGTCCAAAAATGGACCGCTCCTGATCATGTTTGGTAAAGTCTCTTGTATTTTGCAAAAATATGTAGAAACAAAATTTGAGAAGAATCAGTGCAATATTTTTGTTTTTTAATAGATTTAAGTGAAGATCGGGAAGCAGCTCCATATGGGGTCAAAGGGATCATTTTTGGACTACTCATTAGTGGATGTAATGAATGCATACAAACCCAATTTGAGTAAGATCTATATGACAATTTGGATCTTATGACAATTTATGTCGATTTCATATGGGTAATTTGTATGGGGGCTAGGCCTGAACATGGACCGATTCTCACCAATTTCAATAGCGTTCATCCCATGGCCGATAAAAGCTTATATACCAAATTTCATCAGAATATATTCATATTTGCGACCTGCAGTTTGATTACAAGCTTTACATTTACACACAGACGGACGGACGGACGGACGGACGGACATTGTTAAATCAACTCAGAAAGTGATTCTGATTCGATCGGTATAATTAAAGATGGGTCTAGGTCAAATATTTTTGGTTGTTACAAACAGCAGCACAAAGTCATTATACCCAAACCACATAGTGGTATAGGGTATAAATACATGTATAATAACACAGGGCAACACTAATTCTGCGGCGTAAAAATTGTTGGTAAATTTTGCTACATATGCTGATGAAGACCTAAGTCTACAATTCACTTTGTGTGGATTGACGCTGGTTTTCGCGATAAACCGCTATTTAAAAAATGAAGGATGCTTCACCACATATTTTAGCATAACTCAAGAACGGTTTGTCCAATTTGGTCAAATCAAAAATGCGAAAATCCACAGCTAAATTACCTCCAAGTTATATCCACACTATTTTTTAATTAGGGCAATAGTTTCGGAAATATTCGTAAAGTTTTTCGACTAAATAATTTTTTTGATGTAAAATTTAAATATCTTTGTTGTTTTAAAATTCATAAAAAATCAAAAACATCAAAATTGCTTTTTTTAATCTTAGGTTAAAAACATAGATAGGTTGCAAATAAAACAAGCCATATTTAGTTAAAATCGATTAACAAGTTTTGATTTAATTTACAATTTAGTGATGTTATCTCATTTTGATAAATGACAACGTGGTAATAAAACAATACTTCATATATGAGTACTTATAGGTCTAGAAACCAAAAAAAAATTATGTCTTTAATCAATTTCTCAAAGCTGAAAAAAATGCCATCAAATTTCATGACCTAATTTTTTTTTGGCACAAAAGTGGTCTGGGGCATTTGCTATTTCTTGGCGACTTTTTATTCGATTTTGAAGTTTTATAGCTTTTTGAAAGGATAATTTAATACTGATCCCGAATTATATATTACAATTTGTCGGAATAATTAAACTATAGAACGAAATTTTCGTCAAATCTGGAAAAAAAAAATCATATTTTCCCCATATAAACACACTCGAAATTTTCAATCGCGTTGAGCCACCTCTAAATGTTTCTTGATTGACACAAAACTTTGCATTTTTCAGTTTTTTTGCTATTCGCATATCTGTAGTGGGTGCGACCGAGAGTTTGAACACTTTTTTTTATTAAGGGCCAACCTATTTGAGCACCTAATAATTAAAACTGTCAAACTACGAAAGAAATCTAAAAAAACTTAACTAGGCTGATTTTTTTATTATTTAAATTATTAGATGTACGACGCTTGATTCAACGATCAGGCGGCTCGAACTATTTTGAACTAAGCGTTCAATAGTACGATGCTGATTTTATTCAACGCTGAATTTTGTTGCGACATTAAAGTTGAATAATAATTTCGGTTTCTGATGAAACAAAATGGAAATTTTTGCCGTTCTCTGAACCCCTTTAAAGGCACATCCATTTTATTGATAGTTCTTTGCTTGCGCTTATTTTGGTCAAACGAGATCTTAAAGAGTCAGTTTTTTTTGACATACTGTCATATTTGACACACTTTTAATATACTACTAAGCTCAAATGAAAGGACACCTCCTTTGTAATAAAAATCTTTATTTAATCTTCCAAATTAAATACATCGGTTTCAAAGTAATCCCTCTCCGATACAATACTTTCACTTATGATAACGTTTTCTCCAGTCCTCAAAATAGTTGTTACGATTTTTATCTGCTCTTTACTTGTTTAAAATCTTTCTGAATGACAATTTTTAAGTAATATACGGCAGAAAATTTTTCTGAGTAATGATTTCTACTGGCTTTCAAAAAAACTCTATCTAAAATATCATGTTTGACTAAGCGATTATTGTTAAAGCGTGACCTAATTCATTCATAGAGAAGTACAAAACATGTATTTAAAATAATGCTTTTATGTCTACAATCTCACAATAATTTCTATTTCATAAATACCATAATTCAGAATAAATTTTTTCTGGTTAAAAATTTAATAAAAAAATGTTTTCTGTTAAAATTATTTATTTATATATTAATGTTCCTAATATTTAAGTTTTGAATCACGAAATCATTATGATCATAAACCGTGTGCTAATTTTTTGTGGTTTTTGTTAGACTTTGCTTTTTCTTTTTCCAGCTATATATTGTTTAAACTAATTAATTGGCTTTCAGGTCACACAGTGCTTTTCAAAGCATTACTAAAGAATTTTTAATACAAACACAGTAAAATTTCTTGCGAGTGGATATTAGTTGCTGCCTAAAAATGTTTGAAAGAAGTATTAGATTTTAATTTATGAAATTTTCCTCATAAAGCCGATTTGTGTGCTACTACATAACCACTCATACGCGAAGCACAAAAAACATAATTTTTTTTTTAACAAACACAATTTAGGAAAACGTAAAACTACATGATATTCACAAATTTTGCTGCTTATTAAAAATTACTAAATGCAAATATGGCATTTAAATTCATTTTCTAAAAAAAAGTAAAATTTCTTAAAAAGTATCTTTCTCAAAAAAGTAACATTTGTTTAAGAAATTCCTTTTTCTTAAAAGAAAAAATAAAAAACAAATCATAAAAATGCGTTTTTCGAAAAGTAAGCTAGATAGAGCAAAAAGGGCTTTAATATGGGATCATCTACAAAAAAAAAATCAATTTCATATAAAAAATCAAAAAAATCATAAAAATGCGTTTTTCGAAAACTAAGCTAGATAGAGCAAAAAGGGCCTTAATTTGGGATCACCTACTAAAACTATCAATTTTGTATTAAACATCGAAAAAATCAGAAAAATGTGTTTTTATCAAAAACTAAGCTAGAAAGAGCAAAAAGGGGATTTGGGATCACCTACAAAAAAAAAACCAATTTCATATGAAAAATCAAAATAAATCATAAAAATGCGTTTTTCGAAAACTAAGCTAGATAGAGCAAAAAGGGCCTTAATATGGGATCACCTACAAATATATCAATTTCGTATTAAAAATCGAAAAATCAAAAAAAAAAATGCGTTTTTCCCGAAAACTAAGCTGGAAAGTGCAAAAAGGGAATTTGGGCTCACATAAAAAAAATCAATTTCATATAAAAAATTTTAAAAATCATAAAAATGCGTTTTTCGAACACTAAGCTAGATAGAGCAAAAATTGCTTTAATATGGGATCAACTACAAAAAAAAAAAAAAATCAATTTCATAAAAAAATCAAAAAAACATAAAAATGATAGAGCAAAAAGGGCCTTAATTTGGGATCACCTACAAAAAAATCAATTTCGTATTAAAATCGAAAAATCAAAAAAAATGCGTTTTTCTCGAAAACTAAGCTGGAAAGAGTAAAAAGGGGATTTGGGATCACCTACAAAAAAAATCCATTTCATATGAAAAATCATAAAAATGCGTTTTTCGAAAACTAAGGTAGATATAGAAAAAGGGACTTAATATAAAAAACTAAAATAAAAAAAAAAAAAAAATATATAAAAAAATCATAAAAATGCAAAGTGCTCTTAATTTGGAATCAGCGAAATATATCAATTTCATACGAAAAGTTGAAAAGATCATCGCAAAATCCCAAACAATGCTAAATAAATCAAAATGGGCTTTAACCCATTTAAAACCAAGACCATTTTAAATTAAATTGTTTTTAATTCATTTATTTCTTTCAACTAAAATACGGTCAAGGAACATAAAAGATATAAAAAATTAAAAAAA
>OY821520.1:247361435-247416435 GCA_963682025.1 Cordilura impudica | reverse complement strand
ATCAGAAGTAACCTTAGATACAAACGTCACTTTATCTGGCCAATGATGTTTTTTTTCACATGCTTCGTTTGTTG
The DNA here is from genome assembly GCA_963682025.1 of Cordilura impudica. Classification (NCBI taxonomy): domain Eukaryota; kingdom Metazoa; phylum Arthropoda; class Insecta; order Diptera; family Scathophagidae; genus Cordilura; species Cordilura impudica. The sequence continues at coordinate 247,416,361 of OY821520.1, read as the reverse complement.
GTTCTTCCATCCACCAATAGAAAAATGTGCGTATTTCTTGTTAGATCTTCATAATTTTTTGTTGTTGTTTTTTTGTTTGTGGTAGTATGCCACAGTTTAATTTCCGTTTTCTTTCATTCTTTTCATTGTTGCCATAGGTGTGTGATTTTTTTTTTGTTTTTTTTTTTTTTTTTGCTAACATATATATAGGAATGAAGATTTGCGTAGCAAGAAATGTTTAATACAAATTGTAGATTGTTTTTTGCGGGTTTTTTTCAAATCAAATCATAAGAAGAAAAAATTTAAAATTTTCTATCTTCATGACATTGCCAAACTTTTACATTCACACACAGCCACACATACTTATGTATAGGTGTGTTTATTTGCTCTTTACATACTTGTTAGAGCGTACCGTTAAATGTGTGTTTCTTTTTAATTTGATGTAGTAATAACCTTCGAACAATGAATATTCACGATGAATATGCGAGTTTTTTTTTTTTTTTTTTTTTTTTTTTTTTTTTTTTTTGGCGAAATTGGTACCAAAAGTTAGGTACTCTAGAGCTTTTTAAGCGTAAATTATTTGTAGGATTTTCATGGAATATTCTTAAAGTATTGAAAAATATCTGAAAACGTGTATCAATAATTTTTTTAAGGGTCTTCGTTCATTAAAATTAAGAAAACAAATAGAAGAGGGCACCCCCTTTACTAAATTTTCAATACTCTGAAGATGTACACATTTCTTTATAAATTCCTAATTTTAATTTTTCTTTTAGTGTTTTTCGTGATTTTTGTATATATTTATAATAAAATTGACCTATTTTAGCTTACAATAAGTCTTTCTTACCAATATTCTATTTAACTTATCTACTGATATTGGACTTTGTTGACACGTAATTAGAAAGTAATAAAAATATACAGTTCGGTTTTTGCTGTAACACAAAGTCCAAGTAAATTGCAAAGATTTTAAATGTTTTTAAATAGTACACAATATTTATATACCCTATACCACCATGTGGTTTGGGTATAATGACTTTGTGCTGCTGTTTGTAACTACCAAAAATATTTGACTTAGACCTATCTTTTATTATACCGATCGACTCAGAATCACTTTCTGAGTCGATTTAGCTATGTCCGTCCGTCTGTGTGTCCATGTAAACCTTGTAATCAAACTGCAGGTCGCAAATATCAATGTATTTTGACGAAATTTGGTATATAAGCTTTTATCAACCATAGGATGAACGTTGTTGAAATTGGTGAAATTCGGTCCATGTTCAGACCTAGTCTACATAGAAATGACCCCTATGAAATCGACATAAACTGCCATAAGATCCAAATTATCATATAGATCTCAGACAAATAGGGTTTGTATGTGTTTATTATATCCATTAATCAGTAGTCCAAAAATAAATCCTATAGGAAAATTCTTAGTCATAGCCCCCATAGGAGCTGATTCCCGATCTTCACTTAAATCTATCAAAAAACAAAAATATTGCAAAGATTTTTCTCAAATTTGGTTTGTATATATTTTTTCAAAATATAAGTGACTTTACGAAATATGGTCAGGATCGGTCCATTTACTCAATATATTTCGTCTTAACAGGTACGAAATAAAGGAATGTGTTACTGTGGGAAATTGCCCGTTTAAGAGCGTGAGGTAAATCAAGGGCAGAATGTTGTGCATTAATTAGTGGAAATACAGGCCGCAAAATTTACGCTAATAATTTTTTTTTTATGTTGGATGTGGCGCGAACATTGATGAGGCAGAAAACTCAATTTGCTGAAATAGTACGCTCAAACAAAATACATACTCGTCTTTGTACCACTTGACTTCCTGAAAAGTCCTGCGTATCCAGTCTGCAGCTAATTTTTTTGGCTTCTACGAAGGCGATGTATCGCTGTGCTCATATGTTCCGAAGAAGGAAAAAGTGGTAAAGTGATGTAGACACACCTGAAAAAAGGAATCCCATTGGCGCATATTCTTGCAAACATTCAACAAACCGCTGGTTACTTGCAGTTTTTTACAATATGGTAGATATTGCTGCATCAGCTTTAAAAAAAAACAATCGTAAAAAAGGTAAAATAGATTAATTTTGAAACACACAAAAGCAGAAAAACTAAATATTTTTGTCCTTGTAGATAGTAGCAAGACCGACAGTAGGAGCTGCACTTTCTACTGCGCCTCGATACAATCGCCCACCATGACAGTTATGTTGTGTAGAGTACGGACGCCAGCGTAAAACCAGAGCGTATTGTTTTACTTGCATCAAAGCAGTTTGTGCTGAGCATTCAACATTGCTGCATCGTTGCAATACCTGCCCTTCTCGAACTGGAAAATCAGCTAGAAGCATCACAACAGTGATTTATTTCATTTTCTCACATATTTTGATATTAAATATATCCGAAACTGTCAAAAAAAAAATTTTTTTTGTGCCTTTTTATTACTTTATATAATTTAAAATTAACTTCAAAACTATCAAAACACATAATAGCTCCTTGCAGACCTTTTCACTGTTTTAAGGCCAAAGGAAGACTCACTAATCGGATGGTTCAAAAGCGAGATAAAGTATCGTCCTATTCGAAGACTCTCTATGGACACTCACAAAAACCGAAGTACCTATTTCAAAATATACGTTTTGCTGGATCGTCAAGAGGCAAATAACATAGTTTTCAAATACCGAAAACTATGTTCTTCATAAATGTTACTCGTCTTTCGATTTCACTTCCACATATCCAACAAATAAAGATCAATCCAATGATTCTCAAAAATAAATATTTATTCATATTAATTAAATACTTTTTCTACTTCTTTTTACTCCTGGCAATTTATAAATAAAATAAGTAAATTAAAGTCTGGCCGACGGGACACATTATTTCATATGCATGTGGCATTTGTGTTTAAGTTGTCAGTTGTAACCATTAACCATTAATGTTTGGGTCCTGAATACCAACAACAGGTAGCTTTCTTTGTTTGTTAGTTAAAAAAATTTTTATGTCTGCATCTGTGTGTTGTTTTCATTTTTCTTCATGTCATAAGTAGATGCGGTTTCTATTTGAAACATTTTTGTTTTCTTATTTCTCAAGCTTTCATTCTACTCTGTGGTTATATGCAAATATTAAATAATTTTCCTTTTCTAATTTTGGTTTCTAGCAGAATTGCTATAAAAAAAAAATTGCCAAAAATTTTATTAAAAAAAAATGAGTATGAAAATTAGAGTCGGTTTAGATCGACTATACGATACCCTAAGCTAAAAGTTTCAAGACATGGACTTAGATCCAACTTTTGCTGAGGTCATTATAAACCAAATTTAAGTGACATTGTTGTTAATTTGTAGCCTACAGTTATGAAATGATTAAAAGTGGTTTATAATTTGTATATCGAGACTAGATCAAAAAAATGTCAGCTATTTTTCGCAAAAAAATATATAAATCAAATTTGAGAAAAATGTAGATTTAAGCGGAGATCAGAGTGAAGCTCTGTATGCGCACTACAAGGTTTATTTTTGGACTACTGATTTATTCAAATAATAATCATGAATACAAGAATATGAAGTTATATATTCAGTATATTCTGTTTTTTAGAGTTATTTGAGACGATCATTTTTATGGGCCCTGTGTATTAACGGATATGCACCAATTTTAATAGTGATAATTCATATAGGAAGAAAATAAAACCGTATAAATGTTCTTCTGAGTTAATTTTCTGTGATTTTTTTCAATTCAATTTATTTATTGTAAAAATTAATATACTTAAGGGCACAATAATTTTAGTATTTATGAATAACAGGTTCAGTCAATTTATACTTTTCAACACAGCAGTGTGACAGAAAAAAATACCTGGTAGTTCTTATCCCATAAACAAAGACTCTGTCCTTGAAATTTGCGAAACGTCTCCAAAATATTGAATTACGGGTAAAAAAAACCCCGTTTTTCGGCCCTTTTGCACATACAATATTGTGTGTGTTCCTCCAACAAACTCATTTTTTTAAATAAAAATTCTCTATTTTTCAACTTTGAAGATATTTTACACATTTTTTTATACCCTCCACACCTCAGTGGCAGACGGTATATACAGGTTTGTCATTCCGTTTCTAACGCATCGGAATAAATTCCTGAGGCCCCAAAAAAATATATTTTCTTATTCCTTATAACAAGGGAAGTTGATTTACCGATGACCGTCTGTCCGTCTGTCTGTGGAAATCACGATCACGCCGTCAATATCTAAACTAGACCGTTCGTTTTTGTACAAAATCGTTTATTAACATCCCAAAGGAGTTGGTGTTTAAAATCGTCAAAATCGGTCAAAGTGTTCACGAGCTATGAATGAAACTTTGAAAAAACTCTTGAAAAAATAAAATTTTTTAGTGTGTTTGTTGTTTTTCTTAAGATATGTTGTATACGTTGTAATTCTTCGTATTGTTGAAGTCATTACAGTTGTGTGTATATTAATAATGCACGTGTCACATTGGCCTAAGCAAGTTTTACCAAATATTTTTATACTTTCCACTCCAGTGTGCAGAGGGTATATTAAAGTTTGTCATTCTGTTTGTAATAATTAGAAAAAAAATTTGGACCCCATAAAATATATATATTTGTGATCATTATAACAACCGGAGTTGATATAGCGATGTCCGTCTGTCTGTCTGTGGAAATCACGATGACGGCATCAATCGGGCAGCTAGTGTGCTCGATGGTATAAAAAATGATTCACTAACATCCTGAAAAGTTTGCTGTTTAAAATCGTCCAAAGCGGTCGATTAGGGCCCGAGATTTGAATGAAGAACTAAAGTCTTGAAAAAATATAATTTTCTATGTTGTTCTTGTCACGATCACGCCCTCAATAGGATAGCTAAGGTGATCACTTTTAGTGAGAATGATTCTCCAAATTAATGGGAAGATTTCTATTTCAAAAATCATTAAAATCAGTGGAACAGGTCCAGGGAAATCTCTGAATAAGTAAAAAAAAAATATGAAAAATATGATGTTTCTATAGTGTTCTTGTTGTTATTCTAAACGTTGTATTGTTGTCATAGCTGGACTTGTTGTTTTTGTGGTCGTTGTGGTAATAATATAATAAAAACTAACCCTTTGTGCATTTTTTTTTATCAACTCTGGTAGAAAAATTTAAAAGTTTCCATTGTTTTGGCATCACTCTAAAAATTTGTTAGATTATCTCCGTTATTACCACGAGCCTGCCTGCAAAATTTCAGATCGAATGGCTCACGGGAAATTGGTTAAAATCGATCCAAAATTATTTCGACAAGCAGACACTACGAGTTAATATAAAGGGAGTAAAAATTCACCAACATCTAAAGCAAATAATGCTAAAATACCTAGTTGTTAATAAAAAAAAAACAATGTAAATATAGCAAAAAAAAATTTTATAGTATAAATTTATTTATAAATTTATATAAACATATTAAACAATACAAATAATATACATATATTCTATATATGTATATCCATAACAACTGCATGTTAGAAATAAGTCGGTATATTATTTTATTTACATAAAATTCTGCAATATTTTGTTGTGGGGAAAATATATTTCTTTTGCATTAACAGAGTGTTACTTCATTTTGCTCAGCGTGACTATGCCACAGTAGATGGCGCCACAATTTTTATTCAATTAGCTTTGTTGCAATAGTTATTTCTATCTTAACATGAATGTCAATATTTTCAAATAGATATTATACATAACAATGTTAAGAGTATACACGTGCTGGTCTTTTAAATCATACGTTTTTTCATTATTATTTTACAAATATGAAATAAGTTTGGCATGTTAACTTTTTGTTGTGTTTAAAAAATAGAGTTACCGAGTTCATCAATGAGTTTTTTGCTTTCAAAACAGTTCTACATAGTTATATAGAATTATTATTCTGCTTTACCTACAAAATATCTGTTTGCGATTACATTTAATATTTAAAAATTGTTTATAATTACTAAAGCATTAATAATTATTCACATAACTACAAAATTGCACTTTTTAAATTTTCCATTCAAATTTAAGGAAATATCAATTCTAAAAACTGGAATTAAAAATTTCCAATTATAAATTAGAAAATATTAATTAAATTTCACAAAATCATATCAAAACGTCGGAAATTATAATTTTAAATTTAGAAGACATCAATTGCATCTTTAATATATAAATTTTATTCGTTAAACACAAATTGAAATTCCAAAAGAAAAAAACACCAAATACCTATGTATGTTTACATTTAAAAAATTTTTACATTTAAAAAAAATATTGACATTCAGGAGAAATTAATAGTTTTTCAGTACCGCGATAAAAATCATAAAATAGTGAAAATATTTTGCTTTTATTAAAAAAATTTTTTTATATAAATAAAAAAAAGTCATTATTTCATTTTCAAATAAATAAACAGAAATATTAGTAAAAAAAAATAAAGATATTAAACATAAACATAAAATCATCCTGCCAAACACGAAGTAATTTGTTTTTTCTATTCTTCTTTGTGTTTTCGCTTATTTTGACAGAGATGCCACTCGTTTACAATTTAAATAAATAGACTGTCGTTAAGACGTATGTACTTAGTGAATCACTTAATCCTTAGTGCAAACAACAATAGCTGTCGATATATTTTGCGATTGTCGGATCGTTGAAATTTACAAATCACACTACAGAAAACATTAATTTAAATTCAATGAATTTTAGAAAACGTTAAATGATATTTAAGAATTGCAAACATAAAAACTGTTACATAAATAAATGCAATTTGATGAGAATGTTATTTATATAGAAATTTTCACAATTTTTTTTTTAATGAAAATTTGAAGTTTTTCAGAAAATAAAGATAACAAATTATTTTATTTAAAATGTTTGGAACATTTGGTTTTTTGCGCTTGGCATCCCTAATTTGAATATTTATTATTATAAATTTATTCTGTATGTTTTCCAAATATGGCAATATTTTAATAAAAAAAGTTGAGAGAGCTTTTTTTGTTGGTTATTATTGTGTTACTAAATCCGACCTACATGACCGCATTGAAAAAATATTTCGCCAGTTAAAAGAAACTATACAGCCATCTCCAATTAGCACGATTTAATGCATATAGCCACACACAACCATTACCTTTGCAATGGAGGTTAGGGCAAGCAATTTAATTAGCAAAAACTAAATTAAAAGAGAAGTTATGTCATATAACCGGAAACGCATGCATATAGGTATATAATCTAAATCCGTGGCGATCAGCAACCACGATGACCAAAAAGCAAACACCGAAATAAATCTGAAATAATAGAAAAGACGAAAACCAACCCAAGGAATTTGCTTAAATAATTTGGTATTAAGTTTAACAAATTTTTTACTTTTTCATTTACATTTGTTATCAAGACTCAAACCGAGGTGGAGGGTATCAAGGATTCGGCACAGCCGAATTTAACACTCTTACTTGTTTTTAATGATTTTAATAACCATAGACTATGATTTTTTATCACCTGCGGTGACTTTAATGCTGACCTATTCTTACAGGATAATATTAGTAATGAACTGCTTGACTTTGTTAGCTCTGTTGGCATGACCATTGTTAATAATGAGTGTCCCACACGTTTTTCAGCCAATTCTCGGTCTTGCCCGGGATCCAAAGGCCTTTGACATGAAAAATGTTTCACTATGCTTACCAGGCGCTGAGTACTTAGCGCCCAATGTACAAATTCCACAAAAAACTTAACTTTCTCCCCAAAAATTTGTATGGGATTGGCGAATTTGTTCATGATGAAAAAATTCCCCAACGTTTACGTTTTTTTGAGGAGTAAATTCTTTTTTTATTTCAATTTAAAATTTTTTTGATTTTTCAATTTAGAAGTTTTTTTTGAAGACGCTACTGCAAAAATACATCAAAAATAAGCTGCGAAACCGCTTGAAATTTTTTTTTTTTTTTTTTTTTTTTGAAGTTTATTTATTTTGTAAACATCAAATATAACGGAATCGTTTGCGAATTAAAGGGATCAGAAGTTTTAAAAATTGAATTAATTCATTCAACAAATAATCATCATTGAGCAGAGACGTCAAATTTATAGAAGTTTCAAAAATGGAAAATGAATGTGACCTTTAAAATTGTACCGCAAGGTTGCTTTAATCAACTGCTTATAGTACATGTTTGGCCTATTTTGATCAGCAGGTAATTATTGCACATACGTAGGTAAAATTTGTCATAAGACTTTTCACTCAGCTGTGTTCCGCGATCGCGTCGCGTCCGCGAGCCACTTCCGTGCGTTTGGTAGCCACACAGGTGCTGCCGTGAAGTTGTTGTCAACTTATTGTAATTGCCAAATTATATTTTTCAGATCATTTCGATATTTTAGCTAAGCTCTGTTCCGCGAGCGCGTCGCGTCGCGTCCGCGCCCCGATTCAGCACACCGAAATGATGCTATTGAAAAGAATACAGATATTAAATAATTTGTTGTAGGACAGATATTGAAAGCAGCATGGAGAATTAGTTCATTTCTTTCAGGGACATTTTTTAAATTTGGGGAATTTGTAAATCGTGAAGTTATTCCCCAATTATTTGGGGAATAAGTTCATTTTTTTTTTTGGGAATTTATTCTTGGCGGACTAAATACTCGGCGTCTGCTTACCATTACAACTAACTATGTTTATGCATGGATTATTTTGAGTGCATGATGTCTAAATGTTACGAATTTTAGTTATTCTAGAGCTTTGTGATATACAACGTTTTTGGTTTTTCCTTCTGGTGCATATACGAAAATATTATAAATGAAAGTTTCTATGAGAAAAACAGTGGTTTAAGGAATTTAAGATTCCCTGGATTCCGCTTGTCTTAGCCGCTGAATTTCTAGACGCAGTTGAATAAATTCAGGCATTTCCGCTTCTCTTAACAAAGCTCGCTGAGCTGCGTTCTGCAAGCGCGTCGGAATGATGCTATTGAAAAGAATACAGATTTTAAATGGGTATATTGCAGGACAGATATTGAGATCAGTAAGCAAATTTTCACTTAAATAAAAATTTAACAAAATTCATTAAATAAAAATATGTTAAAATTAAGAAGGAATTTGGGGAGTAAGTTAATTTTTTTTAGTGATCTCTGTACCGTTGAAAAATACGAATTTGTATAGAGAACAAATGTACCAAAAACAGAAAATGAGAAATATATATAGTCCGACCTTCGCTGGAGTACAGAGATCACGTGTACCAAATTTCAGAGAAAGCCGTTGAAAAATAAAAGTTTGTATAGCAGTCAAACAAAGAAACAAACAAAAGGGAAAAAAAATTTTATGCATAGAAGTAGGCGCAAAATAATGCGTGGCTAGTAATAAGCATATGGCGACCTTGCCTGGAGTACAGAGATCGTGCGTACAAATTTTTGAGAAATCGGTTGAAAAATAAAATTTTTTATAGCAAACAAATATACCAAAAAACAGAAAATGAATTTTGTATAAAAAGTGGGCGTAAAAGTAGGCGTGGACGCAAGAATGACATGGTGACCTTGCCTGGAGTACAAAGATTGTGCGTACCAAATTTCAGAGAAATCCGTTGGAAAATAAAAATTTGTATAGCGAGCAATTATACTGAAAAACAGGAAATGAATTGTATACAAAAAGTGGCCGGTAAGAATCATAAGGCGACCTTTCCCGGAGTACAGAGATCGTGCGTACCAATTTTTGGAGAAATCTGTTGAAACATAAAATTTTTTATAGCAAACAAATATACCAAAAAACAGAAAAAGAATTTTGTATAAAAAGTGGGCGTAAAAGTAGGCATGGCCGCACGAATGACATGGTGACCTTGCCTGGAGTACAGACATTGTGCGTACCAAACTTTAGGGAAATCCGTTGAAAAATAAAATTTTTTATAGCGGTCAAACAAACAAACAAACAAACAGAAAATAAATTTTATATATGTGTGGTCACAAGCGATAACCGCCTAAGTCAATTTCAGAATGATTTGAGTTACGTATGCTAAAGGGTCCGCCATCTAACGTTTTTTTTTTCAACTAGTGCTTATTTCGTGAATGGTAACACTTAGCTCATGTCTGATTTGACAGATAATTAGTTTTATCCTTCCGCTGAACGAATATGGTTGTGTATACGCTTGAACAACGCTGGGAAATATCGCGACATTACTTTGAAAATCATGGTAATGTTGCAGAATGTGTGCGAAAATTGCGTAAAGATTTTGGAAGAAGAGAAGCACCGTCAGCTCCGTATGTTCATTATCTTGTAAAAAAAAGTGAAAGAAACTGGCATCCTCATCGATAAACCAAAGCGTGAAAAGCCAAAAACAATGCGTACACCCGAGAATATTGCTGCTGTGGCAGAAAGTGTGCGTGAAGCGCCATCAACATCAATTCACCGTCGTTCCCAAGAATAGAACATTTCGGAGGCATCATTGAGACGAATTTTGCATAAAGACCTTGGTATGACGCCATACAAAGTCCAATTGGTTCAGGAGTTGAAGCCAACTGACCATCCAATGCATTTTCGCTTCGCTAAGTGGGCCTGAGATCGACTTACAGAAGATGAAAAAAAATCATCTTTTCAGATAAAGCTCATTTTGATCTTGGCGGGTATGTAAACAAGCGAAATTGTCGCATTTGGGGCACAGAAAACCCGCACGCATACATTGAAAATCCGATACACCCAAAACGAGTCACTGTTTGGTGCGGATTTTGGTCCAGAGGCATAATTGGGCCATTTTTCTTCGAAAATGAGCAAGGAGTGGCCGTTACAGTCAATGGCGATCGTTATCGGGCCATGTTGAACGAAGTTTTGTTCACAAAAATTGAAGAGAAGGATATTGGCAACATATGGTTTCAACAGGACGGCGCTACGTGCCACACAGCCGAAGCTACACTCGATGTTTTGCGCCCTGTTTTTGAAGATCGCATTATTAGCCGCAGAGCTGATGTCGTTTGGCCACCTCGGAGCTGCGATTTGACACCGTTGGACTATTATTTGTGGGGTGCCCTCAAAGATAAGTGTTACGCCAACAAGACAGAGACAATTGACGCTTTAAAGGACAATATTCGTGAAGCCATTGGTGAAATACAGCTGCACATAATCGATAATGTGCTCAAATATTGGACCGATCGTGTAGGCTACTGCATGGCCAGACGAGGCAGCCATTTGAATGAAATTATTTTCCATTATTAACCGGAAGGATTGTGCTTTCAAATCAAAAAAGAAATTTGAGATAATGTTCAGTAGTTTTTGCTTATAGCATTTTCAAAAAAAAAAAAGTTATTTGGCGGACCCTTTATTATATTCTACTAAAAACGCTTTATATTTACGTGAAATCCCCATTTTTCTAACACTATTTATTATAAAGATATTAATAAAAATATACTGACCTAAGTCGTAATGAAGCCTCATTACATTTATATAAAAAGATTTTTTTCTCGAAAGCATGATTTTCGACTTAGGCGGTTAATGCTTGTGACCACAGATATATAGATAATTCAATTGATTTTCGGTCATTATTTGTTGAGCTCGCGGGCTTGAACTGGAATGACTGTTGGTTGATGGAAAGCTGGATGATTTTCTTACAACATTGCAGGAAGTATATAATCGTAAAACATTGTTCTTGCTCCTGGTACACATCAATTGTTAAACAATCTATTCAATATCATAATCATTGTTATAGCGTTTTGAAAACAAGCCAACAGTGATAAACAGAGTTGCTTATAACAGAGTAAGAAATTACGCTAATCTTGTAGTTAGACAGGCTAAAATGTCATATTTTGCTCAAAAACTTTGGAAAACATTAAGTCTTTAGTAGTTCCAGTAGTTCATTGGAGTGCAAGTTAGTCCCTGATGAACTTAATGATTTTTTTTTTGTTACAGTGCCATAATGGGAAACCATAATTTTAGTCCTCAAAGCACTTTTTTTGCAATAATAGCTTTACGTTTTCTACAGTATCGGAGGCTGAAGTGACCAAGAACGTTTTGAAAATTCGTTCTAATGCTGTTGTTGAAGATGGGATGTCTATTATATTTGTAAAAATAATACTGCCTTATGTTGCTAGGTCACTAACGCACATATTTAATCATTACATAACAGCGTCCATCTTTCCAAAATTATGCAAAATAGGAAGAGTGATTCCCGTGGCAAAAGTATCTACTTCTGTTAGTACATGTGATTACCGACCGATAAGCAGTCTTCCAGTTTTTGCTAAAGTTTTTGAATCCTTTATGGCAGAGCAATCTGGATTCCGTGCTGCTCATAGCTGTACTACAGCTGCCTTAAAGGTAATAGATGATTTCAGACCTGAGTATGAACAGGGAAATTTGATATTCATGTATTTGATGCAGCTTTAATAGGAATTTAATATTTGAGCTCGAGGTCTGATATCGAGCTCAAATATTTAATTCTTATTTACAATTTGAAAGGTCGAATAAAAACATCATTAATTAAAAAATGTTTATTTAATTAGTAAATAATAAGGAATATATGTTTTATATTTGAAGAGTTTTCATTGAAAATGAAGGAGATATGGACATTTGAAATTTAAGGAGGAGAAATGGCAAATACTTTTGGATAGAGTGTATGTGTCCTAGAAAACACACGCTTCATACTTGACGCTCATTTTCTGTTAAAATCTCAAGGCTATGGAGTATGACTACTTATGCTATTGTGTTTATTGTTAGCCTCCCGTATAACAAAAAATTCAGATAAAATATTTAATCAATATCCTCGAAGTTCGCTACTCCGAGGTCAGTTTTGCCGTGTTGCCACATCGCAAAACTTAAGAGGTCATTCATGCCATGTTGTGTAGAATGTCAGCAAACATGATGAGTATGACAAAATACCAGCCAAAATATAAGGATTAGGTTATTTTATTGAGAGCGTTGTAAATAACTTTCCACAAATTACTAATGGATTGAAAACCTTTGGTATTTCCAATGACACATACAATCAAGGGTATGAATGCTAATAGTTATATAAAAAAAAGTTATTACAGAGATTTTCTCTATCATAAAATTCTTTTATTAGAAATTCATACACACAAAAAACAGATTTATTTTGACTACCAACCAAAATCCGATATAGTAAATAACTGAACTTAAAGTTGATTAGGATTACAATTATGATCCCTTAACATTAAATATTTCATAATAACAGAAATTTCTTAGCTGCAATTTAATACCTCTTGATACAATTAAAATTAGAGTGGATCAAATTTAGAACAATTCGTATGGCGCATTTCTTTATGTGTGCATTCTTTTGTTTAAATCAAAACACATCCACTAAAACTCTTAACATTTGCCATGGTTACTGTACATTAGGGTGGCGCTTAATAAAAAAAGTGTTCAAACTCTCTGTCGCACCCGCTAGAAATTTGCGAATAGCAAAAAAACTAAAAAATATAAAGTTTTGGATCAATCAGAAAATATTTAGAGGTGGCTCAACGCGATTGAAAATTTCAAGCGTGTTTATATGGGGAAAATAAAACTTTTTTTTTCAGATTTTACGAAAATTTGTAACAACGCAAATTGCATTGGACATAAATGCCACCAACAGAACCAATCAACAATCATAAATACACACCGTAGCGCAACACTACATGTAACATCAACAACATCTACGTCACAGCAATAAAGCATACATATTCAACCAAACATGAACAAAACTCAGCTCCAATATAAAACTACACATCACCATTTTATAACATATACGTCGCAACCAAAATATATACATTCAACCAAACATGAACAAAACAAGCTACACTTCTGCAGGCTAAAAATAGTTTATCAAGTGGTTAAAGCAAATGGTATTTTCAATTCTCAATCAGTTTATGAATTTATTTATATAAGAAGGTTGGCCTGGGGATGGCAAGTCAGTTTTCGGCGCTAAGCTGGTGAGATCTTGCTATAAGATATCCCGACTCTTTTGAAGACGATCGGTACCGGTTGTCATCCATATTAATCCAGCAGTTTAACGGCTGAGAGCTCTCGATAATCCAGCGTCTTCACAGCTGACTGCTCCCGATAATCCAGCGGCTTCACGCCTGACTGCTCCCGATAATCCAGCGGCTTCATGGCTAACTGCTCCCGATAATCCAGCGGCTTATGCTGACAGCTTCCGGCTAACCCCGCTCCTATCATTACAGGTGGCCGAAACACGGGGTGAAGCTCATGATAGCCAATCTAGTCGCACCGCCGCCTTCCGCCAGCTGCCGACGCTTTCGCCACTGGTCAACTGGTCGTGCCGCCAGCTACCGGCACACCTGAACTATCCACTGCGCCGCCATCTATCGGTCAGTATAGTCGCACTGCCGATACCATCAAACGACGCCTCCGAGCCGCTAACCGTGTCGCCTAGTCGAGCCACCCACCTTGCTGCCGCCACCTACCGGTCAGCGTAGTCACACCGCCTGTCAACCGGCACACCCGAGCAATCTACTGTGCCGCCATCTGTCTGCCAGTATAATCGTGCCGCCAATACTATCGCAATCTGCCGATCGGCGCACCCAAGCCACTAACCGTGCTACTTAATAGAGTCACCCGCCTTGCTGCCACCAAAATCCGACAGATCAGGCTGTCATCTACCGATCAGCATAGTCGCACCGCCTGTTGACCGACGCATCCGAGCCATCCAGTGCGCCGTAGCCATCTGGCGGCCGCACAGCCAATACTATCGACACCCGTCGACTACTGCACTCGAATCACCAACTATCGCCATCTACCGAACCGCCTAGCCAAGCCACCCATCTTACTGTAGACCACCGACGTTATCGCCACCGACCAACCAACCGTGCGGATAGCATAGTCACACCACCGACCGGCATAGCCAACCTGCCAAAAATACCAAAGCAGAAATGTTGTCAGTCGCGTCTTCCTACGTATATAGATACATATAAACATAAATATACTCATTTAGCACTTAAATAAAACTTTTTTGTAACCCAAAAGTTTATCGTGTTTTTATTGCATAAGGTTTGAGGGTCCTTAGGCTGACCCTGGAGATGACTAAACTACCCCAACCGTCGATCAAAACCTCGTTACAAATTTCGTTCTATAGTTTAATTTTTCTGACAAATTGTTACATAAATCGGGATCAGTATTAAATTATATTCCCAAAAAGCTATAAAACTTTAAAATGGAATAAAAACTCGCCAAGAAATAGCAAATACCCCAGACCACTTTTGTGCCAAAAAAAACTAGATCATGAAATTTGATGGCATTTTTTCAACTTTAAGAAATTAATTAAGCCAACATTTTGTCTAATGCCTGGGTTTCATTATGTCATTTTCAATGGCAATTGTTGTCATTTATTGTCAGTTGTATGAAAACGGGTTTTAATGTCTTGTCATTTATAACCCCTGGCAACATTTGACATCTGAAATGAAATTGCCAGCATGTTGGCAATTTGTTTGTGTTTGACAATGGATTGTAATGGATTGAGGCAATTGTTTGTTGTCAGCTTATATGACATTGTGAAAACCAGGCATTGATCTCTATATCTGTAAGTACTCAGATATGACGTATAGTTTTATTACCTCCTTGTTAGCCTATTAGGCATTGAGACCGAAAATGGAAAATTTATTTGATAAAATTTTGAAAACTCCTTTTTCAAGTTTTGACAAATTTTCTTAAACAAAATTCAAAAAAAATTATCTAGCTCTTTAAGGTGTTGTTAAATGTATGTTACAGATTAACTGTGTGAATTTTTGGGTAAATCCCTGCGCTAGAATTTTTTTGACGAGGATTTTATTTTTCCGGATTTCGAGAAAAATGGGATTTTTGTAAAATATTCTGTAAATGTACTATTTCTAAATACTTTGTATCACAAAACTCATCACCTGTCTACTTTTAAATGTTATATTTTACCTCAATAGCCTAGGGTTTCGGAAAAAAATAATACGACCCCATTAACCCATTTGGAATTGGGGTCACATATGACCCCAAGCAAATAAAGGCCATTTTTTAAAAAAAATTCTAATATTTTGTAAGTGCTATTGAATTTTTAGATCTGACGATTAAAATACAATAACTAAATGTGTAAATCCGAGTACGTTAACCCATTATTTGCCAAGGCCAAGGATTTTAAGATATTTTTAAAAAAATTACCGAAAACGGGTTTTCTATGAAACTCGATGAAGCCACTATTTAGAATTTAAGAAAAATATATAGGTTAATTTTTATTTATTTAACCCTTCAGTGCTCCTGGGATCAAAATAATCCATTGTGATATATCTTTGGTGCAATTATCTGCTTATTGCTCGCGAAGATAAATAAAAACAACTTTTAACCAATTTTCTTATGAAATTATTTTATGTATAAAATCTATCTATATTTTTCTTAATAAAATAAGAAGACCCACAAATGATCCAAAGCTAATAAAAGACAATTTATTCAAAAGAATATGAAATATAAAATTCATATAATTTTTAAATTTTGTTTAAGAAAATTTTTCAAAACTTGAAAAATTAGTTTACAAAATTTTATCAAAAATATTTTCCATTTTCGGTCCCAATGTTTTTTAGGTTAACAAGGAGGTAATAAAACATTACGTCATATCTGAGTACTTGCAGGTATAGAGACTAAAACAGAATGTTGGCTTTAATTAATTTAATTAAGTTGAAAAAATGCCATAAAATTTCATGATCTAGTTTTTTTTGGCACAAAAGTGGTCTGGGGTATTTGCTATTTCTTGGCGAGTTTTTATTCGATTTTAAAGTTTAATAGCTTTTTGGAAAGATAATTTAATACTGATCCCGAATTATATAACTATTTGTCGGAAAAATTAGACTGTAGAACGAAATTTTCGTAAAATCTGAAAAAAAGTCATATTTTCCTCATATAAACACACTTGAAATTTTCAATCGCGTTGAGCCACCTCTAAATATTTTTGATTGGCCCAAAACTTTGTATTTCTCAATTTTTTTGCTATTCGCATATTTCTAGGGGGTGCAACCGAGAGTTTGAACACTTTTTTTTCTCCATATAATGAAGGGCCACCGTACTGTACATAGTACTTCCTATTACTATGGTTCATTAAATGATACACACAAACATTTAATTTAAATTGTAATTATATTCATTTAGTAAAATCACATCTTAATGTTATTCATAATTATTTCAAAAAGTATTTTTATTTCTCCGAACATAGCGAAGGAAAGACTTAAAAGCAAAAAAAAAAAAAAAAAAAAAACAATAACATCATCATCTTTCAATTTGTTTTGTGTTGTTTTTTTTTTCTTTCTTGGTATTTTGAAAATATTTTAATTAATTAAAAAGCCTACAAGTATAACAGCTTACAGCAAAGGAATAGAAAAAATAAGCTAAGCATACTTGTACACATACACATGCACATACATATACACATACACCATCCATCATCATCATTATTTAACAATAATTGTAAACGGAATAGAATTTTATTTACATGTAATACAAGATTTTTTCATAAAGAAATGTAGACGGTAAAACAACCCTTGAAGGCATGAAGTTACCGGAAAATATTACAGCAGCAAGAACAACAATAACAACACTCACAGCAGCAATACCATCAAGTCCGATTATTGATGATTAAGCTGGAAAAGAAGCTAACTTTACAGGTGACCCACCAAAAGGGCAAGCAACATTTTAGCATCCCTTTATTTTGCTCTGTAGATGCGGATTATGACCACAGAGGCACATTAATTGGGTGGTCGTTTTTCATAAATTTTAAATTCATAATATTTACATATTCTTTCATTATGTAAACACTAAAAAAAGTAAATTTAATTTCCAAGAAAATATAATTTTAAAGACAATTATTACTTGTAGGACAAGGTAATTTTTTAAGAAAATCTTTCCTTTTCCTTTATGAGAAGGTACTTTTTGAAAAAAGGTACTATTTTCAACAAAAGGTACTTGTTTAAGAAGAGGTACTCTCTAAGAAAATGTTCTTTTTTTAAAAGGTAGCTTTTTGTAAGAAAAAGTACTTTTTTGAGAAAAGGTAAATTTTTAAGAAAATAAATTTTTGAGAAAATAAATTTTTATTAAAAATTTACCCATAAAAAATAAGTCTTTATAATACTCCCTTTCTTTGGAAATTAATTTTCTTTTAAAGTTGAAAGAAAGAAGTACTTTTTCAAGCAAATATATTTTTTAAGAAAAAGGTTATTACTGAAGAAAATTGATTTTTTATTTTATTAAGAAAAGGAACTTTTTCAAGAACTTTACTATTTTAAAGAGAGTAAATTTTTTCACAAAAGGTAATTTTTTAAGAAAATCTCATATATTAAGAAAAACCAATTATTTAGAAAAGCTAATTTCTCTAAAAAAGGAACTTATTTAAGAAAGAGATTTTTAAAGGTAATTTTTGCAGAAAAAGTAATTTGTTAAAAAAATTTACTTTTTTAAAAAAAGGTAATATTTTTAGGAAAAGTATTTTTTTAAGAAAATTTACTTTTTTAAGAAAGGATGCTTTTTAAGAACATACAATTTTTAAGAAAATGTATTATTTTCAGAAAGGGTACTTTTTTAAGAAAGATAACTTTTTAAAATGAAGTTAATATTTAAAAAAAAGGCATTTTTTAAGAAAATGTACATTTTTACGAAAATAATTTTTTTTTAAGAAAACCTAATTTTTTAAGAGATGGTACTTTTTTTTAGAAAACTTTCTTTTTTCAATTAAAAGTAAGATTTTCAGAAAAGGTATTTCTTAAGAAAAGGTAATTTTAGAAAACGAATTTTTTAAGAAAAGGAATTTTTTTAAGAAAAGGAATTTTTTTAAGAAAAGGAATTTTTGTTAAGCAAAAGTTAAGAAAAGGTTCGTTTTTACTATAAATTTACTTCTTTTTAAGAAAATTTACTTTTTTAAGAAGAGGTACTTTTGTTGAGAATATATACTTTTTTAAGAAAAGTACTTTTTTAAGAAAATGTAATTTTTTAGAACATATACTTTTAAGAAAATAAATTTTTTAAGAAAATAAGCTTTTTAGGAAAAGGTATTTTCGGAAATGGTACTTTTTTAAGTAAAAGTAATTTTTAAAGGAACCTAACTTTTTAAAATGAAGTTCATATTTACAAAAGCATTTTTTAAGAAAAGGTACGTTTTTGCGAAAAGAAATTTAGTTTTTAAGAAAAGGTTAATTTTAAAGAAAATTTATTTTTTTATTTCTGCAGCTTTCCGCTTTGCCGCTCATTGCGGGGCCTCGGCCTAAGTCAAATACCATAAAATTGGAATATAAAATTTAAAATAACAACAATTAAAAAATAATTAGTTCTCTTTACTCATATTCTTAAAAAGAATTAGTCGGATGCCATAAACTGCATAAGAAAAATTAATGAAGACCTCAAAAAATTATCTAGATGGGCATCAGCCAATGGGCTTTGTTTAAACGCGAAAAAGTCAAAAGCAATGATTATTGGAAACTCTAACATTCTACCTACCACTCTGCCACTATTGAGGTTACTGAAACTGCCAAGAACCTCGGGATAATTTTTAACAAAAAACATAACTGGTCTGATCATGCAAAACGCATGGTATGCTGAGAACTCTGTGGATGACTCAATATTTTACACCATTAAATATTCGCATGCTCCTTGCCAAAACCTATATACTGCCGACACTTCTATATGGATGTGAGCTATTTGCCAGTTGTGAATCAATAAGCAAACCAAAGCTAAAAGTAACTTATAACAATGTTGCAAGATACATATTTGGACGTAGAAGATTTGATGAAATCTCGCAGTTTTCAAAGCGTATAAACAATGTTTCATTCGAAAATCTGCTAAAATGCCGAACTCTAATATTTCTGCACAAAATAGTTAACACAACGCAACCAGATTTCTTTACAAAAGGCTACTATTTTCCCGATTTAATAGAGGGAATAAAATAAACTCAATTCGGTATCAAAAACAAATATCTGAAAGACATTTTTTTGTGGAAACTATACAACTTTGGAGCCAACTACCTCATAATATACAAACCATTAGCAATGCAAAGCTCTTTAAAACAGCAATATTTCGCCACTTTGATTAACTTAATTTTTTGTGTTGTACTTACATTTTTTTCATTCTCATTTTAAAAAAATTTTTTTTTCTTCATTTATTTAAAATAAATATTTATCATTTTTGAACAAAATTATTTATGTTAAATTAAATAACACCTTCTGTCTTTATCTCCCCAGTACTGTAATATTAATAAGATCTATTTCTTGTTGTACTGCACTCTTCAAATCTTATATATTAAAAGAATTTATGAATAAACTTTGCATTCAAGATTTTTTTCAATATTTTTCTTCTCTCAAACCTCTATAACTAGAGTTCTAATTAACGTAGGCTGTTGACATAGGTCTAAGAATACTCAGTGGATCATGCTCCTTCTTTTGAGCTATTAACTACTTAAATTCGTTGGGGTTGAGGAAAGTTATGCGTGGAGATCAACTTTACTTTTACTGTACGTTAACTTATCTTGGCATATTTTGGCAATACTGTACGTTAACTTCTCTTGGCAAATTCGTTGGGTTTGAGGAAAGTAATGCGTGGACAATCAACTTTACTTTTACTGTACGTTAACTTCTCTTGGCATATTTTCACATTTCTGTACGTTAACTTCTCTTTGCAAATTTTGGTATTATATTATAAAAATTAATATAATATAATATAATGCTGCGGAGCAGCAGGGGTCCTCTAGTAGCTTTTAAACAATATTTCTAAACATTGCTTTTATACATGGTTTATTGGCAATGTTTAAAAACAACGTTTATGAACATGGTTCTTAAACAATATTTCTAACCATTGTTGATAAGCAATGTTTAAAAAGCAATGTTTGTACACAATGTTTAAAGAACAATGTTTATACACAATGTTTAAAAACCAATGTTTATACACTATGTTAAAAAAAATGTTTACCAACAATGTCTATAAACAATGTTTATCAAAAATCTTTAAAAATCATGTTTATCAAGAATGTTTAAAAAAAAGTTTGTAAACAATGTTTATAAGCAATGTTTAAAAATATTGTTTACAAACAACGTTTAAAGACAAAGGTTGTGATAAAATTCCTACACATAGTTCTTATTGGCGTACTATTCTGAAATTCACAGAATATATAAAGAAAATATGTGGGCTTATATCTGTATTTTTTTTTTTTATTATATATACAGGTGGGTACACAAATAAAGGTTATAGATGAAAAAGAAAATAGTAAAAATTGTTACATTAATTAAATCTTTTCGAAAGAGACATTAACCATTCGATCTTGTTCCGTAATTTTTAAAATACATTCGTTTGAATAATCCTATATATAATCCTATATTCGTTTGAATAATCCTAATCCTCTAGTAAATAATTAATTAAATTAAAAAAAAAATGCGAAAAATCACATCATTATACGAAAATATGCAAAAACCCGCGGCAAAAATATTTTTTTATTTTAAAAAGGGGTAAAAAATCTACAATTGGATGTATAAGAAGTTGTGGGTGGATGAGGGCCAAATAACTAAAAGTCTACGTGATAAAATAGTTTTAAATAAACGTGTGTTTTGAAAAGGTCAAAAAAGTATTCTTCAGGGATTTTTTAATGGGTTCATATTTTTGCAGCTTTTATTATTTCATTGGGTAGAAACAAAGTTCAAATTTAATTTTTGTACGGTTTTTTGTAGACTTCTGTCACAATATCGCGAATAACTTTTTAAATAAACTTAAGTTTTCTTTTATGACTATGCAACCACAATATATGAAATATAAACATACCTTCACTTTCAACGGACACAAACATTAAATCTCGCAAAAAAAAACATCAAAATTTGTTAGATTCATAAAATTTAGAGTATCAATAAATTTAGTGCAATAAAGCTCTGAAGAAAAACTTAAATTTTTTTGATTTTTGGCCTATGGGGAAACCAATGTGCGGCATGCCCTCCGTATTTTTATACCCTACACCACCATGTGGTTTGGGTATAATGATTTTGTGCTGCTGTTTGTAACCACCAAAAATATTTGACTTAGACACATCTTTTATTATACCGATCGACTCGGAATCACTTTCTGAGTTGATTTAGCGATGTCCGTCTGTCCGTCCGTCCGTCTGTGTGTCCATGTAAACCTTTTAATCAAACTACAGGTCGCAAATATCAATATGTTTTGATGAAATTTGGTATGTGAGCTTTTATCGGCCATAGAATAAACGCTTTTCAAATTGGTGGAAATCCGTCCATGTTCAGACCTAGTCCCCATACAAATGACACCTATGAAATCGACATAAATTGCCATAAGATCCAAACTATCGTATAGATCTCCATCAAATGGTGTTTTTATGTGTTTATTATATCCACTAATCAGTAGTCTAAAAATAATACCTATTGGACATTTCTTATTCATAGGCCCCATATAGAGCTGATTCCCTATAAAAAAAAAATAAAAATATTGCACAGATTTTTCTCAAATTTGGTTTGTGTATATTTTTTCAAAATATAAGCGACTTTGCCAAATATGGTCAGGGTCGGTCCATTTTCCGACCTAGTCTCCATATATATATGGCACCCGCTATGAACTTTTTCATATCTGCAGCTAAAAAAATTAATAACAATGCCATTCAAATTTGGTTTATGCTTATTTCCTATATCTAAGTTAGTTGGACCTAAACGCATGGTATAGGGTATCGTTTAGTTAGTCAGTCTAGACCAACTATAATTTTCTTACTTGTTGATTTTATAATTATTATTTTTTAGTTTGTTATATTGGAAGAGGATAAAATAGTATAACTTTTGCTTGAATTCTCATTTGGTTGTTTTCAGCAAATATATATGAATTTAACTTTTTACCAAACAAGCTATCAACTGCTTTTGGTTAATAATAATAATAATAATAATAATAATAAAATTAAAAGTTTACATAAAATATTTTAATACTAAAATCTGTGGTTTTCTAAAAGTTAACTGGACTTAGGGTGAGAATATAACAACGTATCAGGAATAATAGTGACAAAAAATAAAAGAAATAAACACAAAATTTTTACAAGTGATTATAAACTGAAAACTAATCCAAAATTATTTTACATTTTTCTTCATTAATAACAACTTATGTCGCTATGTGTTGTTTTCTGAGAAAATAATTTGTTAGCGATCAAACGTAGGTTGCCATACGTCGTTAGTGCTGCAAATTAATTTAATAAACATTTAAGTTAAGTCGTTATTTAAAGAAAAAACTCAGAAATGGTCAATATTAAAAAAAAATAAAAATTTAACACATGTAAAGAGCATTAAAAATTAATATATTTGGCATCGTTAACTCAAAACTGACAAAAATGGACATACGTGGTTATTCCAGAAAACCACAGAAATATCTATGTTGAGTGAAAAAAATTGTTTTTTAAACAAGTACATTTTTAACAAGGTACTATTAAAGAAAAGATGCTTTTCTAGGGAAATGTACTTTTTTAAGAAAACGTACTTTTTTAAGAAAATTCACTTTTTAAGAGCAGCTGATTTTACAAGAAAAGGCAATTTTTTCTAGAAAAGGTTCTTTTTTAAGAAATTGTACTTTTTTAAGAAATGGTACTTTTTTAAGAAACGACACTTTTTTTTAGAACTTATACTCGTTTAAGAACATATACATTTTCAGAAAGGTACTTTTAAAGAAAGTATTAAGAAATTTTCTTTTTTAAAAAGTTGGTTTTTTAAGAAAAGGTAATTTTTTAAGAAGGATACTATTTTAAGAGAAGGTACTTTCTAATAAAGGTACTATTCAAGGAAAGGTAAATTTTTTAGTAGAAATACTTTTTTCAGAAACGGTGCTTTTTTAAGAAAATTCACTTTTTTAAGAAAGAGTATTTTTTTTAAAAAGTTAATTAAATAATAATACTGCTCGATCCAACCAGCTCTGTAACCAGAATAGAGAACTATTTTTGAAACAAGATTTTTATACCCCATACCACTATTTGGTCAGGGTATAATATTTGACCTAGATCTATCTTTTATTATACCGATCGATCAATTTCTGTATCGATTTAGCAATGTCCGTCCGTCCATCCATCCGTTCGTCCGTGTGTCCATGTAAACGTTGTAGTCAAATTGCAGATCGGAAATATGAATATATTTTGATAAAATTTAGTACATAAGCTTATATCGGCCACAGGATGAACGCTATCCAAATTGCTGAAAATCGGTCTATGTTCAGACCTAGTCCCCATACAAATGACGGCCATGAGACCGAGTTAAGTTGCTATAATATCCAAATTATCATATACATCTCGGCCAACTTTGGTTCGTGTATGTTTAGTACATCCATTTATCAGTAGTCCAATAATAAAACTTATAGGGCAATTCTTAGTCATAGCCCCCACGTGAACCTTAATCACGATCTTCTCTTAAATCTATCAAAAAAACAAAAATATTCCACAGATATTTCTCAAATTTGGTTTGCACATGTATTTGCAAAAACTAAGTGCACTTACCGAATATGGTAAAGATCGCTCCATTTTTCGACCTAGTCCCCATATAAATATAGCATCCGATATGCACTTTTTCATATCCGAAGGTAAAGAAGTTAATAACAATGCCACTCAAATTTGGTTTTTGCTCATTTTCTATATCTAGCTAGTTGGATCTAAGAGATAGGGTCTCTGAACGCATTGTATATGGTATCGTATAGTCGGCCTAGATCGACCTATAAATTTCTTACTTGTTTTTTTTTAAATTGGCTTTTCAAGAAGATATACTTATTTGGAAAGATATATTTTTTTATAAAAGGTGTTTAATAAAGAAAATCTACTTTGCTAAGATAAAGTAATTCTAAGAACAGTTGACTTTTTCAAGAAATATACTCATTTAAGAAAAGGCAATTTTGAGAGGCGGCTATGGAGTTTTAAATGAATAAGTCGCTGCATCAGGTGTCTGAAAACATTTACTTTGCAACTAATTTTTGATGTGAGTTATTAAGAACAAGTCATTGGGTGTCATTACAGGGCTGAGCGGTAGATGAGCTATCAATTCGATGTTTTGTGCGATAGAACATTCACTTGTGTGAACCGAGCTGTGAGGGGTTGCCTGATCCTAGTGGAGAATAATTCGTGTTGTCTTTACTTCGCCAAAGACTTTTGGCAAAGAAATGGCAGCGTAACATTCTAATAATTTTGCGTTGGCTAAAGCGCTGAAAGTTTTAATCTAATTTATCCTTGAACGTTTCTTTAATTTCAATTTAATTAAAATCGGTTTAGTAGTTATTGAGGATTCAAGGTCAAAGTTGAACTTTCATTTTTTTTTTTTGCATTTAGCATGACCATGAGGGTTTTTGTGGAAAAATAATCCTCTTAAAAATACTTAGTATAATTTTTTGAACAGGTTTCCCACTTTACAAAATTTATTAAAGTTTTTTATTTTTTATTATAAACAACAGATGGACAGACAGACAGACAGTGACTCAAAAAATTATTCCAATTCGTTTGGTATAATACATGTTGGGTCTTGAACAGATATCTTGGGTGGTTTCAAACATCACATAGTAGTGGTATAATATAGGGTATAAAAAGGTAAATCTCGAAATTTAAAAAAAAATGTTGTTTTTACAACCAACATGATGGATGAGTTGCAAGTTTTATATTCAAGGCATTAGGGGGAGATTATTAATACTTTGTCGTACTGTGGAATGTGTGTTTTAACTCATAACAGCAAGGATGCCCTAGACGTCATGCAGCCTGATGTTATTTGATATGTGTATTTATAACTACAACCTCGACAAGGGTCTCTTTAAGGATTTTAGTTGTTTTGTGAAACAAATTAAAACCAACAACAAACTATACACATTGTTGGGGCTGACAGACACATTTTGCAACAAGTAGCACATTAATAGTTTTCAAACATAAAATAAAAACAAAAAGCTTAAAGAAAGAGAGCCAACGCAAAAAAGAGCAATTTCGAACGTACAAAATTCGAATGAAATCGAATTGTTAAGCATGTGACTTAGATTCAAGGTTAATGGTAATTTTTGCTAGCTAACATAAAATAAGCAACAGCTTCATTACAAAAACGAGTCCAACAGGTAGGAAACCTTGAAGCTTTTTTAAGCTAACATTCGAACAAGAAGCAACAGTTATTAAGCTATAAAGGCCAGAGAGAGAGAGGGAGAGCAAGCAAGAAACAGAGCATGAGTGAGATTTTTATATAGCAAGCGATACAACCAGAGAAAGTTTATGAATGAGAGCGAGAGTAAAACTTTCGTTAACAAAGTAATACAGCATCCTTTACCTTGATTATTTTGTTTCAAAATGGCAAAAAATCTATAAAAGCAGGTGCAACACGTGAATTTAACACAGTTACTGTTGGTTTGTTGGCACATTAAGGCTAGACTTGTTGCAAAAGGACCTTTAAGATTAACACAAAATGAAAGGTCCTTTAGAAGGGATTGCCATAAAAAAGAGCAATTCAGAAGTGAGAGTGAAAATAAATTCCTCAACAAAGTAATGGCAAATTTTTAATATCCGGTAACTGACAGACACATTTCGACTGTTGCTTAATAAGGTGGTGTTTAGCGGCAAACAATCAACAACCCTCTAAAAAGAAGAATACACAGCAGCAAAAAAAAAAAACAAAAAAAAAAAAGAACCCGATTACCAACTAACATTATCATTATTATCCTAACGACAGTAACTGCTGCCAAAAAAGCAACAAGTAATACGAAGACAAGAATCAAAAAAAAAATATATATATATAAATAAAATGTGTTAATTTGCAACAACTTAAAGCTGAATTTTGATTTTTTATTAAAGAAAAAAAAATTTAACAAAAAAATAATAAATAATAATAATAATTAATAAATAAATAGAAAAATCAACACAATTCCAGATATAAAACTGAAGTACAAAATAACTCTGGCTTGAAATGTGTTTAAATTAAAGAAATTGAAAAATTATTAGATAAAAATAAATTAAATTAAATAAAAAATTAATAAAATAGATTTGGACTATTAAATAAAATTTATTTAAAAACAAAATGACTAGAAATTTTAATAAAAAAAATTTATTGTAGAAAATTATTTTTGTTTCCTAATCACCACAGACCCTCAAATAATAAATGTTATGAAATTAAAAATAAAAAAATTTAGTGACAAAAATTAACACTTTATTTTATGAAATACCTAATTATCGCTAATTGACCATATTTTTTTTTACAAACTGACAACAAAATGTAAGTAAACTATTTAAAACAACTATTTAAAAAAAAAATAATTTTTTTTACCGATTCTTGATTTACACAAGATCCTAAATAAATTCCAATGCAACTTTAAGATTTAATAAAGACAAAAATTATAAAATTATTTGTTAAGAAAGGTCTTAAGATACTCCAGGTATAATACTATATTAAAATCACTGCAAATTAAACGGAAATAATGGTTAAAATACTTCCTCTTCTAGGTACTCATGTCAGTACTTAGAAATGGCTAGTTATTCCAACTTAACAATCAAAATATTAATAAATCACCCACTACTGACTCACCAGTTGTGTCGCTAGTCATCTTCAATGACATAAAATGAGAAATAAATGGCTTGAGGGTTCCAAAGTTTGTTGGAAAATATCATAATTTCTAGAAAGCTCATGAGGGACGTCTTCACAAAAAATCTTTAAAAAAACACAAGTAAGAAAGTTTTAATCAGTCTAGACCGTCTATACGATATTCTATATCATACATGTACAAGGTGTGTCAGGTCCAACTGAGTGGATATGGAAATAAGCATATGATACTATATTTATATGGGGACTACTTCGATACTGGCCATATTTGGTAAGGTCACTTATTTTTTGCAAAAACATATACATACAAATCAAATTTGAGAAAAATCTGTGCTATATTTTTGTTTTTTTTTTGATAAATTTAAGTGAAGATCGGGAATCAGCTTTATATGGGTGCTATGACTAAGAATTGTCCCATAGGGTTTATTTTTGGACTACGGATTAATGGATGTAATAACAACACATAAACCCAATTTGACCGAGATCTATATGATAATTTTGATATTATGACAAATTGAGTCGATCTCATAGGGGTCACTTGTATGGAGAATAGGTCTGAACATGAACCGATTTTCACCAACTTCAATAACGTTCATCCTATGGCCGATGGAAGCTTATATATGTACTAATAGTGATGCTGATTTGATCGGTATAATAAAATATAGGTCTAGGTCAAATATTTTTAAAAGTTGCAAACATGATCAGTTAGCAGCACCAGCATTTTCGAAGCAAGATCTACTCTTCTTATCATATGATTTTGCAATAGAAACCCAGCCCCAAACATTTACTTATCGTGATTTTAATAATATTGATATCTTGGCTTTGGGATATGATCTTTGTTCTACTCCATGGGATCAAATTTTCTATTTACCGATTGTTGGAGAACAACTGTCATTTCTTAATGGTAAAATTATAGGAATTTACAACAAACATGTCCTCAAACTATTAAAAATAAAGATAGACCTTGGTTCACAATGGAAACCAAGATGCTAATAGAACACCGTGATAATTTGTATCAGAAGTGGTAACGTTACAGGATATCAGAACATCACGACGAATATAAGATGGCTAGGAAAGCGGTTGTTTCCAAAGTAAGGCATGATAAGTCTTCCTATTATTTTAATAAATTTAATACAGCTATTGGAAGTAAAAAGACCTGGAAACAAATACGCGAAATTGGAATAAATAAGACAATTAATCAATTAATGAACGTTGACATTAATGCGCTAAATGAAGCTTTTGTAAATATTCCTTTACCAGCCGTAAATAACGAATTTTATGATGATTTTCCCTGTAATAATTTAAACATTCCCAAATTTAACTTTCAGTGTGTAACACTAACAGAGGTAGTTGAAAGTTTCAATGCTATTAAATCGAATGCAGTGGGCCTTGATAATATACACCCCAGATTTATAAAAATGATTTTACCATGGATTGTCCGTTTCATAATGTACTTGTTTAACTCCATAATCACTACTAGCATCTTTCCAATGGAATGGAAACATGCCAAAATTATACCAATACCAAAAACGGGTAACGAATACCGCCCGATTGCAATTCTTCCATATCTCTCAAAAGTTTTCGAGCACCTTTCACACAGACAAATCTTTAGGTATTTAAACGACAACAACTTACTTACAGAGCGTCAATCTGGTTTCAGGCCGCAACATAGCTGTATAACAGCTTTATTTGATGTAGTTGAGGAGTTAAGAAGTAACATGGATGACGGAAATTTGGTTTTATTGGATCAC
Source organism: Cordilura impudica (assembly GCA_963682025.1). Lineage (NCBI taxonomy): Eukaryota > Metazoa > Arthropoda > Insecta > Diptera > Scathophagidae > Cordilura > Cordilura impudica. Next base: position 247,387,205 of record OY821520.1, on the reverse strand, counting down.
TCAAAGGCATTTGACACGGTGCACCATTCAATTTTATGCCTCAAACTGAAGAGGTTTTTTAACTTTTCTACATTAGCAGTTAGACTCATGTTTTCATATCTCACAAACAGATCCCAATCTGTTGCTAATGGTAGCTCCATCTCAAACTCACTGCAAGTTATAAGAGGGGTACCACAGGGTTCAATCCTTGGACCACTACCTTATTCGATATATGCCAATGATCTTCCACAACAAATTAAATTCTCTAAGGTTCAGATGTACGCTGATGACATTCAGCTATATCTAAGTAGTACCAAGGATTCAATTATTTCCAAAACTCAAGAACTAAATTATGATCTCAAACGTATTCTAAATTGGGCAACGGTAAATGATCTACGACTTAATCCAAATAAATCTAAGTGTATTATAATAAAGAAGAAAGTGATGCATTTGGAGAATGAGATTAATGTCTTCCTTGGGGGCTCTAAAATTGACATCGTGGACTCTGTACGAAATCTCGGAGTTGTGTTTAATGGAACTCTGACTTGGTCAGATCATATTAATCAATCCTGTGGCAGAATTTATAGTATGATTAGAAGTTTATGGTTAACACAGCACTTTACTCCACTGAAATTAAGATTGCTACTTGCTAAAACATATTTTTTACCAACATTACTATATGCATTTGAGGTTTGCACAGGTTGCAACTAGGGATAACAGAAAACTTACTGTAACTTTCAACAACATTATTCGCTATATCTTTGGATTAAGAAAATTTGATCATGTATCCACATGTCATTTGACAACTATATTAAATTCAAGAACATTATATTTCTACATAAAATTATTATAACAAAGGCTCCAAAATATCTTTTTGAACGATTAAAGTTCGCAAGATCTTCCAGAGGGAATCGAATAATTCAATTTAAATACCGGGACCATGCCTCTGAATATCAATTTTTTATTCTTATTATTCGTCTCTGGAATCAGCTTCCTAATGCCATGCAAAATACAAGCACCGCAATAGGGTTTAGAAAATTACTATACCAATACTTTAATTGATTTTATTTGATTTTTTAATGTTTTTAAAATATTATTTATAATATTTTAAATTTAGATTAAGAGTTACTGATATTAAATATATAGTGAATAACTTATCTGATTCCATTACTGTAATTTATATGATACTGTGTCTTGTTGTAATTGAAAATCGCATTTAATAAATAAATACAAAATACAAATGCATCAACACAAAGTCATTATACCCTGACCACTAGAGTGGTATCTATAATATTAATAGGCTAGGCGATTTATTGTGACTGATGTTTTGTTCTACCGTTTTATCTCGATTTTGACCAAACGTATATTATTTGAAAGGTATTTCTTTTAATCCGTTTTACAGATTTACAGATTTTTAAATTTTTTCGTTTATCTTGAGTAATTATACCCTATAGCACTATGTGGTTTGGGTATAATGACTTTGCGCTGCTGTTTGTAACTACCAAAAATATTTGACCTAGACCCATCTTTTATTATACTGATCGAATCAGAGTCACTAACTGATTCGATTTAACGATATCCGTCCGTCCGTCCGTCTGTGTGTCCATGTAAACATTTTAATCAAACTGCAGGTCGCAAATACGAATATATTTTGATGAAATTTGGTGTATAAGCTTTTGTCGGCCATAGGATGAACGCTGTTGAAATTGGTGAGAATCGGTCCATGTTCAGACCTCGCCCCCATACAAATGACCCCTCTGAAATCGATATAAATTGCCATAAGATCCAAATTGTCATATAGAGCTTACTCAAATTGGGTTTGTAAGCGTTTATTACATTAATTAATGAGTAGTCCAAAAAGGAGCCCTATGGGACAACTCTGCTGCTTCCCGATCTTCACTTAAATCTATCAAAAAACAAAAATATTGCACTGACTCTTCTCAAATTTTGTTTGTATATATTTTTGCAAAATACAAGAGACTTTACCAAACATAGTCAGGATCGGTCCATTTTTGGGCCTAGTCCTCATATGGATATAGCATCCGATATGAACTTTTTCATATCTGCAGCCAAAAAAATTAATAAAAATCCCACTCAAATTTGGTTTATGCTTATTTTCTATGTCCAGTTAGTTGGGCCTATGAGATAGGGTCTCCAAACGCATGGTATAGGGTATAATATAGTCGGTCTAGAACGACTATAATTTTCTTACTTGTTTGCATTTAAAGTTGTTACTAACACATACATAAAACTATACAATGCTATGTGTGTGTTTATTAAATTTGTTAATGTGTTTGTTGTAAAAATGAGTTTTTTTTTGTGTTGATTTGTGAATTGGCTATAATTGATTAGCATACTTTTAGGGTCTTTATTTAATGAAATAATAAAATTTCCTAGAATTTGCGCTCGAATTTCGAGGGCTGGAATCTGCTGGTAGGGTATAAATATTTTCGATGAGTCCTCTCATAGACCCACATAGAGATTAGTTTTTAATACAAAAACAAAAAAGGGAGATATTGTTGGTCAAGGCTGACTACACAATACTTTAAGTCACAAGTTTCAGGAAAAATATTCATATGTCAATAATTCACTAGCAAAACTTTAATAAGACTTTCAAATCATTAACAACGTTCATATCAGTTGCGATTATTATATGGAGGCTAGGCCCTGAAACGTCGCCATAGATACAAAAGTAGGGAAAAATAGGTTATTGTCAGAATTTAATGAAATTTGGTTTCTCATGCACATCAAATTTTTTCTAAGCTACAAGTTCAACAAAATCATTTTTATTTATTTTATTTATTTATCTACATATTATAGTTATGACTAAATTATTAGTATAATAGAGAGGGGAGCTATGATAATCATGGACTTAAGCTTAATGTGGTATATAGCATTTTTTAAATGGAATTGTAAATGTTACTTCATTTTAAGTAATAGATAATTAGTTTAGAATTGTCAGTGGTCATTGCAATGTCGGCTAATTGAAAAAAGTCTTTACTGTTTAGTACTGCGTTTTGTGAATTTTTTCCTATGCGGACAGTTTGAAAAGAGGTGATCGGAATTAACTCGAATGAAGTAACAGAAGGTCCAGAATTTTGATAAGTTTTTATCCATAACATGTTAGCGTGACTAAGTCGAAAAGCGTTATTGTTGATATTTTTAAAAATGCTGTTTTAATTGAATTTTATATACCCTACACCATTATGTGGCCAGGGTAAAATGACTTTGTGCTGATGTTTCTAACTACCAAAAACATGTAACCTAGATCCACCTTTTATTATACCGATTTTCTGAGTCGATTTAGCGATGTCCGTCTGTCCGCCCTTCCGTCTGTCCGTCCGTCTGTGTTTACATGTAAATCTTGCAATCCAACTACAGGCCGCAAATATGAATATATTTCGATGAAATTTAGGATGTAAGCTTCTACGGCCAAAGGACAAATGCAATCGAAATTGGTGAAAATCAGGGCATGTTCAGATCTAGTCTGCATACAAACGACTTCTACGAGATCGACTTAAATTGCCATAAGATCCAAATTACCATATAGAGGCATGTATAGAATAGAATCAAAATCGTTTTGATTCCGTATTACCAAATCGATCGATTTCGTTTTGGCTTCTTCAGAAATTTGTCGCTTTCATTAAATCGAAAAATAAAATGGAAAAGTTATTTTTGTACATTAAATATGGTAACGGGCGATATGGGGAGTTAGTTCATTTTCACTAAAATTAAGATTATTTAAAATTGCTCTATAAAAACCGTTAGAATTGCCATATGCATTCCATTCTTTAATTGTAAACAAAGTCATTTCAACAACAAAAATAACTAGCTTGTTATATTACGTCGTGAAGTGAACATCAATTAAAAAATGAATTTTAAAATTATCGCTGGAAAAAGAAGAAATAGCGAGCTTTTGTACGTTTTTGATGAAAAAACGATATATATCAAAAAGTCGATATATAAAAATGTGGAAAAATATGAGTGCAGACAAAAATCTTGCAAAGCAAGAAGAAATTTACATCCTGATGGGAATTGTGTTCCAGCTAAAAAATTTGTGGAAGCTTGAAAATGAGGAGGAAGCCTTCAAATAAGATGGGGAAAAAAATATTATGAAGGATGGGAAAAAAGTATTTTTTCAAAAAATCGCGCGAATAATAGTATAATATATTATGGGTTAATTTCGCAAAAAAAAAAAAAACCTGGACCGTAATAGGCAAAATAATAATGAAAAAATGTAGGAAAAATTTAAAGTGTAGATAACAGCGCTAATACAGTCGGTCCTGAAAGGGTGAATTAAAAAAAAACTTTTAAAAAATGGGGACTTATTTCATTTTAAAAATGGGGAATTATTTCATTATGAACTAACTCCCCAAAAGTGGGGAGTTACTTCATTTTCATTTTGGGGATTTAGTTCATTGCATTGGGGGTTTATTTCACTTTTGGAATTGGGGCTTTAGTTCATAATGAAATAAACCCCTAATTTTTGGGACTTAGTTCATTTTCGTTTTGGGGACTTAGTTCATTGGGGACTTAGTTCATACCGCCATGGTAACGTAACGAAAAACACACAGCTGATTGTTGTAAAGAAAAAGAAAATATAGAGAAATTTGAAGATTGTTTTGTGTAGAACAAATAAAATAATAAATAAAAAGTATAAAAATGCCCGGCATATCCATTGTAGTAGTAACAGAGGAACTAACGATTCCTCAATATCACTCAAAATGTATTGGTTGTACCCACCTCCACCAGTTTTTATACCCTATACCACTATGTGGTTTGGGTAGAATGACTTTGTGCTGCTGTTTGTAACTACCAAAAATATTTGACCTAGACCCATCTTTAATTATACCGATCGAATCAGAATCGCTATCTGATTCGATTTAACGATGACCGTCCGTCCGTCCGTCCGTCCGTCTGTGTGTCCATGTAAAGCTTGTAATCAAACTGCAGGTCGCAAATATGAATATATTTTGATGAAGTTTGGTATATAAGCTTTTATCGGCCATAGGATGAACGCTATTGAAATTGGTGAGAATCGGTCCATGTTCAGACCTAGCCCCCATACAAATGACCCCTATGAAATCGACTTAAATTGCCATAAGATTCAAATTATCATATAGATCTTAGTCAAATTGGGTTTGTATGTGTTTATTACATCCATTAATCAGTAGTCCAAAAATGATCCTTATGGGACAACTCTTAGTCATAGGCCCCATATAGAGTTGCTTCCCGATCTTCACTTAAATCTATCAAAAAACAAAAATATTGCACTGATTCTTCTCAAATTTTGTTTGTATATATTTTTGCAAAATACAAGAGACTTTACCAAACATGGTCAGGAGCGGCCCATTTTTGGTCCTATTCCCCATATAGATATAGCATCCGATATGAACTTTTTCATATCTGCAGCCAAAAAAAATAATAAAAATCCCACTCAAATTTGGTTTATGCTTTTTTTTTATATGCAGTTAGTTGGGCCTGAGAGATAGGGTCTCTAAGCGCATGGTATAGGGTATCGCATAGTTGGTCTAGACCGACTATAATTTTTTTACTTGTTTTTATTAATTTTAAGTTGTTCTGGGTAGTTTTTTGGTATCTATGCTACTTAAAATATCAATTCCACTTAAGAAATTGAAAGTGGTTTCATGTCGGGTAACTTTTGTCGGTTTACGTTTTCTGAAGAAGCCAAATACGATTTCAATTCCACTTTTGATCGGAATTTGTTTCTTTGACATTCCTGACAGAACTCGTTCAGATTGGGTTTGTGTGTGTTTATTACATCCACTATTCAGAAGTCCAACAATAAACCCAATAGTATAATTCTTAGCCATTCCCCATTTAGCTGATTACCGATTTTCATTTAAATCAATCAAAAAACAAAAAATATTGTACAGATTTTCTCAAATTTGGTTCGTATGTCTTTTTGCAAAAACTAAGTGACTTTATCATATATGATCAGAATCGGTATATTTTTCGAACTAGTCCTCATATAAATTTAACATCCGATATGCACTTTTTCATATCTGAAGGCAAAAAAATTAACAATGCCACTTAAATTTAGTTTATGCTTATTTTATATATCTAATTAGTTGGACCTAATTATATAATTAGTTGGACCGAGTATAATTCTCTTCACTTCTTTGGCTTAAGTTTCTTGTACCAATCAGTAGTTTGTGTCCAGTTGTGAAGTTTTTCTTCTTGATATTTAGATTTAAGGAACTTTTTTATATCTTATGAAGAAAGGTTTGGTGTAGTTATAATAGGTATAGAAAGTGCAGCCTTAGCACATTTATCCGCAGCCACATTACCTTTTATTTCCGAGTGACAGTTTTTATTTTGGTATATTTGAGACTTTATATAACGAGGAGTAAATTACAGATCTCAGTAAGGTAGCTGAAAGTAATACCATTCCACCCCAAAGCACTTAAAAAATAATATTTTTTTCAGATATTTGAAATTCTTCCAGATTATCTATTTATTTCTTGTAATATTTTTTCTCTTAAAATACTTTGGCACGATAATTCTGAATTTGACCTTAAATTTGCTACAAAGTTTTATTATTAACATTAATGATGCAAAACACATGTTTCTTGCAATATTTGTTTTTTGAACTTTTGTGGTTAGGATTTCTGATATGTTAAAGCAATTCTGAGGTCAAAATCGGATTCAGCCATATATATATATATATAACGGGTGATTTTTTTGAGGTTAGGATTTTCATGCATTAGTATTTGACAGATCACGTGGGATTTCAGACATGGTGTCAAAGAGAAAGATGCTCAGTATGCTTTGACATTTCATCATGAATAGACTTACTAACGAGCAACGCTTGCAAATCATTGAATTTTATTACCAAAATCAGTGTTCGGTTCGAAATGTGTTTCGCGCTTTACGTCCGATTTATGGTCTACATAATCGACCAAGTGAGCAAACAATTAATGCGATTGTGACCAAGTTTCGCACTCAGTTTACTTTATTGGACATTAAACCAACCACACGAATGCGTACAGTGCGTACAGAAGAGAATATTGCGTCTGTTTCTGAGAGTGTTGCTGAAGACCGTGAAATGTCGATTCGTCGCCGTTCGCAGCAATTGGGTTTGTGTTATTCGACCACATGGAAGATTTTACGCAAAGATCTTGGTGTAAAACCGTATAAAATACAGCTCGTGCAAGAACTGAAGCCGAACGATCTGCCACAACGTCTAATTTTCAGTGAATGGGCCCTAGAAAAGTTGGCAGAAAATCCGCTTTTTTATCGACAAATTTTGTTCAGCGATGAGGCTCATTTCTGGTTGGCTTCGTAAATAAGCAAAATTGCCGTATTTGGAGTGAAGAGCAACCAGAAGCCGTTCAAGAACTGCCCATGCATCCCGAAAAATGCACTGTTTGGTGTGGTTTGTACGCTGGTGGAATCATTGGACCGTATTTTTTCAAAGATGCTGTTGGACGCAACGTTACGGTGAATGGCGATCGCTATCGTTCGATGCTAACAAACTTTTTGTTGCCAAAAATGGAAGAACTGAACTTGGTTGACATGTGGTTTCAACAAGATGGCGCTACATGCCACACAGCTCGCGATTCTATGGCCATTTTGAGGGAAAACTTCGGAGAACAATTCATCTCAAGAAATGGACCGGTAAGTTGGCCACCAAGATCATGCGATTTGACGCCTTTAGACTATTTTTTGTGGGGCTACGTCAAGTCTAAAGTCTACAGAAATAAGCCAGCAACTATTCCAGCTTTGGAAGACAACATTTCCGAAGAAATTCGGGCTATTCCGGCCGAAATGCTCGAAAAAGTTGCCCAAAATTGGACTTTCCGAATGGACCACGTAAGACGCAGCCGCGGTCAACATTTAAATGAAATTATCTTCAAAAAGTAAATGTCATGGACCAATCTAACGTTTCAAATAAAGAACCGATGAGATTTTGCAAATTTTATGCGTTTTTTTTTTAAAAAAAGTTATCAAGCTCTTAAAAAATCACCCGATATATATAAATTAAATTTCTTTATGAATTTTAGTTTAAAAAAATTAATTGTTGTGCGCTGATGGCGACACAACAACCGTCTTTATTTGTAATTCAAAATAAAAAGCAATGATTTTCTTAAAACTACCCTAATTTATAATAACAGGTTTGCTGATCACGCCATTCATTCACGCTGTTGTCATTCTGCCGCTCGTGCAATGCTGTTCAATGTTGTTGGTGTGAATTTACTACCTTGCAGAATTTCTGTGTTGCGCGTGCAATGGTATTATTGTAAAATGAGCTGCTTTATTCGTTGGCATGTGCAATGCCGTTCAATATTGTTGGTGGGAAAATACTACCTTGCAGAATTACTGTATTTTGGTAATCGCGCCGGATGCGCGTGCAACGGTATTGTTGTGAAATAACTGTTTGTTTGTTTTGCAGAAGACGCAACGTCAGCTTCAGAACTAATTTTGGTATTTTTTAATGTGTGTTGTTGTTGTTAGCGAAATATTTATTTTAAATGTATTTTAAATGTATTTTGTGTTAACTCCTCCCTCCTTAAATGCAGTCGTCCCGATTGCTTAAAATGTGTGGATGTCAAAAATGGTGGAATTCTTTTTCCTAATTTTTTCCTCTGTAGATTTTACAACAATTGGATGTTCTGGTTGGGCTTCTTTCGTTTCTATTATTTCATCTTCTTTTTTTGTTTTCTTTTTCTTAGAAATCCAAGCGATAATAACACAAACGGATACAATGATGATGAGGCTTGATGTTAGTAGAAAGTTATTTTTGTTTTCCAGTGTTTCCAATCTTTTGATGTTTCCCATATTCAATTTTTGGAGTCTTTGCAGTGATATGATTTCTTCGGTTTTGCTATTCCATGCTTTTGGTTGTAATGAAGCTGGAAGAGGTTTGTTGCCACTTATTTCTTTTGAATAGTATTCTCGACCCTCAATGTTGACTGTTGTGTTGAAATATTTGACCAAATAAGTTCCATTTAATGCTATTTCTTCTTCGTTCACTTTAATTTTCCCAATGTATTGATTCAGCAGTAGTAAGTCGCTTCCGATTTCTTCTATTGCTGGGACGTGCTCGTTGTTAACCTGTGTGCAGCTACCTATTTTATTTCTAAATAAACTAGTTATACAAAATTTATCACTTAATTCTACAAGCTTATCTCTATTACATATTGTTAAATCGTTGTAGCTTTTGCAGCTTTCTTTGATGGCGAATAATTTATTATTACAATCTAAAATTTTGCCATATTCAATTTTATCAATAATATTTCCAATTTTTACTGGCTTTGCTAAGAAAATTTTACAGATATCATTTTGGGCAATGGGAATACTTAAAATATATAAAATTTCTTTGTTATTTGTCACAATCTTTACGCTTCCAAATGATAACAATTCATCTACATTAAAAATAGGAATATCTTAAAACATAATTTAAATTTTCAATTTCGGTTTTTGACAAGATAAATGAGTTTACAATATTTACTTTAGCCCATTGTATTGCATATTCAATATTTTGTAATTCTTTTTCAATTAATGTTAATTTGTGTTCTAATGTATTTGCCAGTTCATTATTCCAATCTTCCCGCTTTACTTTTAATATTTGATTTGTAATGTTTGAAATATCTTGTAATCTGCTAGTTGTAAGTTCGTTTATAATCATTTGTCTGTTGTTATTTTCTAATACATTTTTAATTTTCTGATTTAAAATTTCAAAATCATGGCTGTCTGGAGTCCCAGCAACCCATTTCCATGCGCTACCAATAAAATCGATAGATCTACTCCTTACGTGTGGACTTAACCGATTAAGGAGTCCATTAATATCGGAGACTTGTTGTTTTAAAAACGGACGGAGCGGATGACTATATGTAATATTAGTGTTCAATGTAGATTCAATGTCCTGTGATAAAATTCTATATTGTTCTAAGTCGATAGAATGTATAACTTTAAAGGTGCCGTTCTGTTTTTTTGCGATCCCATTCTGAATGGTTATTAATCTCGCATTAGAGTAGTCAAGTATATTAAAATCCGCAAGGACGGTACCAATTAGTAATCTGTAAAAAGAAGATAAATGGGATGTAAATAAAAAAAAATTGTCAATTTCTAATGTGACTCTTGTGAATAATGCGGCCACTTTCCGTAACTATAGTTGTATTACGGTTTTCTTTCACTATCTCTTCCTTAAACCGATTAGAAAGTTTTGTCCCTAATCTTTTATTTGTCCTAACGTAGACTAGCTGACCAGGTACGTATTCTTTAATTGGTTTTTTATTTTTATTATGGTAAGTCAAGTCATTTTCCTGTTTGCGCTTTAGTCGGTCAACGTTAGATAATCTAGTTATTTCTATATCTTGGGGTGAAAAGTCAATCGTTCGACCAAAATAAAGATCTACAGGTTTCTTTTTTGTCGTTGAATGAATGGTATGGTTATATTCATTTACAGCTCTTTCCAAAAGTTCTTCGAAATTTCTAGATGTCCCATCACTTTTAAGGCATCTCATTATCTCCGCTAAGGTTGAATGGAAGCGTTCTATCTGTCCGTTCGCTTCGCTTCGATAAGATGGAGTTGTGAAAACGTTTATTTTCAAATCGTCTTTCATCATGAATAGGATTGAAGCTGAATTCAGAGAAGGTTCGTTGTCCATGACAATATTTTTCGGTACCCCATAAGAAAATAGTATTTCCCTAAGAGGTCTCCTAACATCTTCTGTCGATCGTCCCTTTAGTAATTTTGTCTGGACATACTTTGAAAATTTGTCAATCGATGTTAGTACCAATTTTTTGTCTGTGGAAAAAATGTCAAGGTGGACTGTGTGGCCTGGATGAGTTGGTATAGGTGTCTCTTTCAACTCAGGCGTATTTGGGTGTCTCTCATACTTATTTTTCTTACAAGTCGAACATAGTTTTATGACCCTTTTAATTTTATTTGCCATTCCTGGAAAATAATATTTTTCCATAATTTGCAATCTGTTTTCTTTCTCATTGCGATGAGCCCTATTATGTGTTTCCACAATTATAGTTTCTTGATCGTGTTCTGACGTTATGTCATCAACTACCAATTGTGTAAATCGACATTTATAACTCGAAAAGTGGTCTGGATAAATTGTTTGAATTTTCCCCATTATTGGTTCAGGAGTTTTTATACCATTAATAACGGACGGATTTAGATACTTTTTTAGAATTTCTGTAAGTTTTTGTTCATCATAGTTAGGTTCGCTTATAAGGTGTCGATGATAGCCTGGGAATATGATTTTAAATTGGTAAGTGGGTGTTTCACCTATGGAAAGAAAAATTTGGTTCTTAAATACGTTTATTGGGGTTTCCATGCTCGGAATAAGATCTTGTGGAGAGCTGTCACTGCTGTGCACCGTGCCTGATAAAGAATTTATTCCAGTCGCTGGAGGTCTAGAAAGCGCGTCTGCTACTACATTACTTCTACCAGGTTTATATTTCATTTCATAATTGTATTCTTCTAAAATAGCTTTCCATCTTTTCATTTTACTATTATTATTTTTTGTGCTAAGTGCATATGTCAGCGGTTGATGATCTGTAAAGATGACAACTTTAGCTGACCCATACAAGTAATTCCTAAGGTTTCCTAATGCCCATATTATAGCAAGCATTTCCTTTTCATTGGCTGCGTAATTTTCTTCTGCTTCTGACAGAGTTCTAGATATGAATGCTATTGGCTGATCATCCTGACTTAAGACGGCTCCTAGTGCTACATTAGAAGCGTCAGTTGTCAATTGAAATTCTTTTTTAAAGTCTGGATATGCGAGAATTACTTCTCTAGAAACTAAGGCATTTTTTAATGAATCGATGGCGTTTTTGGCTTCATTATCCATTTGAATTTTCCTACGGTTTGATTCAGATTTGGAAATCGTACCTGCATCTCCTCGCAATAATTTAGTTAAAGGTTTTGCTAAGTCTGCGTAACCTTTTATAAACCTTCTATAATATCCTGAAAGGCCTAGAAAGGACCGGAGCTCTTTTAGTGTGGTAGGATAAGCAAAATTTACTATTGCTTCGACCTTTCTGGGGTTTGCTTTTACTCCATTGTAAGAAACAATGAATCCCAAGAATTCTACCTCCTCTTTAAAGAATTCACACTTGTCCAACTGGACTTTCATATTAGCAGCATTAAGTGTTTCAAAAATTTCATTCAAGTGTTTAAAATGTGATTTTTCGTCTTTACTAAAGATAATTATATCGTCAATATAAACGTAGCATGTTTTGCCAATTTGTTCCCTGAGGATATCGTCCAGCGTCCTCTGAAATATGGATGGTGCGTTTTTCAACCCAAATGGGAGTCTTGTAAATTCATATTTACCATTATTAACTGAAAAAGCCGTTTTCTCTATATCCTCTTCTCTAAGAGGTATTTGATGAAATCCACTCTTTAAGTCTATTACAGTAAAATATTTATTACCTCCTAAATGTGAGAGAACTTCATTTTTCTCGGGAATGGGATATCTATCTGGTATTGTAATCGAATTTAATTTTCTGAAATCTATGACCAGTCTATATTTTTGTCTACCTGAAGCATCTTGTTTCTTTGATACAATCCATATAGGCGAGTTATAAGGCGAACGTGATGGTCTTATTATCCCATCTTTTAATAATTTATTAATTTCCTCTTCAACTACTCCCTTCATGGCCATTGGGTAAGGGTAATTTCTGGTATAAGTTGGTATGTCCGTGGAAGTACGTATATCACCAACAACTCTTGTTGTATAGGTGAGTCTTTCGTCAGGATCTGCAAATAGACTCTTATGGTGACTTACAATGTTTTCGAGAGACCTTTTCTGATTTTCAGAAAGGTGTTCCATCCTAATTTCTATATTGTTGACATCTTGGGAAATATATTGGAATATTGGAATATTTATTCCCCCTTTTACCGTAAAATAATTCTTTGAAGTATAAATCACAGCTGATAGTTCTTTTAAACTATCGTTGCCTAATATCCCATCGAAGGTTCTTAAACCTGGTAAGATAAAAAACTTTATGGGGACATTATTGATGCCAAACATATTTAAAAGAACATGATGTGTTATTTCTACATTTCCTGCAATAGATTTTGCACTAAATTTTTCCTGATTAGGTCTATGGTTTGTGACTAAATTAGGTTTTATATAATTCTTATTACTACCGGTATCTAAAAGGAATTTGAGAGTTTGTCCGTTCCTCGTTCTAACTTGAAAGTATGGTAACGAGGAACTATTTAACCAAAAAAATTAAGATCGTTGAGTAAATCTTCCTCTGTGTAATCTGTTGTTATGGAATTATTTTTCTCGGTTTCGAGATCATCAGGTGAATGCTCGAACATTTCAAGTCCGCTGTTGGTAAATTCCTTATAATATTCGTCCATTTCTGTTATCCCCCCAACTGCGCCTTCTTCTTGGGCATATTCACAATCTAGTGGAACCTGGTCTAATTGCCGATGAGTTGCCTCATTGTTGGTTACCACATGAAAATTCCTTTGGAGTTTGTTGATTCGACCTTGAAATGAGCCCCCAGCTGGTCTCTTAAAAACTTGGTTAACTGGTGGTCTGTTCATATAATTAATGTGCCTTGATTGGATAGATCTATCCACGTCCATAGGTTCTACACTAGGAGTTGGTTTTTGATAATTCGGTGTTGAATATTGGGGTTTACTATATTGGTTCGAAAAACCGATTTGGTTTCCTTGATTAAATTGTGGTCTTGGGCTAAAATTTTGATAACCGGTTGGTCTAAAAATTGTATTACGGGTATAATTTGGGTTATAGTTTGGTATAGGACCATTACGGGGTGGCAATGGTGGTCTGTTATTTGTCATACCACCAACGTAAGCGAGCTCAGGAAAGAATTTCTGTCGACTTCCAAAAAATGAATTGGTTACTCCAATTCTATCTTTCTGGATATTACCTCTAGATATTTGTCCATGAGCGTAATTCATACGAAATGTCATATTATCCAATTTTAAACAAATATGTAATGCTTCGGGCAAAGAAGTTGGTTCACGCACGCTAAGCAAACGTGGAAGATCACCATTTAAACCTCTAACAAATGTATCCAGGGCTTTATCCCTGTAAGTATTTGTCATTGAGCGAAGGCTTCCTTCGTCTAGATTTAAACATGATACTTTATCAAGTATCAGCGAAAGATGTTGATAGACAGCTTGATAAAATTCGGTTATACTCCTATTGCTCTGACACAAAACTGTCATTTGGTATTCTAAAGTGCCGATATCTCTCTTATCGGAATAGTGCATCATTAGACATTTCTTCATTCGAGGCCAATCTAAGGGTGTTCTATACGATTCTAATGCAGTATCTGCATCGCCAGTAATTTTCGTCCTTATAGTATGTAAAATTGCATAATATCGTCCTGTTCCCTTAAGGCTGGAGTAAAGGTCTAACACTCTGTCGACGGATTTTCGCCAGGAGTTGAACTCACCTGGTTTTCCAGAAAATTCCCTAAGTGATTTTATTATGTCTGGGACTTTGTCTAATTCTCCTAATTCTGTCGTAACTGCACCTATGGGTTGGTCAAAACCCTCGTCTGAGAGATAATCTGAAGGCGTTTTCAAAGCTTCGTTAATTATTTCAATAATCTGGTTCCTCTGAATTTCATTTAGTCCAGTTACGTTTCTGGCTGTTGTCCCACTTGTAGACACTGACAGTGTCCTACTCAGTCTGTCCGAGAGTTGTTCAATTGTTTCGTCAGGCATTTTGTTTCAAGGAGAAAATTGGATTGTTAAATTTGAAAATCAGGTCTTATTATTTTTATTATTTTTTTTTTAAATACACTGAACAATTTTTACGTAAAATTTTTTAAAGGATTAAAATTTAATTTTGTTAACAAAAAAAATACAGTAGAAATTTGGATTGTTAAAGTAAATTTAAAAATCAGGTCTTTCAAAAAAAAAAAAATACAACTAGGACTTTATACGCAAATTTTTAGAGGTTAAAATTTAATTATTATTATCAAAAATAGAATGAAAAAAATTCTTTTTAGAGGATTGAAATTTTAATTTGGTCACTATTTTCTTTTCTTCTCTTATTTTTTAAAATTATATTTTATATAAAATTATTCTTACGTTAATAACAGCATCTCGTACTTTGATGATTACTGGAGCTTACTCTGGTAGTGTTCAGCTTTCTCGTACTTCGATGATTAGTTGATGAATTTTCAGCTATTATTTTAATTAGTTTTTTCTTTCTAGTCTTTAAAAAAGAATTTTTGTTTTAATTTGGTGTCTTTTGAAAAAATTTTATTTTGTTTAATATTATAAATTATTTTTATTGTTCACTTATATAAAATTATTTTAGTGCTTGGTTAATAGTATTTTTTATTTTTACTTTTAATTTGGAGTTCACTTTTTTATTATTTTTCTTTAGTAGTTGCTAATTTTCTAATTTTTTTATAATAGTTAGTTTTTTTTCACAATATTTATTAAATGTTTTTTCTTTTTATTAAAAAAAAAAATTGGTTTTTTTTTCTTTATTTTTAAAGTTTTCTTAAAAAAAAAAATTTATCTATTTTTCTATTTGCTACAGTCACTGTTTCCACTTAAGTTTTTCTTTATTTATTTTGTTTTAGGTATTTATTTAATTTTCACTTTTCTTTAATTAAAAATTTTACTGTCACTTATTATTTTTAAATTCGAAAATATTTATTTTAGTTACTATTATTTATTATTTTTACTGTTCATTCATTTGGAAAATTTTTCTTATTTTGTAAATTATCACTACGCGAATTTTACAACGCGTGCTTACCGAGCTGCGACTTAACGTACGCTCCCTTTTGTCCTTTTGAACTACTAGGGCACTTGGTAAGGCTTGACTTTTTTTTTTTGAATGTACCGGAGGACCTTTATCCTGCAGGTCCCTGCTCGGGCGCCAATTAAATTTCTTTATGAATTTTAGTTTAAAAAAATTAATTGTTGTGCGCTGATGGCGACACAACAACCGTCTTTATTTATAATTCAAAATAAAAAGCAATGATTTTCTTAAAACTACCCTAATTTATAATAACAGGTTTGCTGATCACGCCATTCATTCACGCTGTTGTCATTCTGCCGCTCGTGCAATGCTGTTCAATGTTGTTGGTGTGAATTTACTACCTTGCAGAATTTCTGTGTTGCGCGTGCAATGGTATTATTGTAAAATGAGCTGCTTTATTCGTTGGCATGTGCAATGCCGTTCAATATTGTTGGTGGGAAAATACTACCTTGCAGAATTACTGTATTTTGGTAATCGCGCCGGATGCGCGTGCAACGGTATTGTTGTGAAATAACTGTTTGTTTGTTTTGCAGAAGACGCAACGTCAGCTTCAGAACTAATTTTGGTATTTTTTAATGTGTGTTGTTGTTGTTAGCGAAATATTTATTTTAAATGTATTTTAAATGTATTTTGTGTTAACTTATATATATATATATATATATGGGGGGTTTCATGTCAAGTGCACCAACTTTTGAAACCGATGTCTTCCGATCGGGATGAAATTTGCACCAATGTTAGTCCTATTGGATAGTAGTTGAGACACAATTTTTCATTTCTTAAATATTTCGGAAAAAATACTTTAAAAAAAAAAAAAATTTTAGACTTTTTTTTTTTGATAAATAAAGCACTTTTTGCCTTTTTTCAAAAAGGGAATTTTTTTTTTTCATAAGGAAGCTTAGGATTTTTCCTTTAAGAGCTTTTTGGTCGCTTAGTGGGATCGGAGTGGGATATCTATCAAAATAAATGTTTTGTAACTCAAGACAACGGTTTTTCAATTTTTCACAAATGCACTATTTTGAATTTTTTCCTATTTGTGTGAAAAACCTTACAAATAAAACTTATACTGAGAAACTAGACAAATTAACCTTTCCGAAGGTATATAACATGCCTAACTAAAATTTTATACCCTCGATACTGTAATACCCACAATATGTTAACCTCAGGAAAAAAATCACTATTTTTCTATAGAAATGTTGAACAATTATTTTCTTTTATTTATTTGTTATAATAATTAAATTAATATATAATAATTATAATGAAAATAAATAGATAAATTATTTAATAAAATTTAATCTTAAAACATCGAATCTGCTCTTTAGTGTTTTCAATGTTTCCTCATAATACTCTTTGCTACTAAAAACTATATTAGTTTCTTTACAATAATTCTTTGTCCAATGGAATAAAGCAGTCGCATCTAAGATACGATCTTGATTAGAGCACTGGAGGCTATACTTCGCTGCATTTCTTTTAAAGTTTGCCCCAATACCATCACATGCTCCTTTACCATGAGCAGTAGGATGAAAATGCCACTCAGCTGGCATTCCAAAATATTTTTCATGAGATTTGCGAAGCTACTTTTGTTTTTAAAATGTTGACGAGCTCCGTCCGAAACGTATTATACCTTCCTTACTGTAAATTTAGATTTTAGAAATTTTTGTATTCTCTTCTGGTACTCATAAACTGCAACGGTATCATGTTTTAAATCGTCGGTTATGATTGCCATATTTTTGTGTTCCAGTTTTTCATCTTTCATGTAGTAAATAACTACTGTGAATATAGTTGCTTGGTCGTTATTGAAGTGGAATGCTTGTATGGCATCCTGAAGAACATATTTATAGTTTTCTGCAAAATCATATGAAATAACGAATTCACCAGACTTCAAATGTATCTTCAAATCCTTGAAGAATGGCCATTGCTCTTTGACTAAAAAGTCATGGTTTCTCAAGTTTAGCAATCCTGTACACATTTCTTCCACAAAATCATCCACATTTAAAATGATTGTTTTCAATGTGCATCTGTCAGTCTGAATCTAAGAATCAAATTTGACCTCCTCTATATATTCTCGATCTAAAGAGTTGATTAAATTTTCTTTGATGAATGTGGTTTTCAGGTAATTGGTACATTCACCTAAGTAGCAAGAATTTGTTGCATTAGGACACATAGTCAATTTAAGGCAATCGCGGTAATCGTGTAAATCTTCTGCCGAATCATCTGTTAAATACTTTAAGTCGATTTCCTTCAATATCAGTTTAACATTTTCATGGTAAATGCAAACACATACTGTGTGAGTTCCGCTGCTTCCTGCTAAAACGCAATGTTTTGGCCTCACTTGGGTAGATTTTGTGAAGCCAATTTTAACATCCTCGTGTTTAGATTGAAATGTTGCAAATAACTCTTTCAGGTTACAGAGACCATTCTCTTCTGTTATGTTATGAAGGTATGTTACATACCTTCAGAAAGGTTAATTTGTCTAGTTTCTCAGTATAAGTTTTATTTGTAAGGTTTTACACACAAATAGGAAAAAATTCAAAATAGTGCATTTGTGAAAAATTTAAAAACCGTTGTCTTGAGTTACAAAACATTTATTTTGATAGATATCCCACTCCCATCCCACTAAGCGACCAAAAAGCTCTCAAAGGAAAAATCCTAAGCTTTCTTATGAAAAAAAAATGCCCTTTTTGAAAAAAAAGGCAAAAATGCTTTAATTTAGCAAAAAAAAGTCTAAAATTTTTTTTTTGACGTATTTTTTTCCGAAATATTGAAGAAATAGCTATCTAAACTATTTGGGAGAAAATTTTCTAAGAACAATAGGTAATAAGTTACATGCATGAGAAAAAAAACACCTGTTTGGCCAAAATGTCAAATTTTGATCCCCTCTAACTCAGAGAGATCTGGATCGATCTTATTGAAAAACTGTGTCTAAACTGCTATCCAATAGGACTAACCTTGGTGCAAATTTCATCCCGATCGGAAGACATCGGTTTCAAAAGTTGGTGCACTTGACATGAAATCCCCCATATATACTGACACAAAAAAGCCATATTAAGAAATTCCAATGGATTATTTGTCCGAGTACAAATAGGATATTGGAAAAATTAAAAAAAATAAAATGTAGAAGGAGAAGAGTAGCTCTTTCGGATTCCAAAACAAGCTTTGTTTTTTAATTTCTGTGCTCTGTTTTTGGGCTTTAAATTTGTCACTGAATTCCTGTCTGGTACATTATGGCCTACATACAATTAAGTTTTCGCATCAAATAGTCCGAGCACTAACATAACCGGGCTGATTTTCTCCTAAATATATTGGAAGCTCTTGTCAATATGCTTTCTATTTTCTTGGCCTTCCAAGCATCATGTGGACCTATCTTTCTTTCCAAACCAAGTTTCCTATCAATGCACATTAGGTTAAACGACTACCAAAACTTAGCTAAGGTCCAATTTCCCAATTGTCAAATATTCCACTTTTTTAAAGCCATTTTGTACGGAATACTAAATAAGCTTTTTTTGATGGAAAATATTAAATGTAGTTTGACAACACGCAGTCAAAGTCATTGCATTGTAATCTATTTATAAATTTTGTTACAAGGTCTGTATTGCTTTCAAAAATTCAACTGCTTGTTTAAATAATTTCCGAATTATACAGAAGAAAGTGAAAATGGAGAGAAATAAATTAAATAAGTATTAATATTTTTTTTTGTTAAAAAAGGTGGTAATTTTGTTTCGTGCAAGCTTTTGAAATTTCGGCAAAGTTAAGCGGATTGAATGCAGCCAGAAATTAGTATAGTAAAATGTTATGAATCAATTTCAATTTACATCAAAAAGCGAATAAAACCATATTTTTGAGGTTATTGCGTTTTCAAAAAATCGCAGTTATTAGAAATTTGGTTCAACGAAGATTCGGTAGAATTGGCAAGTATGGAATTTCCGACGACATCACCATATGTATCAGAACTATGGGCGAGATATGGCAAAAGTATTGGGAAGGACAAAAGGGCTGAGAGGTTTCGAAGGGAGTATGTCACACGACCAAACGCTTGTATATGTCATAAAATCAAAATGTTCAGGGGAGCCAAAAAACGTTATATTTGAAATTATGAGCTCGATATAAAGATTTTAGGGCTTTTTATTTAACAATCCTGTAGGTATGGGCAATAAACACTTTATATAAAATTTTGAGTCAAAAATCATCAGAGGAATAGATCCTAGAGAAAGACGAAGAAAAACAATATGTAAATTACACTTAAAGTGTGTGCAGATAAAACAACTTGTGTCGACAAACGTCGTTTTCTTTGAAAAATAAAATTATCAATGCTACCACCCATGTAGACATAAGTTGTTGTTGCTTGAAAAATGGATTTTTTTTATTCGTCAACATTAACGGGACTCAGGATGAGAATATAGCAACGTATCAAGAAAAATAGTGACAAAAAATAATAGAAATAATCACAGAAGTTTGTACAAGCGGTTATAAAGTGAAAACTAATCCAAAATTATTTTGAATTTTTTTTCATTAATAACAACGTATGTCGCTATGTGTTGTTTTCTGAGAAAAAAATTTGTCAGCGATCAAACGTAGGTTGACATACGTCGTTAGTGCTGCAAATTAATTTAATAAACATTTAAGTTACGTCGTTATTTAAAGAAAAATCTCAGAAGTGGTCAATATTAAAAAAAAAAAATAGAACACATGCAAAGAGCGTTAAAAATTAATATAATTGGCATCGTTAACTCAAAACTGACAAAAATGGACATACGCTGTTATTCCAGAAAAACACAGATTTAAGCTTCGAAAATAAAAATACGTCTGACATAGTGATTTTGTCTGCTCTTGGACGTCAACTTCCATTTTGCGAAAAGCAGCAGCATGTCTTTCCAGTGCAAGAAATAATGAAACTGAAACAGATCGAAAACAAGGAAATGCAGACTTTTTGGTTTTCAAAAATAAAAAAATAGTGTAGTGAATTCCATAAAAAACCTGTTGCATATTCTGCCAGAGAAGCATTAGCTTTTTTGCTCGAAAATAATTTCACCAAAAAACAATACAATGCAATACGTCGAGAAAGAAGATTAAGAAACTGTGACACTTAACCCCATTACAACTCAATTGCTGCTGCAAAATTAATGTGCCGTCCTGATGGTATAAGAGCAAGCGAAACAGCAGCAAAAGTATCATTGGAATCGATTTTATCACATACCACTAAGAAGAGAAGTGTTCAAATGCAGAATGTAATGGATAATGGATAAGAAAACTACCAATTATTTAAAGAGTGAGTTGATAAGTTTGGTCAAGCGCAATTTAAACAAAATTTTAACGACCCGAGCACGTCGAATCATTCTGATGCGTCGGTCCTGGCAACTACAATTATCCCATTAAGGCTTTTGCTAACGTCTGAACAGCATATTTGGAATAATCTTATTCCGCAATCGACAAGGTTTTAATCGGCCCGTTAAGTTAGAACACGTTAAGGATACAATGGAATCAGAATTGAAAAACGATCAGCGAAGGGGAAATTGTGGAAGTGTCCTTTTGACTGGAATCAAATCATATCAAACTATTGCGGTTTCACACCTAAAGACTTTTAGAATATAAGTGATCACACTTGTTAAAGATTTCGTGCAGAAGATTCTAACTGTAAATTTGGATTGAGCCCATTGCATTGCTGAATTCGATCTTTGAGTTTGTATTACATTTAGGTTACAAATGTGAAGTGAAAAAATGGCACACACGATCTGAAAACGTCTGGAGAGAACTGGATCGTCGTTTGGATATGTAGAGCATTCACTGATCAGGATATCTTTGCTAACATTACGGGTGTTGATCAGACGTTTATTTTCCGTGTTCAAATTTTATTAATTTTTTTTTTATCATGACAGTTTCGTCTTAACTCCAGTATAATTGAGGCGTTCTGCATTCAGACAGTGGAATTTATCCAAAAGCTTTAGCTTTGGTTGCCGATGACAGCAAACGAAGTGCTTATACATTTCAAGCAGATTATTGACAACACTGTGCTTCCGATTGGTTTTTTTTTGGAAATGCAGCCACAAAATTTATAAATACGTTTTTATAGGCGCGTAAAAGTTGATATAATGCATGTAATTCAGTTTGTTTTCAATAATTTTGTTTCCGTTACACCTTACCTGCTTTTTTACTTAAATTTCCCTTCAAATTATCCAATAATTTAGCTGTTATTAATTCTGCACAGAAAAAGTAGTCATTTAACCTATAGTGCAATGGTCAAATTCTCCTGATACTTTCTAGTAACACGGGAAATAATTTGATGGCAGACCTTTGATTCTTTGGCCAATTTTTTTTTGGGGGGCCAAGTTTGTGTCTGTTGAAAATATTTATTAATTTCCAAATGATTTTGGTGAAAGACGTTTGCTAAGTGTTTTTTATCTCACTCCCTATATATCTAAAAGTATTTTTGCTACGTGACGCATTGGCGTCTCATTTCAAAGAAAATAAAAGTATATTTAAAATGGCTGTAACATGATTTTTTCCCAAAAGTTTAAAGGCACAGAATTCAAAACATTAAGTTCACTGGCATATGTGCATCTTGAAAAAGAGTATTTTTAAAATTAAAAAAGTCGATGATGAAGCCCTTCTCTTTACAAATTGTATTATCTTAACGTAAAGAGCTTTCAGGGTTTAACTTTAATTTTCGATATGTAAAAAGAATTTTTTTTTAAAGTGATTCTAAGTCGATCGGTATAATAAAAGATGGGTCTAGGTCATTAGGTCAGGATAAGTCATTGTATCCTAACCACATGGTGGTGTATAGTATACATAGAAATACAGTGGTACAGTTATGAACGTGCTGGCAACAAAAATTAAGAATTTCATATCAGGTACTATGGTCATATGGAACGATCATGGCAATATTAGAAAAGTCACGATTGCGGGTCTCAAAATAAATCCATATTTCGTCGCCCATCACAATTCGATAAAAAAAATTATGTCCCTTCCTAGCGTTTCAACTGTTTTTCACAAGTGGATTTGCGATAATCTTTTTGGTATTCATTCAAATCATATGGGACCCATTTACCGAGTTCATTGATCTTCCCCGTTGCTCGTAAAAGTCTACTGATTATTTCTTGAGCACGTCTTCTGCTGCTGCTTTTTATACCCTATATCACTATGTGGTTTGGGTATAATGACTTTGTGCTGATGTTTGTAACTACCAAAAATATTTGACCTAGACCCATCTTTTATTATACCGATCGACTCAGAATCACTATTTGAGTCGATTTAGCAATGTCCGGCCGTCCGTCCGTCCGTCTGTGTGTCCATGTAAAGCTTGTAATCAAACTACAGGTCGCAAATATGAATATATTTTGATTAAATTTGGTATATAAGCTTTTATTGGCCATAGGATGAACGCTATTGAAATTGGTCCATGTTCAGACTTAGTCCCCATACAAATGACCCCTATGAAATCGACATAAATTGCCGTAGGATCCAAACTATCACATAGATCTTAGTCAAATTGGGTTTGATTGTGATTATTGTATCCATTAATTAGTAGTCCAAAAAAATCCCTATGCGACAATTCTTAGTCAAAGGCCCCATATAGAGCTGCTTCCCGATCTTCACTTAAATCTATCAAAAAACAAAAATATTGCACAGATTTTTCTCAAATTTTGTTTGTATATATTTTTTCAAAATATAAGTGACTTTACCTAATATGGTCAGGATCGGTCCATTTTGCGATAAATATAGCACCCGATATGAACTTTTTCATATTTGCAGCAAAAAAATTAATAACAATGCCACTCAAATTTGGTTTATGCTTATTTTCTATATCGAATTAGTTGGACCGAAAGATAGGGTCTCTAAACCATGGTATAGGGTATCATATGGTCGGTCTAGACCGACTATAATATTCTTACTTGTTAAAGTTGAGTTTAAGTTGGGCCATTATCCAATAACTCTTGCAATTGCTCATCTTTGCATTTTTGTGGTCTCTCAGAGCACTCATTGTCTTCCCCATCGAAAACACCACTTTTAAAATGTCAAAACCAATCATCACTTATTCTAATAGATGGAGCGTGTTCCCATATATTTATATCAGCAAACGATGTCTTTTGGCAGTTCCTTTTCAAGCACAAAGCTCGATATGATCACTGAACGATTAAACGGAGATTTTAGTTTTTGGCAGACTCAACTTGTGACAATACTTATGCATACACCTGGTATAGTTAGTAAAGAGAAAAAGTTCATCGTCGACGACATATATATTTTTTTTAATTTAAAATCAATGGTTTTCGAGATATATGTCTATGTACTCAAAGATCAAAAATCATATTACATACCATTTTAAACGTAATTTTGTTACCTTAAAAATTACATTTTGTTCAAAAAGTACAACTCCAGGAAAAAGTATATTTGAAAAAGTTAATTTTCTGAAAAAGAGCCCTTTCTTAAAAAAAAACCTTTGCTTAAAAAAACCGCATTTTCTTCGGAAGTGCTTTTTCTTAAAACAGTTACTTGTCGGAAAAAAGTAATTTTTTTAAAAAACGAACCTTTGGTTAAAAAAATACCTTTTCTTAAAAAGTAAATTTTCTTAAAGTTCATTTTCTTAAAAAGTTACTTTTCTTAAAAAAGCACCTGTTTAAAAACAAGTGTCATTTCCTTAAAAAGTATACTTTTTTAAAAGGGACTATTTCGTAAAAAATTACCTCTCTTAAAAACTACCTAAGAAAACTTCCGCCATGAGAAGCCCAGGAAAAATTCATTGTTTTTGATACATCTTTTCTCCACATTCATCTCTTAAAATTGCCTCTATTTGCATTCTGTCTATGCTTTTTCAGTAGTGAGTAATTCTTAAAGTAGGCTAAATCTTAATTATTTTAAGTTATTTTATTACAAATTTCATGTCATATTTTTTAAGCCGAAGTTATTCAATGGAATGTAATTTTCAACAAACATGAATACTTTCATTATTTTGGACATAAATATTTACATGCCTTTAGGCAGAGATATGCCGTATGCGTTATATTAATTTTATTAAAATTTTTTCTAATACAGAATAACAAATAAATTTTTTAGGTTTTTCGTGATAAAACCAAAAAAAAAAGGAATTCTCTTATAAAATATAAAAAAATGGATTTATTTTAAAGAAATTTTTCTTCCATAAAATTTTCAAACAAATTCAAATGTAATCAAAAATTCATCTATGAGATTTGATAATGAGAAATTTCATAAATCGTATAAAGTTCTTGGAATTTATTTGGGATTTTATTTCATGTTGGTATATATATATAAATAAATATTAATTTGTAATTTGTAATTTGTACGAATGTTATAATGTGCTTAAAAAGTTTTAAGGACGTCAGGATGATGTGCTGATAATCAAATGATATGACAAAGCATCATTTTAATTAAAAACACCATGTAAGAAGAAAATGAAAGGAAAACTATATCTAACCAGCCCAACCAAAGTAATTAATATTTGTGATATTTCATATTTGGATAATCAATGGCAACTACAACTTGTGCTACATGTTGCTTACACATTAAAAAAAAAAACGAAAGAAAGAAAAACAGATAGAAGAAGACATATACAGAAATAAATCTGGTTTTACAAATCCAGATGATGTTTAGCAAAACATGGTTGGTATTTTCAAAAAGAAAGCAAGTTGATGTAGATATAATTAAATTTTCATTACTTAATAACATAACAACTAAGACCTGACAGGATTTAAATATTTTTTGAATTTATAACTGCGGAAAAAACTGTTGGCATATTTCAAGAGGAAGAGAATAAAATTCAACTAGAAATATAAAAAGTTTCATTTCAACTGGTATAATTTTTGAAATTTTAAAAGTTTTTCTATAGTTATTAGTTATCAGTGGAAAATCAGGTGACAGAATTTTTTGTAAGACTGTAGTCGAGATCGAATAAGATGGGAATAAGCGTTCCTGCCACTGATAGCGTTGGAGTTTTTTTATTTGTTTATTTTCCAAATAATTCAGTGTTATGATGATTGCACAAAAAAATAATTATGACAAGTCTATTGCCATACTTTTGTCGTATTTA
>OY821520.1:247313935-247351435 GCA_963682025.1 Cordilura impudica | reverse complement strand
AATGCATATACAATGAAGTATATCAAAATATAAGTATATCTGCGGTTTATACTTAACAAGGATACATATAAGGATGTACAGACTGCACTCTCTCGACTTTGAAAGAAATTCTTAGTTAACAGATTTAATAAAAGGTGGAGTGTGGGTCAAGTTCAGTTCTACAGGCTGATATTGTAGGGTATAGAAGTAACTGACAAATGATTTCTAAATGTCTCAATATAATGGTCCTTCTTGAAGTTATAATTTAAGTTTGCTTTAGATATTTCTTACTTTCAGCTTGGAGCAATTATCTCTTTTTAATTTGTATGAAATTCAGTTTCACAAATTTTGTAAAGAGTTCCCAAGAAGAACTCCTTAAAAATTTTATATTTATTTACAATAAAGGAAAAAAAGCTGATCAAAATCGACAACAGGAAAATATAGTAGACCATTAAAAGCTTCTTAGCATTTCCTACAATGCTATTGTTTGATCATACACAAACTTATGCGGGACACATACCCACACATAGAAAGGCATATCCTGTCAGTTGTAGAAATTTATGAATTTTTGTTTAAACAAGAATATTGTCTATCTGTTTGTGTGTGACTACATTATGGTCTATCGGTATTGAAATATTGTACAATTGTATGAAGTTTCGTATTTCGTTTTGTTGCAAAACCCACAGAAGTATAACGGAAGCTGAATACTATAAATAAGTTGTCCTACATCTGTTTCTCGATTTCATTATTTATTCTGAGTTGAGGGCAAAAGTTAATGTGCTTCAATGTGTTCTGTTCTGTGTAACTGTGTTTGATTTTTTTTTTGTTGTTATTGTTTGGTTTTGTTATAACTAAAAGCACGTAAAATCGACCAGTTGAGATTTGTTGATAACTTTGTTACTCATTCGATGGCATCTAGAGACTGAATGCACTCTAAACGTTTACACAGTCATCCACATGTACAAATTTAGATACACACATACACACATTCACCCAAATTGTTAGCAACATTCGGTGTATAGATTTTTTGTGTGTTGGTGTATTTCAGTATAATTTTAGTGGGTTTTCCTTGTATCATTTTGGCTGACTGTGCTCTCAATCCCACTGTCTAACTAAATACCTAGCTGATGGTATAACGATAGTTTTGTAGACAGCCAGTCTGTCATATAGTTTGAAATATATATATTTTTTTGTTAGTGTTTGAAATCAGAAAACCCACATTAACTTGTATCAATATTTTGAGCGTTGGAGTTTATTGTGTAAGAGGGTTTTTAGTAAACATTAACAACAATTTGTAAAGTAACCCAAAAAGTTGGTAATTTGAATTACAACTTAAATTTTAAAGCAATTAAAATGCTAAAAGTTAGTTTCTGTCTCGGAAGGCTTTTGGTTAAAGTTTCCAATAAAATTTCTTGCTTTTTATTAATCAATAAATCAAAACTTTTTTAACCAACGAACAAAGTTATAAATTGAAGTAAAACTGCGTTTGAAGTTAAAATTTCATTTAGGGAATTCATAAGGTGTTGTTGTAAAGATATACAAGAAGTCAAATAGTACATATGTGAAAAAGCTTTCGTATACTACAATCAGAAAAAATTATATAAAAGCAAAATACTTGTTCCTTTACACAAAAACTTACCTGAATGTAATTATTTCCTTCCATTTTTTTTATTTATTTCTACCATTTTAGCCACAATAGTTACAAGAAACGTATAAAAAGTATTTAGAATAAACAACAAAATCTGATTAAATAGTAAACAGAGAACAGTGGATCACATACCTGTTAACGTTGTATTGTCGTATAATTTTTTAGTATGGAAAATATCAACAACAATTATACAACTGTTGTAAAATTTTTGCGTCGTATGTACATACAATAGTTAGGAAACCCTTGTGAATACCCTTATAATTCAAGGCATTTATTTCATAACTTATTATTTCTCTTATCGGCATCAAGCAAAGGAGCAGATACCGAAATGATTTTTTTTTATCATATCATGACATGATATTATCCTCTTAAAACTTTATAAATTTTTAAGATCTTTTAGATTTATTCATCTGTAATAAAAATTTTATTTTTTTATTATAGGGATATATGTATTAATTTAACAACTAACTAAAATTTATTTTTAATAATTTATTGGAAATTTTTAAAAATTATTGAGGGAATAATTTTTAATTTTTTATCAACCAAAACCAAAAATGTTTAAAATTCTCAACAATTTTAACCGCGGCATCGTAAGATTGGAGGATAAGTGCTGAAAAATATTTTTTGAAATACGAGTATATAGTTATGTATATTTCTTTGAAATATAAAAGTTCAAAAATAATGGTAACAAAATTGAAAACTTCTCAAACTATTAAAATCATTTTTTATTACGCTATACACAGTACTTTTTGCATATTAAAAAATCGATATATATTTGATACTATGTAGTAAAAACTGGGTCTTCAATTTTTTATTGTAAAGTCGTGGTATCTTTTAAAAGGCCTTTTAAATTTCAAATGATACAAAGTATCAACCATTTTGTACCAACAATCGCACCATTCTATAGTTTCAATTCAAGCGAAACAACTGTTTTTCTTGCTAATAAGAATTTCAAAGAATAAATATTTTTAAAAAATATATATTAGCACCCATTCCATAGTTCAGTGCTCCCTTAAGTTCTCTAATGAATCTTTGCGAAAAAAAATTATATCATGTGTGCATTATTATTTCGCAAAAATAAAAATTTAATTATAATTAAATTTGGTTGTAATTATTATATTTATATTATTTTTTATGAAACGTATTTTTATAAGCAAATTTAATTTTTTAAAAAGAGGTACTTTATAAGGTACTTTTTAAAAAATTATACTTGTTTCAGAAAAGGTACTTTTTAAGAAAAGGTCCCATTTTAGCAAAGAGAAAGTAGTTGTAGTAGAAAGTAGTTTTTTAAGAAAAAGTATTTTTTATGAAAAGATACGTTTAAGAAAAGCTACTTTTTTTAAGAAAAGTCCGTTTTAAGCAAAACCGACTTTTCCAGAAAAAGTATTTTTAATAAAAAGTACTTTTTTAAGTACTTTTAGGTACATTTTTAAGAAAATTTACTTGTTAAACAAAAGGTACTTTTTGAAGAAAATTTACTTTTTTAAGAAAAGTTACATTTATTAGAAAATGTACTTGTTTAACAAAAGGTACTTTTTTAAGAAAATTTACTTTTTTAAGAAAACTTCACTCTTAAGATAGCGTACCTTTGTAAGAAATTTTGATTTTTTAAGAAAGGGTATTTTTTTAAGAAATGGTTCGCTTCTAAAAAAGATATTTTTTTTCAAGAAAACTTACTTTTTTAAGAAAAAAATACTTTTTGAGGAAGATCCTTTTATTAACAAAATTCCCTTTTTTCAGAGAGGGTACTTTTTTGGGAAAATTTATTATTTATAAAGTAGCTTTTTAAGAAAAGCTACTTTTTTTAAGAAAATATACTGTTTAAGAAAGATGTATTATTCAAGAGCTACTTTTTCACAAAACAAACTTTTTAAAAAGAGAAAATTGAATTTTTACAGGAAAGGAATTTTTATAAGAAAAGGTAATTTTTTAATACTATATACTTTTTTCAGAAAAAAATCTTTATTTAAGGAAATGTACTTTTTGGTGAAAGGGTACTTTTTTTTGGAAAAACCGTGCTGTTTAAGAAAAGGTACTTTTTGGAAAAAGGTACTTTTTGGAAAAAGGTACTTTTTTTAAAGAAAAGATACTTTTCGAAAAACAATTTTACTCTTTTAAGAAAATTTGATTTTATAGGAAAAATGGCTTTTTTAAGAAAAGGTACGTTTTGAAGAAAATGTAAGAAAATTTAGCTTTTTAAGAAAATTTAATTTTTTAAACTTATTTGGGAAAATGTACTTTTTTGCGAAAATTACCTTCTAATAAATTGTACTTTTCAAGAAGAGGTATTTTTTTTTTAACAAAATGTACTCTTTAAAAAAAAGAAAGTTGTTGAAGAAAATCTACGTTTTGAAGAAAAGTTAGTTTTTGAGAAAAGGTCTTGTAGAAGAAAGGGTACTTTTTTTAAGAAGACGAACTTTTGTTAGCATATGTATTAAATCGTGCTGACTTTAACAATAGCGAATATCGTTTAAAAATTTTACTGACAATTTTGTTATTTCGTTTTTTTAACGATTCGACTATCGTTAAAAGAAGTTACTGAAAAGTTATTATGCCAATGCCAATATTTTTTTTTAAATGTAAACATTTTTTAAATGTAAACATATTTGGTGTTTTTTTTTTTTTGTAATTTCAATTTGTGTTTAACGAATAAAATTTATACATATATGTATTAAAGATGCAACTGATGTCTTCTAAATTTAAAATTATTATGTCCGACGTTTTGATATGATTTTCTGAAATTCAATTAATATTTTCTGATTTATAATTTGAAATTTTAATTCCAGTTTTTAGAATTGATATTTTCTAAAATTTTAATGGAAAATTTAAAAAGGGCAATTTTGTATTTTGTGAATAATAATGCTTTAGTAATTATAAACAAATTTTAAAAATTAGATATATTCGCAGTCAGATATTTTGTAGGTAAAGCAAAATAATAATTCTATATAACTATGTAGAACTGTTTTGAAAGCAAAAAACTCATTAATGAACTTGGTAACTCTATTTTATAAAGACAACAAAAAGTTAACATGCCAAACTTATAATCATATTTGTAAAAGAATAATGAAAATACGTATGAAATAAAAGACCAGCACGTGTATATTCTTAACATTGTTCTGTATGATATCCAGTTGAAAATATTAATATTCATGTTAAAATAGAAATAACTATTGCAAAGCTAATTAGAACAAACAAAAATTGTGGCGCCATCTACTGTGGCATAGTCACGCTGAGCAAAATGAAGTGACACTCTGTTAATGCAAAAGAAATGTATTTTCCCCACAACAAAATATTTATTTCTAACATTCAGTTATTATGGATATACATATATGGAATATATGTATATTATTTGTAATATTTAATATGTGTATGTATGTATATGTAAATATTACGCCCAAAAAATACAATATCAAACGTTATATTTCTGTTTTTCTCTTTAAATATATTAATACATAAATTTTTTTTTTTTCTAAATTTACATTGTTTTTTTTTTTTTTTGTTGACAACTTGGTATTTTAGCATTATTTGCTTTAAATGCTGGTGAATTTTTACTCCCTTTATATTAACTCGTAGTGTCTGCTTGTCGAAAAAATTTTGGGTCGATTTTAACCCCTTTCCCGCGACGCAATCGATTTGAACCTTTGCAGGCAGGCTCGTGGCAATGACAGAAATGATCTAATAAATTTTTTTAGTGATGCCAAAACAATGGAAACTTTTAAATTTTTCTACCAGAGTTGATAAAAAAAAATGTACAAAGGGTTAGTTTTAATTATATTATTACCACAATGACCACAAAAACAACAAGTCCAGCTACGACAACAATACAACATTTAGAATAACAACAAGAACAATATAGAAATATCATATTTTTCTTTTTTTTTACATTTTCAGAGATTTCCCTGGACCTGTTCCACCGATTTTAATGATTTCTGAAATAGAGAATCTTCCCATGAATTTGCTGAATCATTCTCACTAAAAATGATGACCCTAGCTATCCTATTGAGGGCGTGATCGTGACAAGAAAAACATAGAAAATTATATTTTTTCAAGACTTTTTTTAGTTCTTCATTCAAATATCGGGCCCTAATCAAGCGATTTGGACGATTTTAAATAGCAAACTTTTCACGATGTTATTGAATCATTTTTTATGTCAACGAGCACCCAGCTGCCCGATTGATGCCGTCATCGTGATTTCCACAGACGGTCAGACGGACAGATGGACATCGCTATATCAACTCCGGTTGTTATAATGATCACAAATATATATATTTTATGGGGTCCAAAATTTTTTTTTAATTATTACAAACGGAATGACAAACTTATATATATCCTCTGCACATTGGAGTGGAGGGTATAATTAACTGCAAATAGTATTTACATAAATTAAATTAGAACAAAATGAAATAAATAGAGCCATTAAATTCTGAGAATATTTTTTTTTTTTTTTTAGAAAAATCTATAAATTTTAATTTAACAGAAAATTAAATCTAGTGAATTAATTTTATTACCCAGCAATCAATCACTATATATAAATTATCAATTTGTATTGATTACTGAAAAGTGAAAGATATTTGTATTATTCTCCTTTTAATTATGAAATAAATTAAAATATAATGCAGCCATTGGAATACTATGTAGCATAATATATAGTGTCTCTTTTTAAAGTGAAGCATTACTTTTTAATGTGAATAATTTAATATATGTATATATATATAGAATACACTAGCAACATTTTTAGGAAACTAAAAAATGATATTTTAAAACTTATTCACTTTGACTTGGAATTTCTCTGGTTTTCTATACAAAATACTACAAATATAACTTTGTTGAGGATAAAGATGTGTTAGTGTCTTTATTGTACGCAAATGTGTATGTGCTGGGAATTACTAAATGCATTTATGGTTAAATAATTGCTGTGGCTACACACAAGACTTTATGTTTGTGGCTTTTAGGAAAAATATCTTATATTTTTGAATATTTTTATAAGCCAATTCAATCATACAGGAGAATCTAAAACTTTCTTTAAGGATTTGATAGGAAAACATTAAAGAAATTTTCAAATTTTATAAGCACCAATGTTTCATAATGAACTGGATGTGTATGTTTTATTTATGCAAAATAAGAAAAGTTTCTTAATTATATTAACATTCATTAACTTTAGTGCTATTCAGCAATGAAAAAAATTATATATATATATATATATATATATTAGGGTGACAGCCATTTTTTTGGAATTTCAAGACGTGCGGGTAGGATTATTGTGACACTGGATCTAGAACTTTAGTGAGCAAAATTTGAGCCAAATCGGACAATGCTTTCTGGACGCGCATTGAGTTCAAAATTCAAGCATGTATTTATATGTAAAAATTATCAAAAAAAATCATTTTTCACAAAAATTTGGATATTAATAATTGCATTTCAATTAAAACTCAATTAAATTATCTTTCTAATAAGACAACAAATTCTATTATCGGTTGAAAAACAGCCAAGTTATACCAATTTCCCCAGGCAATAAATGTGCCGCAGACCACATGATTAAGAAAATCAAGCTCGCATTTTTAAAGACATTGAAATAATTTACAACAGTAACATTTTGGGATTCCTCTTATCCCAAAGTCATCTTATGTAAAGTATTTTGCATCTCATCTATTGTTATGCCGTTCTAAATTAATGTCAAAACGGTACGCATTTTTTAGCGCTATTTCAAATTCTCCAATTTTACTTTTTCAAAAATTTTGTTCAAGAAATTTTCCGAACTCAACGATTGGACTTTAAGATCTTATTAGTAAAATACATGTGATTAATAATGCCAAATAATGTAGGTATCCCGTTCATAAATTGGCGAGGGCAGCATTTTAATTTCAGCGGCTTTGAAGAAAAGAGTGATTTTTCAT
The DNA here is from genome assembly GCA_963682025.1 of Cordilura impudica. Classification (NCBI taxonomy): domain Eukaryota; kingdom Metazoa; phylum Arthropoda; class Insecta; order Diptera; family Scathophagidae; genus Cordilura; species Cordilura impudica. The sequence continues at coordinate 247,343,914 of OY821520.1, read as the reverse complement.
ACTTTTTCAACTTTTAGGCTACATCTTTTTGGAGTTTTTATATATCAAATAGCTTTTGTCAAAATATTATACTACTTGATATAAGTTCTCAATTTTGTATATTTAGGTTAAATAGAAACACTGTCCCTCTTGAAGGTCAAAGGTCAAATTTAAGGAGATTTACATTTTTTTAAAACAAAATATCGAAATAATATATTTGTGGAAGGATTTCGGTAAAACTTGTTGATAATATTTTAGTAATTCTAAAAAATAATAATCTTGACTTATTTTCTGAAATCAACCCGTAGAGTACTCTTGATATCAAATTGACTCTTTAAGAAAATAAATTTTCTTCATCAGATTTTTTTTTAAAATAAAACAAATTTAATGTATTCATAAAATTCCTCAAATAAATTCGATATTTTATGAAAATATATAGACTAATTAGTTTTTATATTTGATACAGTATAAACAAATTTGTATATATGTATGTACAATTCGTATGTCCCAAAATATGTCCTAGTTTTTTTTATTTTTTTTTCCGAATTATTATATTTATATAGTGGTATATTGAGGGCTTATATTCATAAGCTCATTTTGGGATCAGAAGAAACCAAAAATGTTGTTGTTGTAAATTATTTCAATGACTTTAAAAATGTGAGCTCGATTTTCTTAATCAAGTAGTCTGTGTTGCATTTATTGCCTGGGGAACTTGATATAACTTGGCTGTTTTTCAACCGATAATAGATTTTGTTGTTTTATTAAGAAGATAATTTACTCTTTATTATGGTTTATGAATTATTTTAATTTAAACGCAATTATTAATATCAAAATTTTTGTGAAAAATGATTTTTTTTTTTTTTGATAATTTTTAAATTAAAAATTAAATATTAAAAATTAAAAATTAAAAATTAAAAATTAAAAATTAAAAATTAAAAATTAAAAATTAAAAATTAAACATTAAAAATTAAAAATTAAAAATTAAAAATTAAAAATTAAAAATTTTAAATTAAAAATTAAAAATTAAAAATTAAAAATTAAAAATTATAAATTAAAAATTAAAAATTAAAAATTAAAAATTAAAAATTAAAAATTAAAAATTAAAAATTAAAAATTAAAAATTAAAAATTAAAAATTAAAAATTAAAAATAAAAATTAAAAATTAAAAATTAAAAATTAAAAATTAAAAATTAAAAATTAAAAATTAAAAATTAAAAATTAAAAATTAAAAATTAAAAATTAAAAATTAAAAATTAAAAATTAAAAATTAAAAATTAAAAATTAAAAATTAAAAATTAAAAATTAAAAATTAAAAATTAAAAATTAAAAATTAAAAATTAAAAATTAAAAATTAAAAATTAAAAATTAAAAATTAAAAATTAAAAATTAAAAATTAAAAATTAAAAATTAAAAATTAAAAATTAAAAATTTAAAGTTAAAAATTAAAAATTAAAAATTAAAAATTAAAAAATAAAAATTAAAAATTAAAAATTAAAAATTAAAAATCAAAAATTAAAATTAAAAATTAAAAATTAAAAATTAAAAATTAAAAATTAAAAATTAAAAATTAAAAATTAAAAATTAAAAATTAAAAATTAAAAATTAAAAATTAAAAATTAAAAATTAAAAATTAAAAATTAAAAATTAAAAATTAAAAATTAAAAATTAAAAATTAAAAATTAAAAATTAAAAATTAAAAATTAAAAATTAAAAATTAAAAATTAAAAATTAAAAATTAAAAATTAAAAATTAAAAATTAAAAATTAAAAATTAAAAATTAAAAATTAAAAATTAAAAATTAAAAATTAAAAATTAAAAATTAAAAATTAAAAATTAAAAATTAAAAATTAAAAATTAAAAATTAAAAATTAAAAATTAAAAATTAAAAATTAAAAATTAAAAATTAAAAATTAAAAATTAAAAATTAAAGATTAAAAATTAAAAATTAAAAAATAAATATTAAAAAATTAAAAATTAAAAATTAAAAATTAAAATTAAAAATTAAAAATTAAAAATTAAAAATTAAAAATTAAAAATTAAAAATTAAAAATTAAAAATGAAAAATTAAAAATTAAAAATTAAAAATTAAAAATTAAAAATTAAAAATTAAAAATTAAAAATTAAAAATTAAAAATTAAAAATTAAAAATTAAAAATTAAAAATTAAAAATTAAAAATTAAAAATTAAAAATTAAAAATTAAAAATTAAAAATTAAAAATTAAAAATTAAAAATTAAAAATTAAAAATTAAAAATTAAAAATTAAAAATTAAAAATTAAAAATTAAAAATTAAAAATTAAAAAGTAAAAATTAAAAATTAAAAATTAAAAATTAAAAATTAAAAATTAAAAATTAAAAATTAAAAATTAAAAATTAAAAATTAAAAATTAAAAATTAAAAATTAAAAATTAAAAATTAAAAATTAAAAATTAAAAATTAAAAATTAAAAATTAAAAATTAAAAATTAAAAATTAAAAATTAAAAATTAAAAATTAAAAATTAAAAATTAAAAATTAAAAATTAAAAATTAAAAATTAAAAATTAAAAATTAAAAATTAAAAATTAAAAATTAAAAATTAAAAATTAAAAATTAAAAATTAAAAATTAAAAATTAAAAATTAAAAATTAAAAATTAAAAATTAAAAATTAAAAATTAAAAATTAAAAAATAAAAATTAAAAATTAAAAATTAAAAATTAAAAATTAAAAATTAAAAATTAAAAATTAAAAATTAAAAATTAAAAATTAAAAATTAAAAATTAAAAATTAAAAATTAAAAATTAAAAATTAAAAATTAAAAATTAAAAATTAAAAATTAAAAATTAAAAATTAAAAATTAAAAATTAAAAATTAAAAATTAAAAATTAAAAATTAAAAATTAAAAATTAAAAATTAAAAATTAAAAATTAAAAATTAAAAATTAAAAATTAAAAATTAAAAATTAAAAATTAAAAATTAAAAATTAAAAATTAAAAATTAAAAATTAAAAATTAAAAATTAAAAATTAAAAATTAAAAATTATAAATTAAAAATTAAAAATTAAAAATTAAAAAATAAAAAATAAAAATTAAAAATTAAAAATTATAAAATAAAAATTAAAAATTAAAAATTAAAAATTAAAAATTAAAAATTAAAAATTAAAAATTAAAAATTAAAAATTAAAAATTAAAAATTAAAAATTAAAAATCAAAAATTAAAAATTAAAAATTAAAAATTAAAAATTAAAACTTAAAATTTAAAAATTAAAAATTAAAAAATAAAAATCAAAAATTAAAAATTAAAAATTAAAAATTAAACATGAAAAATTAAAAATTAAAAATTTAAAAATTTAAAAATTAAAAATTAAAAACAAGTAAGAAAATTATAGTCGGTCTAGACCGACTATATAATACCCTATACCATGGTTTAGAGACCCTATCTTTCGGTCCAACTACTTCGATATAGAAAATAAGCATAAACCAAATTTGAGTGGGATTTTTATTAAATTTTTTGGCTGCAGATATGAAAAAGTTCATATCGGATGCTATATCTATAAAGGGACTAGGTCCAAAAATGAACCGATCCTGATCATGTTTGGTAAAGTCTCTTGTATTTTGCAAAAATATGTACAAACAAAATTTGAGAAGAATCAGTGCAATATTTTTGTTTTTTAATAGATTTAAGTCAAGATCGGGAAGCAGCTCTATATGGGGTCAAAGGGATCATTTTTGGACTACTCATTAGTGGATGTAATGAACACATACAAACCCAATTTGAGTAAGATCTATATGACAATTTGGATCTTATGGCAATTTATGTCGATTTCATATGGGTAATTTGTATGGGGGCTAGGTCTGAACATGGACCGATTCTCACCAATTTCAATAGCGTTCATCCCATGGCCGATAAGAGCTTATATACCAAATTTCATCAAAATATATTCATATTTGCGACCTGCAGTTTGATTACAAGCTTTACATGGACACACAGACGGACGGACGGACGGACGGACGGACGGACATTGTTAAATCAACTCAGAAAGTGATTCTGATTCGATCGGTATAATTAAAGATGGGTCTAGGTCAAATATTTTTGGTTGTTACAAACAGCAGCACAAAGTCATTATACCCAAACCACATAGTGGTATAGGGTATAATTATACTTGCATACTTGAATTTTGAACTCAATGCGCGTTCAGAAAGCATTTACTGGTTTGGCTTAAGTTTTTCGCACTAAAGTTTTAGATCCAGTCTCACAATAATCCGACTCACACACCGCAAAATTCGACCTTCGACCAAAAATTTTTTTCATACAAACCGCTGTCACCCTAATATATATAATATATATATATTATACTATATATATAAATGAGGTGAACGTGTAAGAAATTTATATTTAACAAAAAGAACGGATGCTAAGAAAAAAATTATTTTCTTTCTTGAACATATGTGACAATTATTTTAGCCAGGTTTATGATGTCTATCAAATGTCTTCAGTATAATAATTCATGGTAAAATGATTTTATGTATTACAGACGAGTTAAGTTCTAAGAAGTTGCAGGCAATAAAGTAAGATTGATAACATAATTTCTGTGACACCATTAGTAAAATGCTGAGCTCATTAGACTAAAAAAAAAAATTATAGGACTGAAATTTGGCAGTTGCCTCTAGACCAAATAGGTGAGGAATGACGTTCGAAAATGTAGAGGTACTCCAACAATATTTCACATAAAAACTAATAATAGCGAAAAATGTGTATTCGTAACAGAAGATGTGCATCTATAATATTAATAGGCTAGACGATTTCTTGTGACTGATGTTTTGTTCTACCGTTTTATCCCAATTTTGATCAAACGTATATTATTTGAAAGGTATTTCTTTTTAGCCGTTTTGCAGATTTACAGATTTTTAAATTTTTTCCTCTATTTTGAGTATATTGCATTCAAAGTTGCTACTTACACATGCATAAAATTATACAATGCTATGTGTGTGTTTAGTAAATTTGTAAATTTGCGTTTGTAATAAAATGAGTTTGTTGTTGTGTTGATTTGTGAATTGGCTATAATTTATTATCATACTTTTAGGGTCTTTATTTAATGAAAAAATAAAATTTCCTAGAATTTGCGCTCGAATTTCGAGGGCTGGAATCTGCTATTATAGATAATTATGTATTGCGATGCATACATATTTTTGGTTGGCTTATTCTATATGTACAAGAATGAAACAAGAAACGTAGTTGGTCCATCGGAGCAATATTTTCAACTTTGCATAATACACCATGTATGCGCCAAGTGTTACTGCCAATCCAATAAAAAATATGTAAAAATACACCACCACCATTTTTTTCCTCTAATGGATACTCTGTAGAGGCTGGCTAAGGGATTAATATATTTGGTCAACACCTCCCATTCCCTGGCTGTAATTTACAATTTCTTTGGCTACTCCACATTTTCCCTTATTTCCTTACATCATCTTTTCTTTCTTGGTTATGTCAAAAATTATAATTTTTTGTCCAATAAAACGCTAGTGAAATCTTCAGGGCGCCCGAGCAGGGATTAATTATTCCAACTTCAACAAAAAGTTAAACACTGTTATTAAAACAACTTTAAATTTTTACTTAAAGTCTTTTATTCCACTTTATTCCTCGTTGACATCTCGTGTGAAAATTTAACACGTTGTTGTGTCATAATTGCTAACATTTTGCTGACTTCATTTCTTATTGTTGAAATTATGAAAACTACAAGTTTTCAAGAATAAAGTTTGCTGAAACTAAAAAAAATAGGAGTTCTCAATAGAAAACAGTGTATCATCGGGCTAAGGATATTAATTATTGGATGGCATCATATTGTTGCTGTTGTTGGTGGAACGAAATTTTTATCTGCTGACCAACATAACCTCAACTTATGAGGTTTGTGGTTCCTGCAATAATTGGCCGAGGATATTCGGAAAGAAGTTAACTTCAAACTTTCTTAGTCGCAGAAGTGCGGTCCCTAGAAATTTTTGGTTGATTGTGGTAAAAAGTTACTGATGGAATAGTGCAGTTGTCATGTCCTGTGAATGTATTTTATGCAAAAGGAATTCCTCCGTGCAACAGGTACTGTAAACATAAAAAATTGTGCATGTGAGATGTATTATAAAAATATATTGAGAAATATACAGAAAAATTTATTAGAAAATTTAATAAAAATTTCGCATGCATAAATCTAATTTAAATGGTATTGTGAAAAGTGTAGAAAATTCAATTATAAATGTGATATTGCCTTTTCATTTATCGTTTATTTTACTAAAATAATTTTTGGTTTGAGTTTGAACCCAACGTTCGCTGTAAAGCTCCAAGTTAGTTCATATTGCATTTCTTTCGTTGTTGCTATTTCGTTATACGAATTTGTTACTATCTAGAAAGTTACTTTGGTTCGACTGCAAACCCAATGTTTGTTGTAAAAATCTTAATCGGTTCAAATATGTTCGTAGATGAAAAAAATGTTAAACGTGTTTTGTCAGGTCAGTTGTTTCCCCAGAAGTCAGGCTAAAAAATATATATATGTATATATATGGGGCGTTTCATGTCAAGTGAACCAACTTTTGAAACCGATGTCTTCCGGTTTTTAACAAGATCGGTCCAGAACTCTTTGAGTTAGAGGAGGTCAAAATTCGACATTTTGGCCAAACAGGTGTTTTTCTCATCCATGTAACTGTTTACCTACTGTCTTAGCAAAATTTGTCGCAAATAGTTTAGAGATCTATTCAATCAATCTTTCGGAAAAGAAACGTAAAAAAATAAAAATTTTGTTGACTTTTTCTTGTAAAATCAAATTTTTTTTTTACTTTTTTTTCAAAAAAGGCCCTTTTTTTGCTCAAAGGAAAGTTTAGGTCTTTCCTTTAAGAGCTTTTGGGTCGCTTAGGGGGATGCCAGTGGGATATCTATAAAAAAAAATGTTTTGTAACTCAAGACAACGGTTTTTCAATTTTTAGCATATGCACTAATTTGAATTTTTTCTATTAGTGTGTAAGTGTTTCTAAAACCTTAAAAATGAAGCATATACTGAGAAACTAGAAAAGTATATTAATCTTTCCAAGGGTATATAGAAGTATGTCATTCCGTTTGTAATAATTAGAAAAAAAATTTTGGACCCCATAAAATATATATATTTGTGATCCTTATAACAACCGGAGTTGATATAGCGATGTCCGTCTGTCTGTCTGTCTGTCTGTCCGTCTATGGACATCACGATGACGGCATCAATCGGGCAGCTAGGGTGCTCGTTGATATAAAAAATGATTTAATGGCATCCTGAGAAGTTTGCTATTTAAAATCGTCCACATCGGTTGATTAGGGCCCGAGATTTGAATGAAGATCTAAATAAAGTCTTGAAAAATGTAATTTTCTTTGTAGTTCTTGTCAAGATCACGCCCTCAATAGGATAGCTAAGGTAATCATTTTTAGTGCGAATGATTCACAAAATTCAAGGGAAAATTTCTGTTTCAAAAATCATTAAAATAGGTGGAACAGGTCCAGGGAAATCTCTGAAAAAGTACAAAAAAAATGAAAAATATGATGTTTCTATAGTGTTCTTGTTGTTATTCTAAATGTTATATTGTTGTCATAGCTGGACTTGTTGTTTTTTTGGTCTTTGTGGTAATAATATAATAAAAACTAACCCTTTGTACATTTTTTTATCAACTCTGGTAGAAAAATTTAAAAGTTTCCATTGTTTTGGCATCACTAAAAAAAATTTAGTAGATCATTTCTCTCATTGTCACGAGCCTGCCTGCAAAGTTTCAGATCGATTGGGTCACGGGAAAGGGGTTAAAATTGATCCAAAATTTTTTCGACAAGCAGATACTACGAGTTAATATAAAGGGAGTAAAAATTCACCAACATCTAAAGCAAATAATGCTAAAATACCTAGTTTTTATTTAAAAAAAAAAACAATGTAAATTTAGCAAAAAAAATTTAAAGTATAAATTTATTTAAAGAGAAAAACACAAAAATAACGTTTGATGTTGTATTTTTTGTGTGTAATATTTACATATACATACATACACATATTAAATAATACAAATAATATACATATATTATATATATATATATATATATATATATATGTATATCCATAATAACTGCATGTTGGAAATAAATCGGTATATTATTTTATTTACATAAATTTCTGCAATATTTTGTTGTGGGGAAAATACATTTCTTTTGCATTAACAGAGTGTCACTTCATTTTGCTCAGCGTGACTATGCCACAGTAGATGGCGCCACAATTTTTGTTCTAATTAGCTTTGCAATAGTTATTTCTATTTTAACATGAATGTCAATATTTTCAACTAGATATCAATGTTACAGAACAATGTTAAGAGTATAGGGCTGGTCTTTTATTTCATACATTTTTTCATTATTCTTTTACAAATATGATTATAAGTTTGACATGTTAACTTTTTGTTGTCTTTATAAAATAGAGTTACCGAGTTCATCAATGAGTTTTATGCTTTCAAAACAGTTCTACATAGTTATATAGAAATATTATTCCGCTTTACCTACAAAATATCTGATTGCGATTACATCTAATTTTTAAAAATTGTTGATAATTACTAAAGCATTATTATTCACATAAATCCAAAATTGCACTTTTTAAATTTTCCATTCAAATTTTAGAAAATATCAATTCTAAAAACTGGAATTAAAATTTTAAATTATAAATTAGAAAATATTATTTGAATTTCAGAAAATCATATCAAAACGTCAGAAATAATAATTTTAAATTTAGAAGACATCAATTGCATCATATTCCAAAAAAAAAAAAACACCAAATATGTTTACAATTAAAAATGTTTACATTTAAAAAAAATATTGGCATTCAGGAGAAATAACTTCTTTTGACGATAATCGAATCGTTAAGAAAAGAAAAGCAAAATTATCAGTAAAATTTTTAAACGATATTCGCTATTGTTTAAATCAGCTGTTGTTGTTATCTAAGCGGCAACCATTTTTGTGTTGTTTATTCAATCGATAAAAACTTAAATTTTTAGGTTGAAATGTCGTCATACATAAATAAAAATCATAAATAATGAAAATATTTTGCTTCTATTAAAAAACTTTTTTATATAAATAAAAAATTAAATAGCATATTCAATTCATTATTTCATTTTCAAATAAATAAGCAGAAATATAAGTAAAAAAATAGAGATATTAATAAACATAAACATAAAATCATCCTTTCAAACACGGAGTAATTGGTTTTTTTTTCTATTCTTCTTTGTATTTTTCGTTTATTTTGACAGAGATGCCACTCCTTTACAATTTAAAAAAATAGAAAAATAGATTTGTCGACTATCGTTAAGATGTATGTATTTAGTGAATCATTTAATCCTTAGTGCAAACAACAATAGCTGTCGATATATTTTGCGATTTTCGGAAAACATTAATTTAAATTCAATGAATTTTAGAAAACCTCAAATGATATTTAAGAATTGCGAAAATAAAAATTGTTACATAAATAAACGCAATTTGATGAGAATGGTATTTATATATAAATTTTAACAATTTTTTTTGGATGAATATTTGAAGTTTTTCAGAAAATAAAGATAAATTATTTTATTTAAAATGTTTGGGACATTTGGTTTTTTGCATTTGGCATCCCTAATTTGAATATTTATTATTATAAATTTATTCTCTATGTTTTGCAAATATGGCAATATTTTAATAAAAAAGTTGAGAGAGCTTTTTTTTGGGCTATTATTTTGTTACTCCATCCGACCTATATGGCCGCAATGAAGAAATATTTGGCCAGTTAAAAGAAACTATACAGCCATCTCCAATTAGCACGATTTAATGCATATAGCCACCCTACGCAACCATTACCTTTGCAATGGAGGTTAGGGCGAGCAATTTAATTAGCAAAAACTAAATTAAACGATAAGTTATTTCATATAACCGGAAACGCATAACCTAAATGCATGCCGATCAGCAACCACAATGACCAAAAAGCAAACAACGAAATAAATCCGAAATAATAGAAAAGACGAAAACCGACCCAAAGAATTTTCTGAAATAATTTGGTATTATGTTTAACAAACTGTTTACTTTTTCCAATATTTTGTTTCCATTTATTATCAATACTCAAACCGAGGTGGAGGTTATCAAAGATTCGTCACACCCGATTTAACACTCTTACTTGCTTTTGTGGTCACTTCACTCCACAGTTTGCAAAACGTTGATATTTTACGGACGAATTTATGTGTGCTTATGAAAAATATTTCAACCAACTTATCATTTCCAATGTGTCCTGGGCTCCTAATGTGATTTGCAAAAAGTGTTACAGTGATCTTCTAAATTGGATGCATAAGCGAATTAAATGTTTGCCATTTGGAATACCAATGATCCGGACTGATCCAATTGAACACAATAAATCAAATTGTTATGCATGCAAAAACTCTGTTTGAGGTATGAATAGAAGAAAAAAGAAGAATGAAGTATACATAAGTGTTTCAAGTGCTCAGACTCCAGTACAACACTCCGAAATCTTTCCAGTGCCAAAACCTCCGACCCGGACGTGTCATCGGGTATTACTCCTGAAAGTGATTTCATTGAATCTTTTTCATTGTGTGAATTTGGCCCAATATTAGTTACTCAAACATAGTTAGTTCTTTATTTTCTGAAAAACTTAAAATTTTCATCCAAAAAAAAATTGTGAAAATTTATATATAAATAACATTCTCATCAAATTACGTTTATTTATGTAACAATTTTTATGTTCGCAATTCTTAAATATCATTTGAGGTTTTCTAAAATTCATTGAATTAAATCAATGTTTTCTGTAGTGCGATTCTGTAAATTTCAACGATCCGACAATCGCAAAATATATCGACAGCTATTGTTGTTTGCACTAAGGACAGTCGACAAATCTATTTTTCTATTTATTAAAATTGTAAACGAGTGGCACCTCTGTCAAAATAAGCCATAAACACAAAGAAGAATAGAAAAAACAAATTACTTCGTGTTTGACATGATGATTTTATGTTTATGTTTAATATCTTTATTTTTTTACTAATATTTCTGTGTATTTATTTGAAAATGAAATAATGAATTGAATATGCTCATTAATTTTTTTATTTATATAAAGAAGTTTTTTAATCAAAGCAAAATATTTTCACTATTTTATGATTTTTATTTATGTATGATGACATTTCAACTACAAAATTTAAGTTTTTATCGATTGAATAAACAACAGAAAAATGGTTGTCGTTTAGATAGCAACAACAGCTGACTTTAACAATAGCGAATATCGTTTAAAAATTTTACTGATAATTTTGCTTTCCTTTTTTTTAACGATTCGACTATCGTTAAAAGAAGTTACTGAAAAGCTATTAATTTCTCCTGAATGCCAATATTTTTTTAAATGTAAAAATTTTTTAATTGTAAACATATTTGGTGTTTTTTTTTGGAATTTCAATTTGGGTTTAACGAATAAAATTTATATGTATATTAAAGATGCAATTGATGTCTTCTAAATTTAAAATTATTATTTCCGACGTTTTGATATAATTTTCTGAAGTTCAATTAATATTTTCTAATTTACAATTGGAAATTTTAATTCCAGTTTTTAGAATTGTTATATTCTTAAACTTGAATGGAAAATTTAAAAAGTGCAATTTTTTATTTATGTAAATAATAATGCTTTAGTAATTATAAACAATTTTTAAAAATTAGATGTAATCGCAATCAGATATTTTGTAGGTAAAGCAGAATAATAATTCTATATAACTATATGGAACAGTTTTGAAAGCAAGAAACTCATTGATGAACTCGGTAACTCTATTTTGTAAAGACAACAAAAAGTTAATATGCTAAACTTCATATTTGTAAAAGAATAATGAAAAAACGTATGAAATATGTATACTCTTAACATTGTTCTGTATGATATCTAATTGAAAATATTGACATTCACGTTAAAATAGAAATAACGATTGCAAAGCTAATTTGAACAAAAATTATGGCGCCATCTACTGTGGCATAGTCACGCTGAGCAAAATGAAGTGACACTCTGTTAATGCAAAAGAAATGTATTTTCCCCACAACAAAATATTGCAGAATTTTATGTAAATAAATTAATATACCGATTTATTTCTAAAATGCAGTTATTATGGATATAAATGTATAGAATATATGTATATTATTTGTTATATTTAATATGTTTATGTATGTACGTATATGTAAAAAGTACACACAAAAAATACAACATCAAACGTTATTTTTGTGTTTTTCTCTTTAAATAAATTAATACATAAAATTTTTTTTTGTTAAATTTACATTGTTTTTTTTAATAACAACTACGTATTTTAGCATTATTTGCTTTAGATGCTGGTAAATTTTTACTCCCTTTATATTAACTCGTACTGTCTGCTTGTCGAATAAATTTTGGATCGATTTTAACCCCTTTCCCGCGACTTAATCGATCTGAACCTTTGCAGGCAGGCTCGTGGCTATGGCAGAAATGATCTAATAAATTTTTTTAGTGATGCCAAAACAATGGAAACTTTTAACTTTTTCTACCAGAGTTGATAAAAATATGTACAAAGGGTTAGTTTTAATTATATTATTACCACAACGATCACAAAAGCAACAAGTCGAACTACGACAACAATACAACATATAGAATAACAACAAGAACAATATAGAAATATCATATTTTTAATTTTTTTTTACTTTTTCAGAGATTTTCCTGGACGTGTTCCATCGATTTTAATGATTTTTGAAATAAAAATCTTCCCACGAGTTTGGTGAATCATTCTCACTAAAAATGATCACCTTAGCTATCCTATTGAGGGCGTGATCGTGACAAGAACAACATAGAAAATTATATTTTTTCAAGACTTTTTTTAGTTCTTCATTCAAATCTCGGGCCCTAATCAACCGATTTGCACGATTTTAAACAGCGAACTTCTCAGGATGTTAGGGAATAGTTTTTTTTATATCAACGAGCACCCTAGCTGCCGCCCGATTGATGCCGTCATCGTGATTTCTACAGACGGACAGACGGACATCACTATATCAACTCCGGTTGTTATAATGATCACAAATATATATATTTTAGGGGTCCAAAATTTTTTTTCTAATTATTACAAACGGAATGAAAAACTTATATAAACACTCTACACACTGGAGTGGAGGGTATAATTATTAATATTACATTCCATTTAAGCTTAAAAACAAATTACTTTACAGATTTTAAAATGAAATAACACACGTTTTATTTTAAATTAAATTAACTAAAGACAAACTTTCACAATATTTTGAACTTTCATCAATGTTTTCTAAAAACTAATTTAAATGCACCAAATTGCACTTTTATTACTTTCCTCTATTTGTTTAAAAAAAAAATTTTAAACTAACAATAGAACAGTTGTGTTTTAATATTGTTAAATATAGGGCAGGAACGACTATTTACTTATCTAGTTCATTTTATGTTCAATGTTGATGCTTTGTGGGTCAGTGCTCCAGCAGCTGGATATAGTGTATCCAACAAATGAAATTGCTGTTGTTATGCCCTATACCACTATGTGGTTTGGGTATAATGACTTTATGCTGCTGTTTGTAACTACCAAAAATATTTGACCTTGACCCATCTTTTATTATACCGATCGAATCAGAATCACTAACTGATTCGATTTAAAGATGTCCGTCCGTCCGTCCGTCCATCTGTGTGTCCATGTAAAATTTTTAATCAAACTGCAGGTTGCAAATATGAATATGTTTTGATGAAATTTGTTATAAAAGCTTTTCTCGGCCATTGGATCAACGCTGTTGAAATTGGTGAGAATCGGTCCAAATTCAGACCTAGCCCCCATACAAATGAAACCTATGAAATCGACATAAATTGCCATAATATCAAGATTGTCATATAGATCTAACTCAAATTGGGTTTGTATACGTTAATTACATCCATTAATGGGTAGTCCAAAAACGATCCCTATGGAACAACTTTTAGTCATAGGCCCCATATAGAGCTGCTTCACGATCTTCACTTAAATCTATCAAAAAAACAAAAATATTGCACTGATTCTTCTCAAATTTTGTTTGTATATATTTTTGCAAAATACAAGAGACTTTACCAAACATAGTCAGGATCGGTCCATTTTTGGGCCTAGTCCACATATAGATATAGCATCCAATATGAACTTTTTCATATTTGCAGCTAAAAAAACTAATAAAAATCCCACTCAAATTTAGTTTATGCTTATTTTATATGTCCAGTTAGTTGGGCCTATGAGACAGGGTCTCTAAACGCATGGTATAGGGTACCATATAGTCGGTCTAGACCAGCTATAATTTTCTTACTTGTTTTTGTTTAAGTACGCACAATTACATTCTTAATTTTCAGATGATCAAAAATTTCCCAATTCAAGAGGCCATAAAAATTAAATTTAAGCTAACTTTTCAAAACCCTTTGACCTGTTTACTTAATGATCTACTTTCATTTCCCATTGGAATTGTTGAGGCTGGTTTTTCTTGTTGCACGGCGAAATAAGTTTGTGGAGAGCTCTAAAAGAGTTTTTAGTTGTAGGTTTTCGGTGTCACTACCTTTTAGTCAAAATTCTACAACCTTTGGTCCTTCCTTTAAGATAGCTAAGAGAATATCTCTTTCGTTGGAGCGCAAACTTTTACGTAATAACGACCTACGAGTTATGTATATGTATCTTATGAAGGAGTATTTGAGTTTAGGCCATATGTTTAAAATTAAATCCGAAATACCGAAATCCCCACATTATTTTGTACCACACCAGTGTGTGTTATCACTACAGAGTAAATCCACTAAACCACGCGTAATCTTTAACGCAACTAGTAAAACTTCAACTGGGGTATCTCTGAACGACATATTAATGGTCGGATCAATAATATAGGAAGACCTCTACACAATTCAACCACGTTTTCGGTTTAATAGGTTCGCTATAACAGCCGATATCACCAAAATGTACCGTCAAATCAAAGTTAATAAGGATGGCAAATACTTGGAACTAATTTTATGGCGCGAAGATTTAGAAGATCCTCTTAGAAGAGTTTAAATCACGTATTTTTGATGAAATGTTTAAGAGAATGGAAGAGGTAAAGAGTGATTTAATTGAAGTAAGAGATAGAGTGCATAAACTTGAAGCAGTGGCGGAGGATGTAATTGGGATGAAAAAAGAAATAAAACAATTAAAGTCAAAAATACAATTTCATGAAAACTCAGCTGTTGCCTCTGATATAAGAATTACTGGCGTTCCATTTTGTGAAAATGAAAACCTACCTATATTTTTTAAGAGACTATGCAATACTATAAATATTGAACCACCTGAAGTTAAATCCATTTTTCGTGTTAAAAACTTTAAAAACTTTCGTAATATCCCTGATCCCCCAATATTAATAAGACTTACTACGCCGTATGTAAAAAATTTTTTCCTGAGGAGTTGTGCGGATTTCAAACGTTTTCACAAAACTAGGTTTTGCATACGGCACGTTGGTTATGAAAATGATCAACTATTTTTATTAACGAAAATTTAACGCCTTCAAATTATCACATTTTTAAAACTGCTATTGGATTGAGAAATAATAACCGTATAAAAACCACATATACAATTCGAGGAATCGTTCATATCAAGCGGTTTAACAGTGATGAACCAGTACGTATAGACGGCCCCGAGGAACTAGATGCTTTTTTTCGTGAATCAGATATTGCTCAATAATGGTCTTACCATTGCTAATATAGAGTTGCCAGATCAATATCTCAATTCTGCGGTAACTATAAGACTTAAGATAAAAACTATATTATATAAAAATTCACTAAAATATTCAAATAATTTTCAAAAAACTTTCTTAAATATAAATTCTTTTGCCAATTGCATAGAAATAAAAATTTCGAACAATTTGTACAAATTGTATTGCGATGCATTAAATCAATATGGTTATAAGCCGACAACATAATCGACTATTACGTTCCAGAGTGTGTTTGAGTAATATGGTTCGTGTCTTGGCCAAATATCGCGAAGGTTTTAATATTTGCCATATTAATGCCCAAAGTCTGGGCAACAAACTAGACGAATTTTGTTATACACTTGAAAATTCTGGTATAGATGCAATATGTGTTCCTGAAACGTGGTTCAATACGGATATACATGACAATACATTTAATATTAATGGCTACCAGTTGTTTCGCGCTGGTAGAGTAGCTCGTGCTTACAGGACAGGTAGTGGTGGCGGAGTTGCCATATTCCTCAGGAAAGTTATCAATGGAAAGGTTATTTTTAAATCAAATACTGAACATGATATGGAGTACATTTTCTTAGATATAATGTGCCAGTGTAGAAAGATGTTGCTAGGAACTGTTTATAGACCTAAAAAAGAAATTAGAATGGACACCATGTTTGAAGAACTTTTAAATCTTACAGTTAAATACACTGATGTTATCATAGCCGTAGATTTCAATGGTAATATTCTTGTGGAGACCAACCTTATCGATCCAATGTAATCCATTAATACAACACCGGTAAATTCTTCCACACCCACGCATTATACAAACACGAGTGAAACATTATTGGATGTCTTCCTTGTAAATGACAAAAAGAATATACTACATTACGACCAATTATCAGCACCTATGTTTTCGAAGCATGATCTAATTTTTTTGAGCTACAACATCCAGCCAATTAGTAAAACTTACACTTTTTCTTACCGAGATTTTAATAATTTGAATATAAATGATCTACAGCCTGAATTACAAATGATTAAATGGGAACGAATTTTTTACATGCCAAATATTGATGACCAATGTTAATTTCTACAAGACGATATTCTCTTCCTTTACAATGAATATGTTCCTATTAAAACAAGGAAAATGTCCTCTAAAGACAGACCTTGGTTTTCAAATGAGGCTAAACGCTTAATAGAAGAACGCAACGTTGCATATGCTAGGTGGAAAAGGTTTAAAATACCTGAACTACATGAAATATATCGCAGGAAGAGAAGGCAGGACAAATCTACCTTTTATGAAAACAAATTTAATATTGCTGTCGTTGGCCATAAAACGTGGAAAGAAATAAGAAAAATTGGAGTTATAAAGCAAGCTGATCGTAACAATGATAACTTGAACATTGGAGAACTCAATGAAAAATTTGTTAATATAGAAATGGCTGATGTCAATTTTTCATTCTATAATAATCAAACTACCTCAATTGATGAAAATCTATTTAACTTTCATTGCTTCAGTCAATCAGATGTTTTTCAAGGTTTTCTCTCCATAAAATCTAACTCTATCGGTTACGACGATATGCATCCAAAATTTATAAAGTTAATATTGCCTTTCTTGTTAATATACATATATAACTTACTTTTTTAACTCTATGATAACAACAAGCTCATTCCCTACAAGGTGGAAATTTTCCAAAATAGTTCCTGTTCCGAAGGCTAGAAATGATTATCGGCCGATTGCAATCTTGCCTTATTTCTCAAAAGTTTTTGAAAAACTAATCCATAAACAAATGCTGCATCACGTTCTTGACAGAGGTTTAATTACTAGTCGCCAATCTGGCTTTAGGCCGAAACATAGTTGCATAACTGCTCTTGCAGATGTTATTGAAGACATTCGGATCAATATTGACAATGATCAGGTCACGATTTTAATACTTCTAGACCATTCAAAAGCCTTTGACGCAGTTCATCACGGAACAGTTTGTTCAAAGATCAGCTCCTTTTTCCATTTTTCATCTTCCTCTATTAAGTTAATTTCAACTTATTTGAATGGAAGACATCAAGCTGTTTTTAATGACTCGCATTATTCAGCATGGCTACCGGTCACAAGAGGAGTTCCGCAAGGATCAATCCTTGGACCGCTACTATATACCTTATACTCCAACGACTTACCAATGCATTTGAGTTTCATGAACATACAAATGTATGCAGATGACGTTCAGCTTTTTATTGGCTGCAAAGTTTCTGCAATTAACGATTGTATTTCAAAGATAAACTCTGAACTATCAAACGTCTACAAATGGGCAACTGCTAATTGATTACGCTTAAATTCTTTAAAATCAAAATGCATTCCTATATCTAGAAGAGCTGTAGATTCCATAAATAGTTTAAGTATACAACTTGGATTTTCTGACATTGATATGGTACCATCGGCAAAGAATTTGGACATTATTTTTAATGAAAAACTTTCGTGGTCAGACCAAATGCTAAGGACGTTATCGATGAACCAATATTTTACACCACTAAAGATCAGGATGGTTTTAGCTAAAACGTATTTGCTACCTACGCTTTTATATGGTTGTGAATTATTTGCTGGTTGTGATTCATAAGATAAACGTAAGTTAGCAACTACATACAATAATATTACAAGATATGTTTTTGGTTTAAAAAGATATGATAGGGTGTCTCACTTTTCGAAAAAACTTTTTGGAAAACCATTTCACAATCTTTTAAAATGCAGAAATCTTTTATTTTTGCATAAAATTGTTTATACAAGACATCCAAACTATTTGTTCCAAAAATTGTTCTTTGCTCGATCCAATTGAGGTAAAACAATAATTCAAATTCGTCACCAATATCTGTTCTCAGAGCGCCAATTTTTTATTTATGCAATCCGTCTCTGGAACCAATTACCCCATTATATACAAAATATTAGTAACGCAATGCAATTTGGAAAATCAATTTTTAATTATTTCGAAGGATTATAATTTTTAAATTTTCTTGATATTATTATTATTCTTTATTTTTTAAATTATTAAATGTTGAATGTTTTTTTTTTTTTTTTATTTTTTCTCTCATTATATATAGATATTTTTACATAAATTTATATATTGTTGTTATGGTTTTTAATTATACTTATTTATATTTTTATATTATATTATTATTATATTTTTATAAGTTTTCCAGTGCTAAATCTAAAAGATGTTATATCTTACTGCACTGGTTACAATTTCAATAAATAAATACAAATACAAATACAAACTGAATCAAAATCCGAAATTTAAGACACTGATACTACGTGCGTTTGTTTACAAACTCTGTTATAGTTCTATAGCTGATATGTCTGTTTAAATGTAAAGACATAACGGTTTTAATAAGAGTTACCAACCGTGTAACAGCTGTCCTTATATGGGTGAAACAAGTATTTTTATTCCTAGAAGATAACAAATTTTTAATGAAATTGTTTACCCATATAAAGTTACAATTTTCTTTCTTTCCATATATAATTTATTCAAATAACTTTATTACCCTGCAATCACGACATTGAAATTATAAATTTGTATTGATTATTGAAATGTGAAGTGACAAGAGAAAATCATAATGTAACCATTGTGGATATTTTATAATGAATTTTATATTGTTTTTTTTTTTTTTTTTTAATATTGCCACTAAATGAAATTGATTTCAATCAGCCTTCGGCGTTATTATTAATTTATGTATGTATACATACACAAACTGCTCAGACATTTAGCCACCCTCGCAATTACACGCAACCAACAAACAGACACACACACACACACAAACGCATTCATTGATTCAACAAACAAAGACAAACACTGAACAGCATACTTTGTATCTGTAAATATATATGAAGAACGTAGGTGTGTGTGTATGTTTGTATATTTGGAAGATACTGGTAAATACGCTAAAAATAGCAACTATATGCTTTGGTGTTGCTTTATTAGATTTACTTTTTATACAAACAGCTACAAATATATAACAAAATACACACACACACATATAATATATATATATTAGGGCGGGTCGATTTAAAAATTGCCCAAGGACAAGGAAAATCGTATTCTAGGGATCAAAATAAGAAACTTTGCCCGAGGAACCATACCTCTAAAACAAATTCTGATGTCCCGACTTTTGAACTGTCTGTCTGTCTCAATTTGACCCATTTAGAGTGCCCCATCGAGTTCAAATGCATGATCGATCCCCACTAACTTTGGAGGGCCGACCCACCCATGCCAGTGGCATACCTCGTGGAACCCCCTGGGCGGTTCCCCATATAAACATTTCAAAAAATCACCATTTTTGCTTAGAATTGGGCTGACTATGTTTGATTTAATATTAAAATTAACACCCTTACGTATACAATCTTATGCCCTGGAACCCCCCTGGGGGTTACTCATACAAACATTTCAAAAATCACCATTTTTTGCTTAGAATTGGGCTGACTATGTTTAATTTAGTATTAAAATTAACACTCTTACGTATACGTATCTTCAACTCTGCTAATAAATAATAATCATACGCCTTCACTATGTTATGTTATTCAAAAAGATCGATCGGATGAGGGTAAATAACTTTTAGATCACTTCGTGACTAAGCGTGACTCTGCGTGACTACCCCAAAATTAATCTGTAGTCACAACAAGACTATGGGCCAAGTCTCAGAGCCAAGTTCATGAGGGGGAATGGGCTAGCCCCATGGCAGACAGACAGACAGGCATTCAGGTCAAAAGTCGGGACATCAGAATCCGTTTTAGAGGTATGGTTCCTTGGGCAAAGTTTCTTATTTTGATCCCTAGAATATGATTTTAATAGTCACTTGAGCGATTTTTTGCCTCCCTACAAATCGACCCGCACTAATATATATATATATATATACATATATACCAATACAAACACATAAGCTTGCAAGAAATACTGGTATTCTGTTTGCCTAGAAACTTGTTTTAGTTTTATATTTTAGATATCTCTTGGTGTGTGCGTATGTTTGTGAGTAAATTTTATTAACTGTTTATGTTTATAAATTTCGTGGCCTATTTTTAGGGTTTTAGATATTGTGCTCTAATTTTGTTTAGTAAAATAGATTTTTTTCTTTTGCTAGTGTTGTTGAACTTGTTTTTTACTCTACGCACCTGTTGTTATATTAATTATTAAAAGCAACAAAATTGATTATTTTATGTCTTTTTTCAAAACAACAACACAAACAACAACACCAAGACACAATTTTTCTTTTTATATTATAATTTGACATTGCTGTTTATTTTTAGCATTCAAATTGTTATTCCATGTTAAGATAAATTTTTATTACAAAACTTTTTTGTATGTTTTCTAGGGGTAAATTTTTAAGACATTCTTGAATTAAAAAAACAAAAAAAAAAAAAACATTGAATAAAGCAAAACTTCAACAAAAGCACGGCCATAATGTGTGTTTTTGCTCTGTTGTTGTGTGGTAAATTATGATTGTGTTATGGCCTTTTAAATAATAATAACAATATAAAAAGGTCGTCATCATAAAGAAAATTACTTTTTTCTTGTTTGTTACTCTGGGACAAGTCTTTTTATTCTTTTTTTATTAAAAAAAAAAAAATCAATTTCTCTATTATGAAATTTCATTTTCTTTAAAAAAAATCCGTGAAAATATATAAAAAAAAAACATTTATCATCTTAAATATTGCTGGCAATATTGAAAATTATAATTCTAAGAATTTTCTTGATTTAATTACGCTATTCATCATTTACTCCCTGAATTCCTGAGTCTGAAAAAAAATTAAAATTCGTGTGTATAAAAATTAACATCGCATAATTTTTTCTTAAAAGGATACCTTTACTTAAAAAAAATATAATTTACATAAATACATAATAAATACAAATATCTTTACTTAAATAATTACCTTTATTAATAAGGTATTTTTTTTAAAGTGGCTTCAAAAAAATATCATTTAAAAAAAAAATGAGTTTTTAAGGAGCTTTGTCTTAAAAAAAGTTCCTTTTCTGAAAAAGAACTTTTTCTTTAAAAAGTATCCTGTCTTAAAATAGTACTTTTTCTTTAAAAACTACCTTTTATTAAGAAAGTAGCCTTTTTTTTAAGTACCTGTCTTTAAAAAAGCCTTTTTCTTAAAAATAAGTACCTTTTCTGAAAAAAAGTACATTTTCTTAAAAAACTACCTTTTCCTAAAAAAAGTTAATTGTCTTTAAAATAAAACCTTTTCGCAAAAAGTGATTTTTCTTCAAAAAGAATATTTTCTTAAAAAACAGAAATTTTTTAAAAATTATACCTTTTTAATATTTATCTTTTCTTAAAAAATACCTTTACTTAAAAAAATATCTTTTCCTAAAAAGTAGATTTTCTTAAAGACTACATTTTCATAAATAAGCACTCGTTTTTAAAAAAGTAACTTTTCAAAAAAAAAAGTATTTTTTCTTGAAAAAGTACCTTTCCTTTAAAAAAGTAAATTTTCTTTAAAAAAAAACATCTCTAAAAAAGTATCCTTTCTTAAAAAAGTACATTTTCTTAAAAAACATCTTCTCTAAAATAATAACTTTTCTTAAAAAAAAAGTATATTTTCTGAAAAGTACATTTTCTTAAAAAAAGTAAGTTTTCTTAAAAAACATCTTCTTTAAATAAGTACCTTTTCTAAAAAAAATACCTTTTCTAAAAAAAGTACCTTTTCTTAAAAAGTTCCTTTCCTTAAAAAAATAAATTTTCTTAAAAAACATCTTCTCTAAAAAAGTACCTTTTCTAAAAAAAAATACCTTTCTCAAAAAAAGTAACTTTTCTAAAAAAAAGTATTTTTTCTTGAAAAAGTACCTTTTCTTTAAAAAAGTAAATTTTCTTAAAAAACATCTTCTCTAAAAAAGTACCTTTTCTAAAAAAAAGTACCTTTTCTTAAAAAAAAGTACTTTCTTAAAAAAAGGAAATTTTCTTTAAAAAACATCTTCTTTAAAAAAGTACCTTTTCTAAAAAAGTACCTTTTCTAAAAAAGTACCCTTTCTAAAAAAAGTACCTTTTCTAAAAAAAGTACCTTTTCCTAAAAAGTACCTTTCCTTAAAAAAATAAATTTTCTTAAAAATTACCTAGTCTTAAAAAATTACCTTTTCTGAAGAAAAAATTTTTTTTCTTAAAAAAGCCATTTTGTTAAAAAAAAAAAGTATTTTTTATTAAAAAAAGTAAATTTGCTTTAAAAAACATCTTTTCTAAACAAGTTCCTTTTCTAAAAAAAGTAGCTTTCCTTAAAAAAGTGAATTTTCCAAAAAAGTTTACTTTCTTCAAATTTACAATTAATTTCTTAACCTATTGCGCTCCAAAATTCAATTTTATTTATATTTTTGGAAAAGGGTACTTTTTTTAGGGGGTTGAATTCAAAAATCTGGTCAAAGAAATTTTCCGATTTTCCATTTTCCCGGAAAAGCCTGTTCGAAATTTCGAACACTGGCGCTTTGTATGTAAATGAAACATTTGGTTTATTTCCTGTTTAATTAATTTATTTTATTACTTTCGATTCAAATGGTACAAAAATGATAAAATTTAGTAAAAAAAATTATTTTAAATTAAATCCATAATGTCATTATTTAAAAAAAAATCATGTGAGTCCGATCACAGGGAAGATATGTAAATATCTAGTAATTAATGATATTTTTATGTCATTTTTTAAAGTCAAACAGAAAGCGTCATCTATGTATCACTTATAGCAGAAACTGTTTCAGCTAATTCAACAACCCTTTGCTGTAAAACGTTAAAAACATCCCAATATAAACGTATATAAGTGATACATAGATGACGCTTTTAAAAAAGCGGCATAAAAAAACAATGTTATATCATAATTTTTTCACCAATACAATCATAAGTCACACAGCGTTATGTGTCAGCTCTCACCTATTACGTGTTACACTGTTTTTGTGATTGTATTGTGAAATAGAAATTTCAACGTTGGACATTTTGCAAAGGCAAGACTTGGCCAAAAGTTGTTGCCATTGTCATCTCTTTGTTGTCCTGCCATCTACATAGCAATATTTTTTGTGTGGCGTCAAATAATTGTAACCACCCCTTGATAAATGTTTACCGGTTTCCAATTCATCGTATCAAATAGCCAGTCGATTGGAACGAACGGTTCCCGAAGCACAAAACCCTTTATCAGCCGACAAACGAATCAAGTGGTATGATGTGAAGAAGTTGTCAAAATGCACTTCTTGCCACATTAGATATTCAACATTCGAAAGCAAACGTATTACCACATCAGCTCCCAATCCAATAAAATATTGTTGTATTGATCCGCTGTAAACAAAGAACGGAATATATTTATCAAAATCAGATTATTACAAGGAGATCAGAGATTTATTACCTGTAGAGGAACATAGACACCATAATTTTTAACCAAATCGAATTGGTTTGCCTCTAATGAACATAGTCCCAATCAAAATCAGGACAATACATAAGCGACAAACACCCTGGTTCACAACAGAGATCAGAAAACTTATTGATTATCGTGATAAAGTTTTTTTTTCCGATGGAAGCGTTTTAGACTAAATGACCTACACGAATTATATCGCACAGCAAATAGAACAGTTAGTAAATGCATTAGGAAGGCTCGCCCACGTGCTATGCTGAAAAGTTTTCCGGATCAATTTATACCAGGAAAAAATGTAAAACCATTAGAGAAATTGCAGTTGGCAGGACTAAAGGATCAGCGGATATTTCAGCATAATATCCCTATGCCTCAAGCTGATCACACATACTACAATAACTACACCGATAACTGTCCCCCTGAAACCGGAAGCAAAGTTGTATCATAAAGTTACTGGTCCGCCAGTGACGGTTGATACTTCGCCCATGCCTATAACCTACCTCCACGTGGTGCTTCCGGGCAACGCTAGGCAAAGCCAGTTAATTCTGGTGATTATTCTTATCGGCTAAAGGTTAAGGTCAGGTCCACCAAGTACTATTCTATTTGGAGAATAACTTGGTAGTGGCTAGTATGTGGCCGGGCTAGCTACGAAGCCTTACCTGAGGCTATAAATAGGTACCACGGGTAAGCTATCAAGCCCAAGGTTACCTCACGGAGTCTTCATAGTCGAAGACAGCATAAGCAAAAACACAAAACTGGAGGTGTCAAAACCTACCAGATGAAATGGTTGTCACATCCCATAATTGTGTTGGTGTCCCAAGGTGTAATGAAGTAATGTAGGTAAGACGATAAGACGGTACATGAGCGAAAGGAGAGGTGCGTCAGTTGTCCTGACAAGATACCATGACGGAGGAATTGAGCAAGTGTGTGGGTCGAAGACAAGTCGAAGGCGTTTGAGACAGGCGCGCATGTCAATACAGCGTCCAAGACAAGTCGGAGACCAGTTGAAAAGCGAATTACCGAAAGTTGACGTAAGCATCATCTAGCATGATGGCGCCGATTAGTAAGTTCGGAGCGTAGTAGACGGAGGTAGGCATGAGTCGAAAAGTTCGAAGCTGTGAATGGATGAGCTAGTACCAGTCCTAGCAAAGATGGCCATTGCAGTAGAATAAGTAGGCAAGAGGGTCGGATGGAAGATGAGTCCAAGAAGGCTTGAGTCATTTGACAATTCAGTGTTTCGCGGACGAAACGGAAATCGGTTGAAATGTTGGTACGGAATGTTGTACATATCAGCGCCGCCTGATAATAACAGCTAGTAAGAACGAACGTAGTAGACAATTGGACGGTTATTGGAAGTATGTGTTTTTGCAAGTGCTGCCGATGACCGAGGACAATGTGTTGTACCCTTAAATAGCTTTTTTGGGAAAGGCCGTTCGGGGAGTTTCGCGGTGGCTGTGGTAGCCCAAAATCGCGGGAAGAACACAGTTCGATGTGGAGTTGCATTTCAACCAACCGGGTCTACGACTCATAGGCTTTTAGATCGGGCCAACCCAATAGCAAAGGGAGGAGTTTATGCCAAATCAATTCTCCTAGTTTGCTACCATCTAAGGAAGGGGCGCCGGTGGACGCCTTGTATCTCACCCAGTGCTAAGCACACCGTGTGGTTAAGTCAACATGACAGGAACGCACGTAAAACTCCAGAGACTTCTGTCCCCCTGAAACCCTTTTCTCATTTGCATGTGTTTGTCAATTACGAGCTGTCAGTCGGTAAAGTCAAATGCAACTGATATTTTTGGTATCCACCCTACTTTTTTGAAAATGCTTCTCCCCTTAATTCTGCCATATATAACACACATTTTTAACAAAATAATTACAACGAACACTTTTCCCCAACGATGGAGACAAGCTATCAGCCTCTGAATATCGTCCAATAGCTATTTTACCCATCTGCTAAAGGCATTTGAACGACTCCTTCATGGTCAAATAACGTCATATTTAAACAATAATAACTTACTCACCGACCGTCAATCCGGGCTTCGTGCCAAACACAGCTGATGTATTTGAAAATATCAGAAAAAAAATTGATGATGGATGTGTGGTATTTTTAGTGCTGTTAGATCACTCAAAAGCTTTTGACACAGCGGATCACACAGTCCTCCTGCAAAAACTTAAGAAAATGATCCACTTTTTCCCAACATCAGTTGCACTGATGATAACTTATTTAGTAAATCGCGTTCAATACCTTTTTTTTACAAAAATTGATTATAAATTTTAGAAACACTCGATAAAACAAAAATATAATGAAGAGGCGTCTTATCACATATACCGCGTGTCTTATATAACAAAAAGAATGAGAAATGTCAGTCAATATTACACGCCAATTAATAACAAGGATAAGGGTTGAAATTTTGAACATTCAAGTTTAAACATATGTGGTGGTCAGGCATGTATATGTAACACATGTGTAATATTTTTTATAAAATAGTTACATATATTGGCAATAATTCCTTCCTCATGATTATTCTTTTATTTTTTTATTTTCCTTAAAAATTAATGCAAAAAGTATCTAAAAATAAGGATTGTAGAAATGTGCGCCTAGCATCGGGGGGAGAGTTGGTGATCGATGAGACTTGACATTAGTATCAAAATTTACGTGAAATTCTACCCATTTCATACAGTAATTATTTTTTGAAAAAAAAACGTAATTTTTACTGTTCGAACAGCGGAGCGAACTGGGTTAAAAATAGTGTTTTTTTAAATGAAACCTTTTGTTTTAAATTAATTTTTCTTTACCTTTTCTTATAAATTATCTTTTTTCCTGAGTACCTTTTCCGAAAAAAAGTGCACTCTTTAAGAGTGCCTACCATTTCTTAAAATATAAGTTTTTCTTAAAAAATACCTTTTCTTAGAAAAGTTCCCATTCCAAAATAGTTCAGTTTCCTAAAACAGTACCTTTCCCTAAAAAGGTACTTTTTTTTAGGAAGTACCTATTTAAAAAAAAGTTACTTTTTTATCTTTTGTTAAAAAAGTGCAGTTTTTAAAAAAATCATTTCATCAATTTTCATTTAAACTTTGCTTTAAAATTTTTTTTTAGAGCATGCTTAAATCTGTAACCTTCAAAAATAAATATTTTATGGACGCTAAACTAAGAATTAAACTAAACAAGTTCTTGTCAATAACTCGTCATGTGGAAAATGCAACAGTTTTAAAAACTTATTCTTATGCAGAGCATGCGGTACATTTTCATATATTTCAAATTCATTAAGCTGTGGTTGCTATCAAAATTGTGTATAAAGAATTCAGTATAACTATAAAAAAGAACAACTTGTGCCAAGAGTTTATAAATTTTGTCCTTCTTTATAAAAAATAATCCACAAAGTTTAAATGAATTTAACTTAATGGCAGTTCAACTTAAATAATAAATGAAACAATGTTTTTATACAGGAATTCAAAGAAAGAAAATGCGAACAGTAAATAATTGCAAATAAATAGGGGTGTTCATTCATTTATATAATTCATAATATTGCATACTTAATATATTTTGTGTATAAAATGTAATATAAATAAATCTAAGGTAATTTTATGATCTTAAACCAACCAATAAAAAACATTAAGTTTTAAAACCTTCACTGTATTATGAGTTTTCAGCTCAAAGTAAATATTTTACTTTTTTTAAATCAGTACAATTATTTTATGATTTATCCACGTCCCTATCAATTTATTTTATATTATTATGAAATTTATTATTTTGACTCTTAATAGTAAGTGGTCAAATAGCAAACCCCCATATAAACACTTGATTTAATGACCTATTTTTGCAAGAAAATATATCACACACTTGCAAAGGGGCATTTTTGAAGGCAAAACTAATTTATTGGACTTAACTTAAGAAGAAAATTGTCCAATAAATTTATCGTGCATAAAATACAAGTAAGATAGCAAACTTTAACACAAAATAAAATATATTAAAAAAAGAAAAACGAAAAAACTGAGACATACAGGTCACACTGGATGATGTTGTTGTAGTAGGACATTATGGTAAAATAGAAATAAATATCTGGATGGCTTATCAAATAAAATAGAAAATAAAGAAAGAACAAAAAATGTTTGGGATCTTAGGAAATAAATCTTAATTAAAACAATGTTGGCCTTCTTCATGCTTCGGCATTTTTCATATGAACTTTTAGACTTTAGCAACCCCTAGTTATTTTATTATTTTACAAGAAATACTTTTTTAAGAAGAGACACTTTTTTAGAAAATTTACTTTTTTAAGAAATAGTAATTTTTTAAGAAAAATTTAATTTTTTAAGAAAACATATATCTTTTAGAAGAGCAACTATCTTAAGAAAATGTAATTTTTAACAAAATTTACTTAAAAAAGCACTTATTTTAAAAAGGTACTAAAAAAGGTGATATTTTTAAATACTTTTGTAATAGAAGTTACTTTTTTAAGAAAAGGTACATATCTAAGAAAAAAACTACTTGTTTTTAAGGAAAATAAACTTTTTGCAGAAAAATAGACCGTTCTTTAAAAATAATCGTGCTTTTTTTAACCAGAGGTACTTTTTAGGAAAAGATAATTTTTTCAAAAGTGGTGCGGTTTTGAGGAAATTAACTTTTTAAGAGAAAGTATTTTTTAAGAAAATATATTTTTTTCCTTTACTTAAAAATAACGGTACATTTTAAGAAATGCTATGTTTTACGAAAACGAACTGGTGTAAGTTAAAGTGCTGAGTTTTGTAAATGTACTTTCTTGAGGAAAGGAATATGTGCCTTTTATCTACTTTATATTTTTTGAGAGCGGAACTTTAAAACAAAGTAATTTTTTTAAAGAAATTTAATTTTTTGGAAAAATTTTCTTTTTTAATTAACGATGGTGTTTCTCTAGGGAATGTACTTTTATTGGAAAAGGTAC
The DNA here is from genome assembly GCA_963682025.1 of Cordilura impudica. Taxonomy (NCBI): domain Eukaryota; kingdom Metazoa; phylum Arthropoda; class Insecta; order Diptera; family Scathophagidae; genus Cordilura; species Cordilura impudica. The sequence continues at coordinate 247,314,957 of OY821520.1, read as the reverse complement.
TAGTTTAAGAAAATTTGCTTTTAAAAAAGGTAGCGTTTTAAAGAATTGGTGATATTTTTAAACGAAATATACTTTTTTTTTTTTTAGAAATTTTTAAGAGAAGGTAATTTTTTAAGGAAAGGTTTTTTAAGAAACTGAAAATTTTTTTTGATAAGTAAATTTTTTTTAAAGAAAAAGTACTTTTTTGAAAAATATAATTTTTACATACCTTTTTAGAAAATGTACTTTTTTTCTTAAACTTACGGTTTTTCCGGAATCGGGTGACCTTTTAAAAGGACAGTGGCTATCCTTTTAAAGGAGAAATACACTTTGCGCTGTAATGCACCATTACGCACGCTTCTCTTTTATTTTTTCATAAACTTATTAATTTTTTGGAGAAAAAGTACTTTTTTGAGAAAAGTTACTTCCTTTGCCGCAATTGCTTATTTTTTTTTTTTTAGAGGAACTTTTTTTTTGGAAATTTCGTCTGCTTTTGGGTTCTAAACTTATCTTCCATATTTCCTAGAGCATTAGCAGCATAAGAATTGTTAAGCATGATGCTGCGAAAAATTTGCCAGTATAGACGTTTTGTCGTCCATTATGCAGCAGGAGTATTTTTATACCCTCCACACCTCAGTGGCAGAGGGTATATAGGTTTGTCATTCCGTTTGTAACGCATAGAAATAAATTCCTGAGACCCCAAAAAAATATATTTTCTTGATTCTTATAACAAGGGAAGTTGATTTACCGATGACCGTCTGTCCGTCTCTCTGTGGAAATCACGATCGCGCCGTCAATATCTAAGCTAGACCGTTCGTTTTTATACAGTATCGTTTATTAACATCCCAAAGGAGTTGCATTTTAAAATCGTCAAAATCGGCCAAAGCGTTCACGAGCTATGAATGAAACTTTGAAAAAACTCTTGAAAAATAATATTTTTCACTGCGTTTGTTGTTTTTCTTAAAATATGTTGTATGTGTTGTAATTCTTCGTATTGTTGAATTACATTTGTGTGTATATTAATAATTTAATAATCATTAAAA
>OY821520.1:247196435-247308935 GCA_963682025.1 Cordilura impudica | reverse complement strand
TACTCGATATCGAATGCGGCGATTAGACCCCTGCTTTACGGGTAGAATTTTGATTTTGTAGAAAATATATAATAATTTTAGCACGTACTTTTATTTCATCACTTATTTCAATCAAACTAACAATAAATAATAACTGACATATTTTTCAAAGATAACGTGATCAAAAAAATAAAAATAATAATAATAAAGAAATAAATGCAAATAATGCCTTCGGAAAAACGCGTGTTAAGATTTTTTCGATCTCACTCCTCATTAACATTGTCTCCCTAACTGAAATTATTATAAGACATTTTGGTCTTAATGTATTTTGACTAATCAACTTCTAAATAATATTGATCAGGCGTTTGTGCGTGTGTGTGTGTGTGTGTGTGTGTGTCTAATTGTGTAAATGTGATAATGTGCGTTTGAATTAGGTTAACATGGCAAAGTTATGTGACGCTTATGCTTCAATGGCATTTTTCACTCAATTACCCTTTAAGACTTAATAAAAATGGTATATGAAATTCAACATATAAACATGCAAACAGTCCTTCAAAAAAAGGGAATATAATAAGCATTTTGTTAAAGCGTATGTGTGTAAGTTTATATAATGTACTACATAAATATCTGTGGCTTCCCATATTATTATTGAACCAAAAAGAAAACCCCCCGCCACCAACAAAAACACAATTCAATGTGCCATACATAATGCAGCCACATGAAAAACAAACACAAAAAGGTTTCATACACACATACACAGTATGTAGCAACCAATCAACACTAACTCTATGAGACTCGGTGTGTCAGTCAGCTCAGACAAGGTAATTGGTTGTTGTCGGTAAATACTGTTTTCATTGAGCTGGGGCTGTTGCTTGTTTTTTATATATATATATTTTTTTTATTTATTGTTGTGCAGTACGTTCGTTCATGTTAAAGCTATCAATAAATTAAAATTGTATTTGTTGCAAAAAAAGGCACCCACTCTGAAACAAGTCTCTATTGTATTTGTAGTTATGCACATGTTTTGCTTTTGGCAGTTTTTTTTTCCTTCCATACAATTTCCTATTGTTTTGTATCTTGTTCGAAGTTTTTTCGATTTTTTTTTTTCAAAAGTAACAACAACCCAACTACAGTTATTTATTTATGCTTTTTTTTGTTTGTTCAAAAATAAATACAATTCATCTACAGATCTATTTTGTCCATCAAAAATTTTGTGTATTTCTATTTTTTATTTAAATTTCTAAGAAAAAGAAAAAAAAAAACATTTATGGGAGTACTTTTATTTACTTTTATTTAATATTGATAGGCCCTAAGTTATTTTCATTGATATATTTAAATATTTTGTAGTTAGCTATAATATCTTACCGGAAATTGTCTAACAAACTGAGCCGGAATACAACATGATGACAACTATTTCCATATAACCTTCTTCAATGTTTTAAGTTGAAAATAAAAAAAAAAAAAGAAATAAAAACAAACAAATAAAAACCAACAGGGCGGAAATGGTTAAAACATTGAGATGGGTCTTCATTTTGTAAAGAGTAAATTTGTGAGAAAAAAACAAAAAAGAATATTAAATTCAGCTACGCCAAATCTTTGATACCGTCCACCTGCACGATGGACTTAATGACGGCGTGAGAAAAAATTCTTCATAAATTTTATATAAAATATTCTAAAATAACTTAGAATTTTTATGGTTTGAAATATATTGTTACATTAGATTTAGCAGATGCAGTGAACTATGTTTGGGATTGTAGCACGTTGTTAGTGGTTTTATTTGGTTGATTCAAATAAATAAGTTTATTAATTTCTTAAAAGACTTTGTTTGATAAATTGAACTAATTTTATTATTGTAATATCTAAAAGAAAAAAAATTGTGTTCATAGTCATAATACAATATCGATTGTATTTGTAAATACTAAAGATTTTCAGTAAAAAATCATATTATACCATGCACAACACTATACAGAGGGTATACTCGTATATAAGTTTGTCATTCCGTCAGAAATAATTAGAACAAAAAGCAATTTGGACCCATAAAATATATATGCTCTTGATCCTTATAACAATCAGAGTTGAAATTGCGATTTCCGTCTGTAGAAATGACGATCACGCTCTCAATAGGTCAGCTGGACTGCCAATTTTTAGTGAAAATGATTCGTGGACATCATGGGCAGATTGATATTTAAAATAATCAAAATTGTTTCAACAGGTCGCGAGATATCAATGAAATTGTAAAACAAAGTTCTATGTTGTTCGTGTCATATTCAAAATTTTGTAATTGTATTAATTGTTGTTGTTGTTTGTGGTCGTTCTTTTTGTAGCATTTACTTAATGAGTGCGTATATCTCATATAAGTTTAGGCTTGTTTTAATTTTACAATGAAACTAATATCACAAATAGAATAAAAACAGCATGAAAGAAAATTAATAATAATAAAAAGTAAATTTTCCTAAAAATTGTTTATTTATTTAAAAAAAAAATAGCTAATTCTAGATTTGAGGCACTAGCTTCTTATAGGAATAACGAGAACATATATACATATATACATACATCACAGACGGATGAAAATTTGTGTGTATTTTTTTTTTTTTTTTTGTTCTTCATACAAATTTTCGTTCATCTGTAACGAATTGTGTTATGGAAACAGGGTATAAAAAAATTGCAATCAGATTTTTATATTTTTATATCGTTATACTGAACTTTTACTACGATAACGTATATAGGCGTAGCCAGTAGCAATCTTTCGCATTTTCTTTATATTTTCTGAGCAAATATTTTTTTTTGTAAATCCAGTTTTGTAGCTGAATATATTTGCGACATTTTGAATGTTCATAACTATATATTTTTTGCCGGTATATATTTTTTGACCACCAGGAAATCGACACTGCAGATGATTCTGTGCAAATGAATTTGGGTGCAGCTGAATTCGTACTCGGTATATGTTCTTGGGGGTCTCGAATTTGGAGGCTCAAGTGTCCGCAATGCCTCAACCTAGGACCGTAAGTAAGCTGTCAACCGATGCAGATTTACGTCGCCTTTCTAGGAGCTTCAGCCAAAAGTATTAACCAGTTTAGGAGATACACTACTCCAAAGTGCCAACTCGCCGTACCTCTAATCGTGTATAAGAACTAGGGTTAAATTCAATATTACGACCAATGTTGATACGGGGTTACCATTTTAATACAGTTGCCGATAATTAACTTTTAAATTCTAATACTATTTAAAGTTAATTGTCTTTTTGACCAGTATTTATTATAACTTAACTTTATAGAAAGAATTAATTTCTATCTGAAAAATTGCACTATTTTTCTATTATTAGCGAGAAAAGCTATTAGAGTCTTTTCATAGGAGACAAATGGGAAATACATTTTTAACGCAGACAGCTTTAGAATACAAAACGCTAAAGCAAAAAAAAAAAAAAAAGTTTCAAATTAGTCTTGACTCAAAATTAGGGCAATTTTGGTGTTGCCGTGTCTCAATAAAATGTTAAATTGCTTTTAATATATAAATTTAGAGATACAAAGATATATTGAAAACATAACAAGTGAGAAAACTATAGTCGGTCTAGAGACCGACTATACGCTACCATATACCACGTGTTCATGGAAAGATCTTAGGGTCAACTAATTATATGTAGAAAATATACATAAACCAAATTTGGGGGCCATTGTTATTAATTTGTTTGCCTTCGAAAAATGGACCGATCCTGACCATGTTTGGTAGGTCACTTATTTTTTGTAAACACATATACAAACCATGATCAATTTAATACAAAAAAAAACTAAACTAGAAAAATCGGTAATGTTTTCAAGTGAAATAACTAGTAGTATGGACATTTTTTGAAGTTAAAATTTAGAATTAGTAAAAAAATAAAAAATGCAGAAATATTTGATTTTTTATACATAACCAACTACTTTTTTAAGAAAACGCACTTGTTTATTATGATTTTTCTTTCATATTGGTGATTTTTTGAATTTATTTCGGGATAATATTAGAAAAAAAAGTTTGGCAATACCAGCCTAACTAATATGACAGGTAACAGTAGCAAGACCAATATAGAAAAATCATATTTTTTCAACAGTCTTTTTTTAAATTTTTATTATTTATGATTTCAAGTAGAAACCTGCTCAGGATGTCAATGAATCAATTGCACTAAAAATTAGTAAACCAGCTGATCCATTGAGGGCGTGATCGTGATTTCCGCAGAAGGACAGACGGACATATTTATATCAACTCCGCTTGTTAAAAGGGTCAAGAATATATAAATTTTATGTGGTCCAAATTTGTTTTTTCTAATTATTCCAAACGGAATGAAAAGTTTATATACAAACTCTGCATACTGGTGTGGAGAGTATAAAAATAGATACGAAATGGCTGGAAGATATCAAAATAAAACCATCACCAAAACTAAAGAATAATGAGTCACTGGATCAACAATTTGATATTTACTCCATTTTGCAATCATGAAGTGTTGTAAAATTAAACAAATAAGAAAATTATAGTCGGTCTAGACCGACTATACGATACCCTATACCATTCGTTTAGAGACCCTATCTCTCAGGCCCAACTAATTGACTATAGAAAATAAGCATAAACCAAATTTGAGTGGGATTTTTATTAATTTTTTCGGCTGCAGATATGAAAAAGTTCATATCGGATGCTATATCTATATGGGGACTGGGCCCAAAAATGGACCGATCCTGACCATATTTGGTAAAGTCTCTTGTATTTTGCAAAAATATATACAAACAAAATTTGAGAAGAATCAGTGCAATATTTTTCTTTTTTGATAGATTTAAGTGAAGATCGGGAAGCAGCTCTATATGGGGCCTATGACTAAGAGTTGTCCAATAGGGATCATTTTTGGACTACTGATTAATGGATGTAATATATACATACAAACCCAATTTGACTAAGATTTGTATGATAATTTGGATCTTATGGCAATATATGTTGATTTCATAGGGGTCATTTGTATGGGGGCTAGGTCTGAACATGGACCGATTCCCACCAATTTCAACAGCGTTCATCCCATGGCCGATGTAAGATTAAATACCTAATTTCATCAAAATATTTGCGACCTGCAGTTTGATTACAAGCTTTACATGGACACACAGACGGACGGACGGACGGACGGACGGACGGACGGACGGACGGACGGACGGACGGACATCGTTAAATCGAATCAGATAGTGATTCTGATTTGATCGGTATAATTAAAGATGGGTGTAGGTCAAATATTTTTGGTTGTTACAAACAGCAGCACAAAGTCATTATACCCAAACCACATAGTGGTATAGGGTATAAAAAGATAAACAATATAATGCAGCTCGATCATTAATAAAAATTTTAAGTTTTGTTCCATAAACAAAAATTTAAATTTAATTTTGAAAAATACACATTTTTTCGTTACACATAAAAACATCTAAAAATATTCTAAAATTAGATAACGTTAAATAAGCAATTCCAAAAAATTACCAAAATTCATGTAGCATCAACATAGGACGACTACAAGTGTTTTAATAAATTTTTTGAAAAGTTGATTTTTTTTATATTATAAAGTTTTTAAAAAAAAAAGAATATCACGATTGGTCCCTAGTTTTTGACGTCTGTCTGTTTGTCTGTCTGTCTGTTTGTCTATCTGTCTTCTTTACCTGTAAATAAAAGTTCCCCTTAAACATTTTTGTTAATATTTTGGGTTTTGATTTAAGAAAACCAATTTTTTTGTTTTAATTTTGTATTAAACTATTTCCTGGAACAAAGGAAATATATATTTTTTGTTTTTTAAATACTAACTAACACTTTAAAAGGAGGAAGGATAAAAAATATGTTATTTTGTTTTGTTTAGCACTTAACTCGCATTGTAATATGTAACAGACAAGTACTTTGTTAAACTTTTCGTTTCTTTCTACTACTTATTGTTGGTTACTTTCTGAAGTATACTTCAAGGAGTAAACTTTAATCAAATAAAACGGCATAACTTTTGGATGAGGGTTTACTTAAAGTAAATAATTTTGTAAATATATGTACGTGTACGTGCACGTGTAGCGCAAATCATGTACAAATTGTTGAGAACTGTTACCATAAAAAATTTTTCCGAAAATAGTTGTTGTTTAGCTTGGAAAAACTTGTTTTTTTTTAATACAAATTGAAAGAACACTAAAGTTGTTTCCTCTCTTTGCAAATTGTGGTTTATGTTTGTGATGAACTATATTTACTTTGCTTGTATATCTCTATTGAGGAATGTCATTATTAGCAAACGTTTTTCTGACATATAATTTGTTAATAATGTTACATCATTTAAGTTTGTTGTTTTGGTGTTTCAATGTTTAAATATCTTATGTCTATGTTTATGATATATGAAATACCATGCAAACACTTTAGAAATGTGTCAAAATTTAACATGTTTAAAACCAAATTAAATTTCAAAGTTTACATAGAATTTTAAAAAATATGTAGGAAAACTATCATGAAATTGTAGCTATGAGAATTATTTAATATATGCTGATTAATGACGTACAATATACATACATATATAATATTCATAAAACTATTATTCATACATCTGAGCTTAATATGTATAATAACTAAAATTGCTCAAAACTAACCTCACACATACTTTCTTAAAAAACTAAAAGGACATTTCCTTTAAAAAAAAAAATTCTTATAAAAATACCTTTCTAAAAAAGTACCATTTGTTAAAAGGTAAAATTTTCCTAAAAAAAAGCTTTTTGAAAAAGGTGTATATTTTCCAAAAAAAAATTAACCTTTTTTTAAAAATCACATTTCCTTAAAGAGGTTCATTTGCTAAAATAGGTACATTTCCCTAAAAGTACCTTTTCTTACAAATTTAGCTTTTTTAAACAAAAATTACCTTTTGATGAAAATGTGTCTTTTCTTAAAAAAGTACCTGTTCAAAATAAATACATTTTCCCTAAAAAAATTCAATTTTCATAAAAAGTTAAATTTTTTTAAAAGTATCTTTTTCTTATAAAGTTACTTTTCTTAATTTATTTTTTAAAGTACCTCAAATTTTCTTTAAAGAAATTCATTTCCTTCAAATAGTACCGTTACATAAAAAGGTGACGTTTGTGAAAATCTTCATTATCTTGAAAAAGTACTTTACTTACATTTTCTTAAAAAAAAGTGCTGTTTCATCAAAAAGTGTCATTTCTTATAAAAAGTATTTTTCATAAAAAAATACCTTTTCCTAAAAAGAACATTTTCTTCAAATAGAAAATTTTCTTAAATAAATGCCTTTTCCAAATTAATGCGTTTACTTAAAAATTTACATTTGCTTCAAAAAAAGTGCACTTTCATCGAAAAGTGCCATTTCTTAAAAAATTATCTGTTTTTTTTTATATATCTTTTTCTAAACAATAACCTTTCCTTAAGAAAGTACCTTTTCTTAAAAAAATACTTTTTCCATAAAAACGTTAATTTTCCAAAAAAGTAAATTTTCTTAAAGAAATACTTTTTCTTAAAAAAGTACTTTTTTCAAAAAAAAAAGTGTCTTCTCTTAAAAAAGCAGATTTACTTAAAACATAACATTTCTTAAAAAACTTTTTTTTAAGTGCACATTTTCTCATTTATTTTAAATTGCCTGTTTTGGAAGAAATATTTTTTTTTTTTTTTTTTTAAATACTTTTTTAAAAACGTAATTTTTAAAAAAGAAATTTTTTTAGTAGTGTTTTTAAAGACCCTTTTCTAAAAAGAAGTAACTCTTCTTAAAAAAGTATCTTAATTCTTTAGTTGATCCTCTGCCATCAAAGGAGTCTCATTTTGTCGCGATGATATTAAAAAAATATTTGCTGACAGAGTGGATCTCAAAAAGTAAACTGTACGACTTCTATGTTGATGACTGCTGTAATAAAAAGAACATTCGACCGCTTCCAACTTTGGTTTTTTTTTTCAAACGTTTGATGACAAAAATATAGCCTTGTTTGCGGCTAAAAAAGACCAATGAGAAATATGGAGGAAGTAATTTTTTTCCAAATAAGTACCTTTTCTAAAAAAGTATATTTTCTTAGAAAGGTATATATTAAAAAAAAAGCACTTTCTTTAAAAAAAGTAATATTTAAGTAGCTTATTTAAACACCCTTATTTAAAAATATGAATTATTTTCAAAAAGTTCCTTTTCTTAAAGCAGTACCTTTTCTAAAAAAGGAACTCTCCTTAAAAAGTACTTCTCCTAAAAAACTACATATTCTTAAAAAAGTTATTTTTCTTTAAACAAAAATACCCTTTCTTAAAAACTACCTTTAGTAAATCAAGTAAGAGTGTTAAATTCGGCTGTGCCGAATTTTTTGGTACCCTCCACCTGCGTCTTAAACTCAATATTACACCCAATGTTGAGTACGGCTACCACTTTAAAACTGTTGCCGATACTGAAACATTAATTCCGAATACCAATTAAATTTAAAGTTAATTGTATTTTTGTTTGGCCAGTTTCTATTATAATTTCTTTTTATAAAATTAATGACCATGTTTTCTACAGAAAGAATTAATTACTATTTGATTGCAATAGTAGAAATCCTATAAGTTCCCAAAGTTCGATCCATATTATAATGTTTTGAGACCTCATACGATAATTTAAAAAAAAAAAATCAAATGATCCTTGCAAAAAATTAATAATATTAAAAGTAGGCAAATTTTAAAATATTTTTATTTGAATTAGCTAATAATATGTTAATTTAAGGATATATTTAATAAAAAAATTATAATAATAATTAAAACAGGTTCGAGATAGAAATTAAAATTTATAGTTTTTAATTTTAAATTTTTAATTTTTAATTTTTAATTTTTAATTTTTAATTTTTAATTTTTAATTTTTAATTTTTAATTTTTAATTTTTAATTTTTAATTTTTAATTTTTAATTTTTAATTTTTAATTTTTAATTTTTAATTTTTAATTTTTAATTTTTAATTTTTAATTTTTAATTTTTAATTTTTAATTTTTAATTTTTAATTTTTAATTTTTAATTTTTAATTTTTAATTTTTAATTTTTAATTTTTAATTTTTAATTTTCAATTTTCAATTTTTAATTTTTAATTTTTAATTTTTAATTTTTAATTTTTAATTTTTAATTTTTAATTTTTAATTTTTAATTTTTAATTTTTAATTTTTAATTTTAAATTTTTAATTTTTAATTTTTAATTTTTAATTTTTAATTTTTAATTTTTAATTTTTAATTTTTAATTTTTAATTTTTAATTTTTAATTTTTAATTTTTAATTTTTAATTTTTAATTTTTAATTTTTAATTTTTAATTTTTAATTTTTAATTTTTAATTTTTAATTTTTAATTTTTAATTTTTAATTTTTAATTTTTAATTTTTAATTTTTAATTTTTAATTTTTAATTTTTAATTTTTAATTTTTAATTTTTAATTTTTAATTTTTAATTTTTAATTTTTAATTTTTAATTTTTAATTTTTAATTTTTAATTTTTAATTTTTAATTTTTAATTTTTAATTTTTAATTTTTAATTTTTAATTTTTAATTTTTAATTTTTAATTTTTAATTTTTAATTTTTAATTTTTAATTTTTAATTTTTAATTTTTAATTTTTAATTTTTAATTTTTAATTTTTAATTTTTAATTTTTAATTTTTAATTTTTAATTTTTAATTTTTAATTTTTAATTTTTAATTTTTAATTTTTAATTTTTAATTTTTAATTTTTAATTTTTAATTTTTAATTTTTAATTTTTAATTTTTAATTTTAAATTTTTAATTTTTATTTTTTAATTTTTAATTTTTAATTTTTAATTTTTAATTTTTAATTTTTAATTTTTAATTTTTAATTTTTAATTTTTAATTTTTAATTCTTAATTTTTAATTTTTAATTTTTAATTTTTATTTTTTAATTTTTAATTTTTTAATTCTAATTTTTAATTTTTAATTTTTAGTTTTTAATTTTTAATTTTTTATTTTTCATTGTTCATTTTCCATTTTTCATTTTTAATTTTTCCTTTTTCGTTATGGATTATATATTTTCTTTCATATTGGCGATTTTTTTATTATATCGATATAACGATATAAAATTTTTTGGGAATATTACTAACATAGCTCAAGATAGTTGTGTTTGTTGGTGTGATTGCATCATTTTTTTGGTAGCTTTTTTTGAACTGTGTATGTTGTTGTACAGCTATTGTTTTCAACCATTAAAATATTACAACAAACACACAGGATTCATGCTTTTTTAGAGGTGTCTATATCTTTTTACTTCTAAGTAAAATGCCAGGCGATTTACCCCATTTTAAAAACCAACGAGGTGGGAATAATGGCAAATGATATTATCGTAACCTTACCCAGGTAAATGGTTTATTTTGTGAATGAGCGTGATTTCAACAAACAGATGGAGAGACGGACATCGCTATATCGACTCGAGCTGTGATAAGGATCAAGAATTAATATACTTTATTGGGTCGGTAATTAGTTTTTCGATGCGTTACAAACGGAATGACAAAGATATATATGTATACCCTCTGCCACTGAGATGTGGATGGGTCTGTAAATATTTTTTACTTTTTCTTTAAAAGATCCTTTTCTTAAAAAAATACCTTTTCTTAAACAGGAATTTTTTTTTTTAGAAAAGTAAGAAGCTGCTTTACTTCGCCAAGTAAATTTTTTTAAAAAGTATGGTTTCTTAAAAAGGTATCTTTTCTAAAAAAGTACTTTTTTAAAAAGTAGTTTTTCTTAAAATCTCATTTTCATAATTGTTCCACTTGAGACTTAGAAAAATTTGTTATATGTTTTTATATGCTTATATGTGTATATATTGATCTTATTTGAATCATGTAATACGAAATATGTTTTTACGTTATATATTTTGAAAGCACAAGTTGTTTTTTATGTTCGGTGTTATATACATAAAACACGTTTTATAGTTGATACTTAAATACTCTGCACTGAGTGGAGAACGATCTATAATTGAAATTAAAAAACGCCATTTAAAATTTTGTGTAATTTTTTAAATTTTCTCTGACATTGAAGAAAGATTTAAATTTATAAAAATCTAAAACTTTCTTCACCTTTACCTCTAAAGGAAAAATTTTTTTTAATATTTACTATAATATTTAAAAACAGTTGTTTCATTATAAAGAATTGCGAATAATAAGTATACACAAGTAGTTGTGTTTGCAATTTTTTTTTCAGTGATCATCAAAAATAACAAGTTTTTTGGGTGGAACTCAAAATATGTCTTTTTAGTGGATTCTAAAGATGCTACTCTTATAACACAAAGAGGATTACAACTGTATTTTTTTTTTTTTTTTTTCGAAAGACTAGAAAAATCGGTGTAAGATTTTTACAGTGGATAGATATGTACCACTGTGTATCGTTTTCTTGCCAAAAGTGAAAATTGAAAAATTTTGAGTTGACTCACTTTAGAGGTACAGGTGCAATATATATATACATATGTGGGATCGTAGAAAGAAGGGTTAAGATCGGTAGGGGTTAAACGGCGATGAGTGCAGAATAATAGACGAACTAAGTGAAATTGAAACAGACGGACAGCGACATAGTAGGACAGTCTTATCATTTACATTACGTTATTACTCATTAAGTACTGAGAAGTAATTTACTTGTTATTGTGTTTTATACTTAAATTAGGTATTCTTATATAATATTGTATTTGAGTGTAAGAGAAATTTGAAATAAAAGTCAGTCTTAAAATAATCATTCTACATATATACTAAGTTTTTAACAATTATTTAAGTTAATCAAAATATGTTTTGTTTCTTTAAATTTTCGGTTTTCTTTAAAACGAATTAACATGAAAATTGTTGAAAAGATAGCAAAATATATATCCAAAGAAGATTAAAAAAAATATATATATAAAATACTTCGTTAAGTATTTAAGGAGAAAGGCAGTGTTATTATTCAAACTGGTAAAATTCTCTTTAATACGAGATTTAAAATCATCTAATTAAGTGAAGCTGCTTAGAATATTTAAGCTGTTGACATTTAATGAGGCGCAACAACATTTAATCTCCTTGGTTTTTTAGAAAAAAGGGATATTAATTCTTTTAGAAAGACATAATAACCGAATGGATTGTTTATCTTTATTATTTGTGTCTTATATTATACGTATATAAATAAATAATATGAAAACTTAATAAAATACAAGAATAAACAAAATATACATTTGTACATATATAAAGGCAACTACATTTTTGCTCGAGCTTATTTTTTTAAATAATTTTTTATTTTTGTAGAAAACGAAAAAAAAAATATTGGATTTCATAGAGTTCAGATGTGTTTTGGTGCCTTTAAAAAATAATAAAAAATCTAAGTTTCCAAAATATTTTTCAATATTTCAAAATATTTTCATATATTTAACTGAAAATAATTTAATTGTATTTTTGCACAATGGTTGGACATTCTTCATTGGAAGGAGATAAATCACCACCAGATAAATCGTTGGAGAATTTACCTTCCGCTAAATATCTTAAGGGTAATACATCAAAATCATCAATTAAGACATTAACAAATGCTGCGTCAAGGGACAACTCTGCTTCAAGTACATCTTTAAATGAAATTAAAATTGGATCAAAGAACGCAAATTCAAGTGCCAATTTTGTTGCTGATATTAAAGTTCAATCTTTTAGGACTGAACACCATCCTGAAATTAACTTACAATTTGGAAAGCAATTAAATTTTCCTTTAAGAATAGAAGAATACTTGCTAAATAATCCATCTATACAAAAAATAAATAATACCGACAATACAATGGAATATGAAGATTCATTACTTTCTGACGATTATGATTTTCAACAAATTCAAAATAAACGCAAAAGACCAAACAATACTAAGGTAGATTTATCTAATTTGAACTTAAACAAGTAAGAGTGTTAAATTCGGCTATGCCGAATCTTTGATATCCTCCACCTCGGTTTGAGTATTGATAATAAATATAAAAAAAATATTGGAAAAATATGCATGCGTTTCTTATATGCATGCGTTTCCGGTTATATGACATAACTTCTCGATCAATTTAGTTTTTGCTAATTAAATAACCTCCATTGCAAAGGTAATGGTTATGTAGAGTGGCTATATGCATTAAATCGTGCTAATTGGAGATGGCTGTATAGTTTCTTTTAACTGGCCAAATATTTCTTCATTGCGGCCATATAGGTCGGATGGAGTAACAAAAGAATAACCAAAGAAAAGCTCTCTCAACTTTTTTTATTAAAATATTGCCATAATTGGAAAACATAGAGAATAAATTTATAATAATAAATAATCAAATTAGGGATGCCAAACGCAAAAAACCAAATGTCCCAAACATTTTAAATAAAATAATTTGTTATCTTTATTTCCTGAAAAATTTCAAATATTCATCCGAAGAAATTGTGAAAATTTATATATAAAAAATAACATTCTCATCAAATTGCGTTTATATATGTAACAATTTTTATGCTCGCAGTTCTTAAATATCATTTGAGGTTTTCTAAAATTCATTCAATTTAAATTAGTTTTCTGTAGTGCGATTCTGTAAATTTCAACGATCCGACAATCGCAAAATATATCGACAGCTATTGTTGTTTGCACTAAGGATTAAGTGATTCACTAAGTACATACATCTTAACGACAGTTGACAAATCTATTTATTTAAATTGTAAATGAGTGGCATCTCTGTCAAAATAAGCGAAAAACACAAAGAAGAATAGATAAAAACAAATTACTTCGTGCTTGACAGGATGATTTTATGTTTATGTTTAATATCTCTATTTTTTTTACAAATATTTCTGTTTATTTATTTGAAAATGAAATAATAAATTGAATATGCTATTTAATTTTTTTTATTTATATAAAAAAAAATTTAATAGAAGCAAAATATTTTCACTATTTTATGACGACACTTCAACCTAAAAATTTAAATTTTTATCGACTGAATAAACAACACAAAAATGGTTGTCGTTTAGATAACAACAACAGCTGACTTTAACAATAGCGAATATCGTTTAAAAATTTTACTGATAATTTTGCAATTTTCTTTTTTTAACGATTCGACTATCGTTAAAAAAGTTACTGAATCGCGGTACTGGAAAGTTATTAATGTCTCCTGAATGGCAATATTTTTTTTAAATGTAAACATTTTTAAATGTAAACATATTTGGTGTCTTTTTTTTGGAATTTCAATTTGTGTTTAACGAATAAAATTTATATATTAAAGATGCAATTGATGTCTTCTAAACTTAAAATTATTATTTCCGATGTTTTGATATGATTTTCTGAAATTCAATTAATATTTTATAACTTATAATTGGAAATTTTAATTCCAGTTTTTAGAATTGATATTTTCTTAAATTTGAATGGAAAATTTAAAAAGTGCAATTTTGTATTTATGTGAATAATAATGCTTTAGTAATTATAAACAATTTTTAAAAATTAGATGTAATCGCAATCAGATATTTTGTAGGTAAATCAGAATAATAATTCTATATAACTATGTAGAACTTTTTTGAAATTAAAAAACTCATTGACGAAAACTGTATAGACAACAAAAAGTTAATATGCCAAACTTATGTTCATATTTGTAAAAGAATAATGAAAAAACATATGAAATAAAAGACCAGCCGGTGTATACTCTTAACATTGTTTTGTATGATATCTAGTTGAAAATATTGGCATTCATGTTAAAATAGAAATAACTATTGCAAAGCTAATTAGAACAAAAATTGTGGCGCCATCTACTGTGGCATAGTCACGCTGAGCAAAATGAAGTGACACTCTGTTAATGCAAAAGAAATGTATTTTCCCCACAACAAAATATTGCAGAATTTTATGTAAATAAAATAATATATCGATTTATTTCTAACATGCAGTTATTATGTATATCCATATATAGAATATATTGTTTGTATTATTTATTATGTATATGTAAATATTACACACAAAAAATACAACATCAAACGTTATTTTTGTGTTTTTCTCTTTAAATAAATTAATACAAAAAAATTTTTTTTGCTAAATTTACATTGTTTTTTTTTATTAACAACTTGGTATTTTAGCATTATTTGCTTCAGATGCTGGTGAATTTTTACTCCCTTTATATAAACTCGTAGTGTCTGCTTGTCGAAAAAAATTTGGATCGATTTTAACCCCTTTCCCGTAAACCAATCGATCTGAAACTTTGCAGGCAGGCTCGCGGCAATGAGAGGAATGATCTAATAAATTTTTTAGTGATGCCAAAACAATGGAAACTTTTAAATTTTTCTACCAGAGTTTATAAAAAAATTTACAAAGGGTTTGTTTTTGTTATATTATTACCATAACGACCACAAAAACAACAAGTCCAGCTATGAAAACAATGCAACATTTAGAATAACAACAAGAACAATATAGAAATATCATGTTTTTCATTATTTTTTTTACTTTTTCAGAGATTTCCCTGGACCTGTTCCACCGATTTTAATGATTTTTGAAGTAGAAATCTTTCCATGAATTTGGTGAATCATTCTCACTAAATATGATCACCTTAGCTATCCTATTGAGGGCGTGATCGTGACAAGAGCAACATAGAATATTATATTTTTTCAAGACTTATTAGTTCTTCATTCAAATTTCGGGCCCTAACTGACCGATTTGGAAGATTTTAAATAGTAAACTTCTCAGGATGTTAGTGAATTATTTTTTATGCCAACGAGCACCATAGCTGCCTGATTGATGCCGTCATCGAGATTTCCACAGACGGACAGACGGACAGACTGACATCGCTATATCAACTCCGGTTGTTATAAGGATCACAATATATATATTTTATGGGGGCCAAAATTTTTTTTCTAATTATTACAAACGGAATTACAAACTTATATATACCCTCTGCACACTGTAGTGGAGGGTATAAAAATATAAAAGAAAAAGGTTCTCCATATTAGGTGAGCTTAACATAGAGGAAGAAGAGAATATTTCTGAAAACTTAAAAATTTTTGATAAGAAAAAAAGATAAGTTCCAAAAAAGAAAATAAATTTTGCCCTCCAATATTTTTGTTCAATGTTAACATAGAACATCTTAAAGAACAACTAAATTCTAAACTAAAACGCAATCAATGTCTGAATTGGCTCTCATTAAAGTTATAAAAGTTGAAGTTTGGCTTTATTTGTGGTCTTCAGCCTACAAGATTAATAAAATATTTTTTTTTATTTAAATTTTGTTTTATCAAAATTCTTCTTACATTTTTATGTAAACTCCCGTCTGTTTTGCAAGGAAATGTTTTGAGGGAAAAAACCTAATTCAAGTGCATTGAGGATAACTAATTTTTTTCCCATGGAATTTTTTTCCGAATGAATTTTTATTCATAATAGGGGAAAAGGTAGAAGTGAGAAATTTCATGCGGAATTTTGGTTTAGAATTGGGCTGAATAATAATAATGTTGTACATAAGGGGAAATCATTTGCTAGTCTTTTTGAAAATAATTTATTTCCAACTCATCGTATTAATTTAAAACCACCTTTAATTGAAGAATTCTTAAAATTTGCAAAAGTTCTTTGCCAAGCTGAAGCCCTATCTTTAGATGAGCAAATAGGCAAATTTGTTAAAAAATTACAAGAAACTTTCAAAAGAAAATGCCGTAAAGCAATGTCGGGATCTCTTGGCTGCAGTAAATAAGACTTTTGACCCATAATGCTTTAAATTTATTAACATTTAATGTTAGATCTTTAATCGAAGTAAGTCGTAGAGTAGATCTATTAAATATTCTAAAATTTAATAAGATAGATATTGTGTTCATCCAAGAAACACATTTGAAAGCTAGTCATAAAGTTAAATTTGAGAATTATACCTTTATAAAAGATCAAAGCTCACAAGGAGTTGCTATTGTTTTAAGAAATTCTTTAAAATATTTTGTAGTTAATATTTCAAGTTTAGGGTTTCCAAATGTTTTCATTACTATTGAAGTTTTAACTGATGGTTCAATAAAAAAATATTTACTAGGGTCATTATATATCCCTTGTAACTGTAACGCGACACAGTTAAATGATGATCTGTCATATTTATCGAATTTCTCACAAAATTTTGATAAAACATTTATTGGAAGTGCTTTCAATGCAAAACATACTTCTTGGGGTGATTCTATAGCTAATGCAAATGGAAATATATTTGTTAATTTTGTACAATATAACTCAATATATTTCAAACGTATTTCTAGTTATAGTCCGTCATATCGAAATGGGTCTTCATTTCTTGACCATTTCTTAGTAAGTACTACATCTATAAATTCTTCAAATCAAAATTTCAAAATTTCTACGTTACCATAATTTTTTGATCATTATCCTATTCATCTTCAAATCAAACTTCGAGACCTTGAGTTTATTTTAAATACACATCCTACTTTTACTGCTTTTAAAAATACAAATTGGAATTCTTTTAAAAATGATTTAAGTCAAAGTATATTGCAAAACTACCCAACATCAATTAGAAATCTTTCAAATTTAGAAATTAATCAGTACACTCAGAAATTTACAACAACTCTGAACTTGATTGCTAATGAGCATTTGGAAAAAATTGAATTGAGGAATCGAAAATTCATATAGAATTAAGACTTTGTTTAAAATTAAATATGATTGACAAAGAAATGTAAAGAAAATTTACCATAGAACTTTCGTTTCGATTCAAATTATTTATTGCTTTCAACACAAATACAGCTGCTGAATATTATTCTTAAAAGACAAGTAGAACTTGAACAATCAGAAATTTTTAAGGAGCATCTTGAAAAAATAAAACCTGGCCCAACAGCTCATAAAAAGATTTATAGTTTAACAGGTTATAAAAAGAATCAAACTTTTAAACATTTATCTGTTGATGGCAGAAAATTAAACTTTGAAATTGGAAAAATTTTAAAATCATTTTTTAAATATTTATAATAGTCCATTTCCTAATAGAGATATCTCACAAATTGAAATAAATATTAATAATACTATTTCCAGAACTCCAAATTTTCAATATTTTTTTAACGAAAATCTTTCTGCCACAAATTCACAAAATCACACAAGTCTTGTTACTTTAGAAGAACTAGTAGTTCATTCGAAGAATTTAGTTAAAACAAAATATTTCGGCTTTGACAAAATTTCCAATTTCATTTTAAAGAAACTTCCATTAAGAGGATTTGAATTTCTAACCATTATTTTTAATAATTGTTTAAACAATTCATATTTTCCTGATGCTTGGAAAATTTCGAAAATAATACCATTAAAAAAGAAACCAAACTTAAGCGATATAAAAAATTTATGACCTATTTCATTGCTTTCAAATTTGGGAAAACTTTTTGAGAGAACAATTCGAGGGAAATTGGACATAGGAATTATTGGAAATTACATTCCAGATTTACAATTTGGTTTTAAGAATGGACATTCAACAACTGACGCTTTAATAAAATTTCAAAATGATGATCTTTAGATGTCGAAAAGGCATTTGGTCATGCCTTTCACAATGGTATATTTCATAAAATGATTGAAATAGGGTTTAATCCCGTTATTATTAAATTAATTTAAAGTTTTTTTTCTGATAGGATCTTTTGCGTACAATTTAATGATGGTTTATCAGATTTTGGAAATGTTACCTGTGGCGTTCCACAGCGTTCAATTTTAGCTCCACATTTATATAATATATTTATGTACGATTTTCCTCATAATTTTACAAATTCAATTGATCTATTGTATGCTGATGACTCTCTTTTATATTCACATCATGAATCTCCAAGTCACCTTGAAAAAGTTAAAATTTTTTATGATAATTGGGGGATTAAACTTAATACATCTAAATGTGAAGCAATTCGTTTACGCAATGCTTCAGGAAAATGTAAAAATTTTGTTGTGCCAGAAAGTAAAACGCTAAAACTTTTTCTTTGTGGTTATGAAATTCCCTTCAAAGAAAATATCAAATATTTCGGAATCAATATTAACAATCTTCTAAAATTCAACAAAATAGCTCTAAAGAAATCTTACAAAATTATGGGTGCATTTTCAAAAATTTTGTTTAATAAGAGTTTACCAAAGAAAACTAAACTCTTATTATATAAAACAAGTATTAGACCAGTTTTCTTAACGGTTTTCCTATTTGGTTCAAAATTTCACCTACGGTCATAAAGCAAATGGAAATTTTTGAACGGAAAATTATAAGATGTTGAATTGGTAAAAACTTTGAATCAATTTTTAAGCGATACTCTAACATTTTTATTTATAATCAATCAAATACTACTCCAATTGGCTTATACATATGTGACCTTCTCCGAGAAAAGGGACCTAGTGTGTCAAAAAACGAGTTGTGTCAAAAACGGTGGATCTGATACCTAAAATGATATAGAAACTTTAAATGCGTTTCTTTCTCAAAACTTAATTTTCACACACTAGGTCCCTTTTCTCGGAGAAGGTCACATATGTGATATTTTAAGAAAATTCATTTCAAGATTATCAAATCATGAAAATAATTTTATTAAAAACATTTTTGTTGAACAAAGAAATTTTAGTTGGTCAAATACAAACTACTTATCACCTATCTTCTATCTATCTATATCTATATATCTATATATCTATATATCTATATATCTATATATCTATATATCTATATATCTATATATCTATACATCTATATATCTATATATCTATATATCTATATATATATATATATATATATATATAAAATGGAATGTGTGTTTGTTTATTTGTTTGTTTGTTTGTACCTTATAGGAGACTAAACCTCTGGACCGATCTTCCTGAAATTTTCACAGCATTTAACTGGGACTCTGGCATGATTAATAGGGTACTTTTTCGACCACGCCCACTTTTACGCCCACTTTTTTAAAATTATGTAATTGCTCCCATATAGTTTTTAACAGATTTACTTCAAATTGTATACACATTATACTCCAGGCGAGGTATAAATAAACATTTCTTACGCCACGCCCCCTTTCACGCCAAATTTTGTTTGAAAGTTTTAAACTTTTTTCTCTTTACAAATTTGTTCCTTCCAACGGATTTTTTTTTATTTCGTAGTATATTGCTCTTAATACTGTTAACGTCGTCGTATAACTATGAACCACGCCCACTTCACCGCCCCCTTTTTTTAATTCAGATACTTACTTATACCACAAACAATGTTTGCTATACAAAATCCTTTTTTTGTAATATGTATTTACCTAAAGCTTTATACACTTTCTATCTACAGGTAAGGTAGCCATACATTTTTTTATTACCAAATCCACCTTTTTCGCCCCATTTTACCTTAAATTATAATTAATCTGCTTTCAATCTATCTATATATATAAAAATGAATGTGTGTTTGTTTGTGCTTTATAGGAGGCCAAACCCCTGAAACGATCTTCCTAAAATTTTCAGAGCGAGTTACTGTTACTCTGGAAGGAATAATAGGCTATATAAATTTTTGATTGGACAAAGGGGCGGTGCCGCGCCCATATAACCCAAAATTTGAAATCGTCATATCTCGGGAATTTTTTGACCTACAGCGGTCATATTTGGTACATATGGTATTGGCATGAATAGAAATATATACCAGAAGAAAAGTGGGCGGGACCACGCCCCTTTTAAGATAAATAAAAAAATCGTAATATCTTCTAAACTACTGGAAGGATCGTCATGAAATTTTCACAAAAGGATATTTTTGCGAAATAATAAGTTCACAACTATATAAATTTGTTAGTGGGCAAAGGGGCGTGGTCCCACCCATATAACCAAAAATTTAAAATCGTCATATCTCGGCCATTTTTTAACCTACGGCGATGATATTTGGTATATATCGTATTGAAATTAATAGAAATAGTACTACAAGAAAACTGGGCGGGACCACGCCCTTTTTAGAAAAATTAAAATCCATAATAACTCCTATTAAGCTCTTGAGTATATAAAGTTGTTAGTGCAATAATAAATTCTAAATTAAATAAATAATATTTTGGTAATATAAATATGTTAGCTCCGGGAGCAAGAGCATTTTGCTCGCACTTACTTTTCATTAAAATTGTAATAATTTCATCGATTAAGCATGGTGCTGTTCAAATTTGTTGTAATTAAGATAATACTTTATAGTCTTAAGTTATTTACTCTCTTGTTATTTTTATACCCTCTACCACTATGTGGTTTGGGTATAATAACTTTGTGCTGCTGTTTGTAACAACCAAAAATATTTGACCTACACCCATCTTTAATTATACCGGTCGAATCAGAATCACTATCTAAATCACTATCTGATTAGATTTAACGATGTCCGTCCGTCCGTCCCTCCGTCCGTCCCTCCGTCCGTCTGTGTGTCCATGTAAAGCTTGTAAGCAAACTACAGGTGAAATCTGGTATTTTATCTTTTATCTGCCATGGGATGAACGCTATTGAAATTGGTGAGAATGGCTCCATGTTCAGACCTAGCCCCGATACAAATGACCCCTATGAAATCAACATATATTGCCATAAGATCCAAATTATCATACAAATCTTCGCCAAATTGGGTTTGTATGTATATATTACGTCCATTAATCAGTAGTCCAAAAATGATCCCTATTGGACAACTCTTAGTCATAGGCCCCATATAGAGCTGCTTCCCGATCTTCACTTAAATCTATCAAAAGCCAAAAATATTGCACTGATTCTTCTCAAATTTTGTTTGTATATATTTTTGCAAAATACAAGAGACTTTACGAAACATGGTCAGGATCGGTCCATTTTTGGGCCTAGTCCCCATATAGATATAGCATCCGATATGAACTTTTTCATATCTGCAGCCGAAAAAATTAATAAAAATCCCACTCAAATTTGGTTTATGCTTATTTTCTATATCCAGTTAGTTGGGCCTGAGAGATAGGGTCTCTAAACGCATGGTATAGGGTATCGTATAGTCGGTCTAGACAGACTATAATTTTCTTACTTGTTATGTTTAAGTTTCTGTTATTGTATTAAAAAAGGCTCAATGAATAAAAATTATAACTTATAATTTATAACTTATTTTGTAGAAAACAATAAAATTAAAAATTTTAATATGGCTTATGCATTGCATTCCATGCTCAAATTGAGACCGGAAAAGTACCGATAAAAGCTTGTTGGTCGTTTAAATGCAAATATATAAACAAAAATATCTAAAATTTTAATATCATATGGAATTACGAAATAAACTTTAAATAGTTTGCACGATATCATAGGCCATCAGAATACTGCTTGTATGTAACATAACAGCCGTTTTTCTACCGCCTTTTTGGCCACAGAAATGTGAGATTGTGCTGCTTAAAAATACGGGCAACTTTGTTCTTTATCTTCTTTGATACAAACACATTTTATAGCTTTCTGCGAGGAACTTCCAAGAGATGATCCTAGTAAGCTTGGAAATATGTGCAAGTATTATTAAAAATTTCCTCTCTACAATGACCAATTTCTAGGAAAATATGGGCGGATCTTTTCTGGTATCTAAATTACTAATAGGCAAGGTGATTTATTGTGAACGATATAAAAATTGTAGTTACTAACCGATTTTGCCAAAAAAAAAAAAATAACCATTTAAAAGGTATTTCTTTTTATCTATGCACCACATTTACAGAATTGCACCGTCTGGAAAAAAATTTTTTTTTGAGTAAAACACATTTGAGTTTGCTACTAACACATACATAAATATTTAGATTCGAATAAAAAACTGTATAATGCACTGCGCGTGTTTATTAAATTTGTGTTGAATTGCGAATTGGCTACAAATATTTTCATACGTTTAGGATCTTATAAAATTATTTATTAACAAACCCATTTATATATCTTCTGTGTGTTCAAGAAATATTTATAAATGAATGAAAAAATAAATTTTCCTAGAATTTGCACTCGAATTTCGAGTGCTGGGCTCTGCTAGTTATGTATTATTATAGTTAATGGCAAAGTATATTCTTCGATCTTAAAGAAAAATGTGATTATATTTTAGGAAAAAAAAATCGTTTTTCATATATTTTAATTGACGACTTTTAATTTATGTTTTCTTTGTTTTCATTTAATCACATGTCACAGTCCATGGTCGAAACTAATTGCACGTAAAAACAGAGACCATGTGTATCTAGTAAAACTGGGAACTCATTTTCTTATTTTGATCTTTCTTGTCCTTTTTAAAGACTTTTAAACTTTAAAGGATATACATCTTTCTCTTATTGTATACAGATAAGAGTTTTATGAATAAAATTCATTTTACATAAACAAAAATATGTACTCATTGTCCTTTCAAATTTTCATTCTTGTATATATCACAAGATTTCCGAACAAAAAATCTTGGATAAGCATATGCTAACGGCAGTTTTAGAAACATTTTTTAAAAATATGACTTTTTTTTCTCAATTACTCAAAATCAACGTCTGCTTGGAATATGTAATTTTTAAGATTTTTTCCTTATGGCTTCGGTTTTTTATTTTTATTAAATTTGACTCTACTCACATGTCTCATAGGGTAAGGTTATGGTTCAAGCTACACTTGATGCACAATATGTATGTTTGGTTAACCACACTTTAATAATTGTACAATAAAAAATTGGTAAATGTATAAAAAAAAAAGATTTAAAACATGTAACAACCAACCAGCCACCTTTTAAAAAATATTTAAAAAAAAAAAAAGAGAAAAAAAGAAAACAAAATTGTAGCAAAAACAATATAACCACTGCTCTAGAGCTTATTGAAAAAAATATCCCACTGTGAAACATTACATGAGAAAACATTGAGACCTTCATCATAATGAATGTGTACATATGGTTTAATCCAACACACATCCACATATACACACCCTGGCAAACATCTACTTATAGATATATTTCTATACAAACAGTGATGTACAATGTATGAAAATATCTTTTTTTACTTGAATACTTTTTGCTAGTGTATTTGTAGTTATAGTTGTTGCCTGTTGCTGACACTTGAAATAATTACAAAATTTCAAATAAAACATAAAGGTAAAGCAAATAAAATGTTACACGTTCAAGTAGAAAGTTGTAGTTGTAGTTTTATTTTTATAATTTTCTTTTTTTATGTAGGGGCTAAAAAAATATTCACATAAAAAATGTTCAAATAACGTAAATTGTACCAAGAGTATGCTTTGGATAGGTTTTAAATAATGAGTAAATATAATAAACTAAAATAAATAAAATGGTAGAGCAGCAGAGTGTTAATGTTAGCACAATTTTTGAAATTAGAGAGTTAAAAAAAGCTGAAAATATAATTTCAAACAAACATATAATTAAAATGGATAAAATAATGTTCAAAAGTTCGTTGACTAGTGGACAGAAGTAAAACTATTAAGAGGAAATCCCGGTTTAGAAATTTTAGAATTATGATAATATTAGTCAACTAAGAAGATAAAAGCAATTACTATAGAGCATTATTGGCAATTATCGTGCTAAGCTATTCTTGCAGTTGTGCCTACTTGCTCTGGTAAGCAATAGGATGAGGTATACAATGTCTTCGTGTAACGGTAAGCCGGATTTACAGTCACTGGCCCATTAAAATTTAATACCATATTTACCTTTCTTTCAGACAACATATTATGAAAACTTAGTTCTTAATGCAGAAAGTAATCGCAAATTTTTGTCGACAATAACTAAAAGGTTGGAAAATGTTACAAAATTTTTGTGATGTTTAACTAGACCTACCATGTTCACTTGGACAAGACCAAAATCACTGTAGCACAAAGAAGTTACTTTTCTTAAAAGTACTTTTGTTTATAAAAAAGAGCAACCTCCAAAAACACCTTTTTTTATAGTAAATTTAAAAAAACACCTTTCTTAAAAGAAGTAGCTTTTCTAAAAAAAAAAGTACCTTTTATATAAGAAGTACATTTCCTTAAAAAGTTAACTTTTCTTTAAAATAAAAAATCATTGTGAGTCCGATCACAGGAGAGATGTGTAAACATCTATACCTTTTCCAATTGTATTTCAGAAAACATCAAATGTATTTCAGAAATTATCAATTGTATTTCAGAAAATATCAATTGAATTTCAGAAAATATCTAATGAAATTCAGAATTAAAAAGTAGCTTACACTACAATACCGAAAATTTATTATTGTTTCTATTAGTGATTTGGATGTTTAGCAATATTTGGACTTATTTGTTATGCACTGGAAAATAAACTATCAAGTGCGGCCTTTTAATCGAAAGAAGATGAGGACTTCATTTGTTAATCAGCTACAATATAAACTCCAAAATAGAATTTTTACCGATTTTTAAGTCATCATTTTGAAAAAAACACGTTTATATCTTCACCTAAAATACAAAAGGCCGTGACTTACAAAAAGTTCAAAATTGACTTTTTGTATTGTAGTTACGGCCTTTTCCTTAAAAACTACTATTTTACCATAAATTTGTTTTCATAAAAAAAAAATCATCTTTATTTTTCAGCTCGATTCTAAAATTTGGGTATTAAGCATAAGTAGTTTTTGTTTTATGATGTTTTTTCTTGACCTATAAAAGAATAGAAATATTAGTTACGGCCTTTTGCATTTTAGATCACGATATGTAGTTTTCAAGAGATATTACAGACACATTGTAATACTTAAAAAAATATGTTTTTATATAGCGTTCTGACTATTTTTCTGAGACTCAATTGATAATTTCTGAAATTCAATTCATATTTTCTGAAGTAAATTTAATAATTTCTGAAATACATTTGATGTTTTCTCAAATACATTTGATATTTTCTGAAATACATTTGATAATTGCTGATGATTTTCTGAAGTAAATTTAATAATTTCTGAAATACATTTAATGTTTTCTGAAATAACTTTAAAGTTTTCTGAAATACATTAGGTAATTACTGAAATACATTTGATGTTTTCTGAAATACATTTAAAATTTTCTGAAATACAATTGATGGTTTCTGAAATACATTTGATAATTTCAGAAATACATTTGATGTTTTCTGAAATACAGTTGATATTTTCTGAAATACATTTGATAATTGCTGAAATATATTTGATAATATCGGAAATACATTTGATATTTTCTGAAATACATTTGATAATTGCTGACATATATTTGATAATATCGGAAATACATTTCATATTTTCTGAAATACATTTGATAATAATTTTGAAACTCAATTGATATTTTCTGAAATTCAATTGATATTTTCTGAAATAAAAATGATACTTTCTTTAAATTAATTGATGCTTTCTGAAATACAATTGATTATTGCTGAAAATCAGTTGATGTTTTCTGAAATTCAATTGATACTTTCTGAAAGTCAATTGATGTGTTCTGAAATACAATTGATACTTTCTGAAACACAATTGATATTTTCTGAAAATCAATTGATGTTTTCTGAAACACAATTGATACCTTCTGAAATGCAATTGATGTTTTCTGAAATAAATTAATACCTTCTGAAATACAATTGATATTTTCTGAACATCAATTAATTTTTTCTGAAACAATTTGATACTTTCTGAAATTCAATTGATATTTTCTGAAATACAATTGGAAAAGGTGTAGTAATTTAGTAATTAAAAAAACACCTAAGTTTATTTTTGGCTTCTTCAAAGTTTTCCTACTATAATATTTAAAACAAGTAAGAAAATTATAGTCGGTCTAGACCGACTATACGATACCCTATACCATGCGTTTAGAAACCTTATCTCTTAGGCCCAACTAACTGGACATAGAAAATAAGCAAAAACCAAATTTGAGTGGGATTTTTATAAATTTTTTTGGCTGCAGATATGAAAAAGTTCATATCGGATGCTATATCTATATAGGGACTAGGTCCAAAAATGGACCAATCCTGATCATGTTTGGTAAAGTCTCTTGTATTTTGCTAAAATATATACAAACAAAATTTGAGAAGAATCACTGCAATATTTTTGTTTTTAATAGATTTAAGTGAAGATCGGGAAGCAGTCTATATGGGGCCAAAGGGATCTTTTTTGGACTACTCATTAAGGGATGTAATGAAAGCATATAAACCCAATTTGAGTAAGATCTATATGACAATTTGGATCTTATGGCAATTTATGTCGATTTCATAGGGGTAATTTGTATTGGGGCTAGGTCTGAACATGGACCAATTTCAATAGCGTTCATCCTGTGGCCAATAGAAGCTTACATACCAAATTTCATCAAAATATATTCTTATTTGCGACCTGCAGTTTGATTACAAGGTTTACATGGACACACAGACGGACGGACGGACGGACGGACATTGTTAAATCAACTCAGAAAGTGATTCTGATTCGATCGGTATAATTAAAGATGGGTCTAGGTCAAATATTTTTGGTTGTTACAAACAGCAGCACAAAGTCATTATACCCAAACCACATAGTGGTATAGGGTATAATTAACGAAAAAGATTTGTGATTTTGCTAAACAGACAGCAAACTCGGTGGTTCTGCTTACTAAAAAAGTTCTGTCAATAGCAAATATACACTTGAAATAAAAAAAAAAAACAACTCTGTAAGTTTGTGAACATGTTAAACTCACAACACACGGTGAATAGCTTGAATATTTAAAATTAACAAAAAAGATTTGTGATTTTGCTAAACAGACAGCGAACTCAAAATACACCAATACACTTACATATACCACACACCGATTTACCTTTACGCTGTTTTTGTGATTGTATTGTGAAATTGAATTTTACAACCCCTGAGCGCGTAGATATTTACACATCAAAAACTTTTCCTAAAAACTTAAATTTTGAAGAGAGAGCAGCTTTTCGCCAAAAAGTAAGTTTTTTTAAAAAAGGGCACTTTATTTAAAGCAAAAGTACAAAAAAATATCTGTGGTAAAAAAAGTACCATTTCTTAAAATAAAGTAAAGTTTCGTAAAAAATAAGTACCCTTTCTGAAAAAGCAACTTTTTTTTAAAAAATATATTTTCTTAAAAAACTGATTTTTCTAAATATTACTTTTCCTAAAAAAAAAAAAACTGTTCTGAAAAACCTATCAGCTCTCAAAAATATTCCAGTTTCTCATAGTGACGGGTAAGGTTCCTTAAGGGAGGGGTAAGGTAACATGTCGAGAGTGTTGTATCAAAATTTCAAGTAAGTCGGGCAAAAAAAAAAAGATGCAGTGTTTCAAGCGACCTGCCCTGATACGGTATATCGTATATGTTAAACACTTTAAATTTATTTTTTCGCAAACAACATTTTTGAAGTCCATAAACATCATAACTAAAAATCTATTTGACCGCTCCTTGTGAAATTTTATACACCATTTCTACATATAAATCAACAGGTAATCAGGAAGAGTCTTTTTAATCTGGATAACGAAAATAAAAACACGGGTTGTTTTTTGATGTTTGCTGGTTTAATGTTCTTAAAGCAATGAAATTTACAAAGGTTGTAGCAAAAGTCAAGACTATATTAAATGTTAAATGCAAGTAAAGAGAAATTTACGGTTATGAATTCAGCAAGCAAAATATTAAAACTAAGCCAGATAATAAAAGGAATTACATCATTAATGAAATGATAAATAGTTAATTGAAATAAAGTTAAAGTATTAATTAAAATGTTATAAATTACCATTGTGGCCAAACATACTGCCCCCATTGAAAGAGCACTTTCAATCAGCTTCGTCAACTGGAAGGGGAGCGATTTTATGAATTGACCTTCGATAAATGCCTTTACAAGTTTTGACATCGACAACTCTAATTTTACCATCACGTCCGGGGATGGTTTTGATCACACGAGCCAGGAGCCACTGCTGTGGCGGTTGATTGTCTTCGTGAACAATTACCAATTGTCCTTCTTTGATATTGGTGCAAGGCTTAAACCACTTAGATTTTTGTTGAAGATTTAAGACATAATCACGAACCCATTGTACCCAGAACTGTTGTTTTAAATATGTAACCAGTTGATAACGTTTCAAATAATTTATGTTTTTACAAGGGATTAAATTTTCGTCTGGTAAAGCCAATAACGATGTACCAATGAGCATGTGAGCTGGGGTTAAAGCTTCTCCATCGTTAGGATCATCAGATCTGGGTGCCAGAGGCCTTGAATTTAATATGGCTTCTACTTCGACAAGAATGGTTTGAAGTTCTTCGTAAGTAACACCAGCTTGCGACATGTTTTTCACTAAAATTGTTTTTGTAGACTTAACAGCTGACTCCCACAGGCCACCAAAGTGGGGAGATCGAGGAGGAATAAACGAAAACTTAAATCCTGTTACTTCACTGTACTGCATAAGTGTTTTAACATTATCTTCATCAAAGAAACATTGTTTGAATTCAATGAGTTTTGAATTGGCCCCAACAAAGTTCGTTGCGTTGTCACAGTAGACACACTGAGGGATACCACGTCTACCTATAAATCTTTTAAGACATAAAAGAAACGTATTAGTTGACAAATCAGAGACTACTTCAATATGATTAGCCTTAGAGGCAAAACAAACAAAAATTGCTACATATGTTTTGTATGGTGGTTTCCCTCTTATTCTATACGAAGTGTAGAACGGACCACAAAAGTCTACACCACAGATGAGGAAAGGACGTTGAGCCTTTAAGCGATCAGCTGGGAGATCACCCATTACTTGTTGCATGAGCCGAGGTTTATATTTAAAACAATGTACGCAATTGCGCACAACTTTCCGAACGATTTCTCTAGCATTGATGACCCATATGTGTTGGCGAAGAATTCCGAGAAGTGCTTTTGGGCCCGCATGTAAATGTTTGAGGTGAAGATACTTTATATAAAGATGAGTAAAACGATGATCTTTTGGAAGCAGTGCAGGGAACTTGGTATCGTACGACAAAGGAGCGTTTGCTAGTCTGCCACCAACTCTGAGAATAAATAAAGTTGTTTTGTAACTATGAATTTCATGTAAAAAGGGCGATAATTTTTGAAAACTTGGTTTTAAAGTTTGTTCATTACGAAGAAGATCAATTTCATCTTTAAATGCTGTTGATTGAATGTCATGTACAACTTTCCAAAATGCTAATTGCAACTCTTCTGAAGATATAAACGAATTTCGTTTGGATTTATGAAAGAGACGATGAATGTAAACGATAATATGTAAAATACGAAGATACGAAGATTGTTTTGCGATGATGTGATAGATTATGGATTTTGCGATGATAGTAGTGTTGAACGAAGACTTTCTCATTTCTTCTGGCGGAAGCACAGTGTCAATATTGTTGTTTTGTGGCCAGCTTTCTTCCGTTTTCTTCAAAAAGTCTGGACCACTGAACCATATTGTAGACATTATTTCATTAGCAAGACACCCGCGGGATACCACATCTGCTGGATTTTGTTTCGATGGTACATGTCTCCAAGGAATATTATGAGTACCATTTTGAATCTCTGAGACTCGATTGGCGACGAAGCATACAAGTGACGATGAATGATTGGTAAGCCAATTTAAAACAATCTTTGAGTCAGACCAAAAGAAGATACGATAATTGTAGGATTTAAATTTATGTTTGATTTTATTCCACGTTCGACACAACAAAAGAGCAGCGCACAATTCTAGCCTTGGTAACGATTGTTGAACTACAGGAGCAACCTTAGACTTAGCGATAAGTAGATTAGAATGAAAACAATCCGGACCAACCACTCGAATATAAATACAACATCCGTATGCCAATTGAGAGGCATCTGCAAAACCATGTATCTCGAATTGAACTTCAGGATTAGTTTGTACAAATCTTGGCAATTCAATTTGATTTATGTACGTTAAACCTCTTTCAATTTGAATCCAACGATTTTTCAATCGTTCATTTAATGGTGAATCCCAATCTATTTGTTGTTTCCACACTTCTTGGATTAAGATTTTGCACGAAATAACAATAGGACTTAGTAGTCCAAGAATGTCAAATATTCTGGCCACCACAGATAGAACTGATCGTTTCGTAGGAATTTCAATAATTGGTAGATTAAATCGAAAACAAAATACATCTTCATTAGGTTTCCAAGACATCGTCTACGTACAAATCTTGTTTTAACACCTTGGAACCGATAGGAAATGCGTGCTTATATGCGTCAGCTATGAAAAACAAACTTCTTATTGCGAGAAATGGTGCTGCAGATGTGCCGTAAGTCACTGTATTGAGTCGATAAATATTAATTGGCTGATTTGTATTTTCTCTCCACAAAATAAGTTGAAAATTACGATCACGTTCATCTACGAGAAACTGACGGTACATTTTACAAACATCTGCAGACAGTGCAAATTTATGGAGACGAAACCCAAGAATAGTAATTATAAGGTCTTCTTGTATCGTAGGACCAACCATTAAAAATTCATTTAATGAAACATTTGTCGATGTAGGTGAGGACGCATCGAAAACCACTCTAAGTTTTGTGGTTGAACTTTGTGGGCGTAAAATTGAATGATGCGGTATTACATAATGAGGCTGATTTAAAGTATCATAACTCACCATTGACATGTGTCCGAGCTTAATGTATTCATTAATAAAGTCGATGTACATTTTTCTTAATGTCTCATCTTTCAAAAGTCGTTTTTCCAAATATATAAAACGACGACGAGCTATGTCAAATGAATTTCCAAGTTTATTAACAGAAAATTTAAATGGTAAACGTACCTTGACTCTTCCACTTTCATCAAAAATTGTATTTTCAACAAAATGATTTTCACACTGACTCTCTTCCTCAGTTATTAGAGAATTCCGTTGAGGAAATTCTTCAATTTCCCAAAAGGCTTTCAGCATTGAATCTAATTCGTCATAATTTGTAATGACATTGCACGATAAGACCCGATTAGGCTGCTGAGATTCGATTTTGCCACCGACTATCCAACCAAATTGCGTATTTATTAATGATGGAAGACCATTACCAAGTGAAATTTTGCCATCTTGTATAAGATCGAAGAATATTTCGGCGCTTAGTAACAAATCAACTTTTTGTGGCTTGTAAAACTTTGGATCTGCAAGCTGAAGATCGTCAGGAATATTCCAATTACTTGAATCCATGCGTTGCGATGGCTGAAGCGATGAAATGGAATTTGTAACGGAATAAGTTAATGTGCATTCGAAATTTGAAAAGCGTGATTTGATTGTAGCATTGACTTTGTATTTGCATTCAGCTCGAATATTTTGAACGGCCGATAATTCTTGCGTTGATCTGAATTGTTGAAGACGAAGACGACTAACGGTCTCTTGAGTAATTAGGTTTACCTCAGAGCATGAATCTAAAAGGGCACGCACTGGTTGCAGGGTGCCGAAACTGTCCTTGATAAATACAATGGCGGAAGGAAGCAAAGTTCGACGATAGCTTTGAGTAATAAGCGATGACTGAGTTGTGAAATGAATAGCGGCTGCATTATTTGCAGAATTTAACGGTGAATTTCCATTAGGGTTGCTTGGACGCGAAAATGACGACGAGAAAGGTTGCGAAGACGATGAATTTGCCGACGAATGATGTTGGTACGATGATTGCGAAGAATTTTGTTGTTCATTAGATGAATTATAACTTGGGTTGTGCAACGTTGTATGGTGCGAAACACGACAAGTACGACAGCGGGATTTTGATTGGCATTTTGCAACGATATGACCCTTTTTAAGGCAGTTAATACAAATTCTGGCAGATTTTACATAATCAAAACGACGAGGAATAGGTAATGATAAGTACGAAGAACAGCTACTGATGAAATGATCTTTGCTTTCACAATATTGACATGAGATACTTGACGTCACGAAAGAAGAAGCTGAACGTCTAGCTTTAGATATCAATTTTTGATCATGATTATGAAATGATTCGGCTTCAGCAGTGCGACTCTCAAGATATTGACATCTGCGGCTCACAATTGAATAAAATTCGTCCCATGACGGCAATTTATCTAAATTTTGTTTTTCATCATAAACTGCCTTCGAAGCCGAGTCCACTTTTGACAACGCAATATGTATGATTATCGCGTTCATGACGTCCAATTCTGAGCCTAGAGATAATAAGGAGCTTCGTAGGGCAGCGACATTATCGATAATCGAACGCAAAGCTGTCGCACTGGGTTTACTGATTTGTGGAATCGAAAATAACGAGTTTATATTGTCGATAAAAATCAATGTTTTGTTATCGTATCGTTCCTTTAATCTATTAAGGGCTCTTTGATAATTTTCATCTACAATTTGAAAGGCCTCTACTACAGCAAGAGCTGGACCACTGAGGCAATTCAAAAGATAATTGAATTTATCAATTGTTGGTATGAACGGCTCTTCATGAACCAAAGTATTAAATGTGCTTATAAAACGGGAATACTCAGCATATTTACCATCAAATTTAGGTAGTTTCAACTGTGGCAATCGGTTTTGATGTGAAAACGAAGTACTTGTTGTATTCAATAAGCTTAAATCCACATCACTAGATCGACGTTTTTTGGATAATAAATCGACCATAAAAGCTTTAGCATGTACGAAAAGCTCTTCCAAGTCAGAGCGCGATTCATCTGCTGCATCAAGCCGTTCAATTTGCGTTTGAATATGGCTAATTTGCGTAAAATATGACTCCAGCATTTGTAGTCGACACTTAATAATAGTGTAATCGGATGATGTACCTTCCTTTTCTACCTTCGTCTTTAATTTGGTAATTGTCCCCTTCATGGTACTTCTTTGTGCCTTTAAAGATGATAACTCCATATTTGCTGACTTGGTTGTGCTATTTTGTGTTTCAAAATAAGTACCGCGCAATACAAAAAAAGTCCAACACTGGTTTTCATACAACAAAAAGTCCAACACTGGTTTGTTAGTGTTGGCCAATTCACAAAATGCACTGTGTGTGTATGCGTATGTTAATTGGTGGTGTCTTGCTAATGGGGAGAAAAGTGAGTTGCTGAAGTAAATGCAAATGACTAGCGGGGGAAATGATGAAGATGAAATGCAATGTTGAAATTAAATGATGACGTAGTTACCGCAGCAGAGTATGGTGACTAGCAAGCAGAGAGTTGATAATTCAACGACGGTAATGATGACGATGATGATGTTGAAGATGATGACGATGATTATGGTTGAAGATGATGACGATGATGATGTTGTTGATGCCGCTATCTTAACCTTGGATTTAAAAATGGTGTTTCGATGATGTGATAAAAATATGATTTTATTTATATTAATTTTAATGCCGATGACGATGAAGTACAAAAAAATGATATTTAATTTGATATCGAAAATGTTTTAACTGATTTTTTTTTATTTTAATTGTTTTATTACCAACGCACTTAATTAAAGTTTTTTCTTTTACAAAATTATTTTTATGAAATTTATTGTTCCACAGGTAACTTCACTTTAATTTCTTTGTTTTTTAAATTGTCTTTTGATATATAACCGAATGAACGATGAACGAAACTAAATAGCTTTTGCTAATAAGAATTATTTATTTCAATGTCCTGTCACGGTCGCCAAATTTATGGATAACGAAAATAAAAACACGGGTTGTTTTTTGATGTTTGCTGGTTTAATGTTCTTAAAGCAATGAAATTTACAAAGGTTGTAGCAAAAGTCAAGACTATATTAAATGTTAAATGCAAGTAAAGAGAAATTTACGGTTATGAATTCAGCAAGCAAAATATTAAAACTAAGCCAGATAATAAAAGGAATTACATCATTAATGAAATGATAAATAGTTAATTGAAATAAAGTTAAAGTATTAATTAAAATGTTATAAATTACCATTGTGGCCAAACATAATCATTTTTTTAAACTTTTTTAACAACAAATTCACCGAAATTTTGTAGCAAAATTCGTGTATTTCATTCCAAAATGCTGGCAAAAAAATTTCCTGATTAACTAGGGAAACATATCACATTTTACACGCATTTCGATTTTTTTTGTTTCACATGATCCGTTAACGAGTTATGGTGTTAACCGCATAATTCAATTTAAATACCGGACCATGCCTTTGAATGTCAAATTTTTATTCTATCTTTTCGTCTCTTGAACCAACTTCCTAATGGTATGCAAAATATATACAGAGCAATAGGGTTTAGAAAATTACTATATCAAAACTTTAATTGATTTTATTTGATTTTTTAATGTTTTTGAAGTGTAATTTATAATATTTAAAATTTGGATTAAGAGCTACTGATGTTAAATATAATGCATAACTCTAATGTAGTTTTTTGGCCATTCGATAGGTTATGTTCTATATTTGAATTAAGTAGTAAGGCCTATATATTTATAATGTAAATAGATTGGGTTTTTTTATACCCTCCACACGTCAGTGGCAGAGGGTATATATTATAACGCATCGAAAAACTAATTTCCGACCCCATAAAGTATATATATTATTGATCCTTATCACAGCTCGAGTCGATATAGCGATGTCCGTCTGTCCGTCTGTCTGTTGAAATCACGCTCATTCACAAAAAAGCCATACCACTAGATAATGTTACAAAAATATCACTTGCCATAATTCCCAGCAGGTTGGTGTTGAAAACGGGCTACATCGGGTATCACTGTGATTAGATACGAGCAAAAATATGTAGATATCTCTAAAAAAAACATAAAACCCAGTGTGTTTGTTGTAACAGTTTAGTGGTTGAACATAATAATTGTACAACAACATAAAAAAATGCTACAAAAATAATATGCATATATATTAGCAATACCAAGAACACAGAACATAGCTCATGTTAGTAGTATTGCCACATATTTTTTTTATCGTTATCACGTTATAATCAAAAAATCGCCAATATGACCGAAAAAATGAAAACGAAAAATGGAAATTTTCCAATGGATAATGAAAATGGAAAATGGAGAATGAAAAATAAAAATGAAAAACGGAAAATGGAATATGTAAAATAGAAAATGAAAAATAGAGAATAGAAAATGGAAAATGAAAAATGGAAAATGAAAAAAGAAAATCGAAAAATGAAAAATGGAAAATGAAAAATGGAAAATGAAAATAGAAAATTGAGAATGGAAAATGGAAAAAGGGAAAATGAAAAATGTAAAATAGAATATGAAAAATGGAGAATGGAAAATGAAAAATGGAAAATGAAAAAAGAAAACTGAAAAATGAAAAATGGAAAATGCAAAATGAAAAATGGAAAATGCAAAATGAAAAATGGAAAATGAAATTGAAAAATGGAAAATGAAAAATGAGAAATGAAAAATGAAAATTGAAAAATGGAAAATGACTACTAGAAAATGGAAATTGAAAATTGAAAAATTAAAAATGAAAAATGGAAAATGAAAATGAAAAATGGAAAATGAAAATTGAAAAATGAATATTAAAAAATAAAAATGAAAAATGGAAAATGGAAAACGCAAAATGGAAAATGGAAAATGGAAATGGAAAAATTGGAAATTGAAAATGAAAATTGAAAAATGGAAAATGAAAAATGAAAATTGAAAAATGAAAAATGGAAAAT
Organism: Cordilura impudica; assembly: GCA_963682025.1. Classification (NCBI taxonomy): domain Eukaryota; kingdom Metazoa; phylum Arthropoda; class Insecta; order Diptera; family Scathophagidae; genus Cordilura; species Cordilura impudica. Next base: position 247,272,686 of record OY821520.1, on the reverse strand, counting down.
GGACAATGAAAATTGAAAAACGGAAAATGAAAAATGGAAAGTGGAAAGTGGAAAATGGAAAACGAAAACTGAAAAATTAAAAATGGAAAATGAAAATTGAAAAATGGAAAATGAAAATTGAAAAATGAAAAGTTAAAAATGGAAAATGAAAATTTAAAAATGAAAAATGGAAAATGGAAAATGAAAATTGAAAAATGAAAAATGGCAAATGGAAACTGAAATTGAAAAATTAAAAATGGAAAGTGGAAAATGAATAACGAAAATTAAAAAATGAAAGATGAAAAATTAAAAAATTTAAAATTTAAAATGGAAAATATAAACTGAAATATGAAAAATGGAATATGGAAAATGTAAAATGAAAATTGAAAAATGGAACATGAAAAATTAAGTTTGAAAAATGAGTAATGAAAGATGAAAATTGAATAATAATTAACGAAAAATTAAAAATTAATAATTAACGCTTAAAAATTAAAAATTTAAATTAAAATTTAATAATTAAAAATTAAAAATTGAAAATTAAAAATTAAAAATTAAAAATTAAAAATTAAAAATTAAAAATTAAAAACTAAAAATTAAAATTTAAAAATTAAAAATTAAAAATTAAAATTAAAAATTAAAAATTAAAAATTAAAAATTAAAAATTTAAAATTAAAAATTAAAAATTAAAAATTAAAAATTAAAAATTAAAAATTAAAAATTAAAAATTAAAAATTAAAAATTAAAAATTAAAAATTAAAAATTAAAAATTAAAAATTAAAAATTAAAAATTAAAAATTAAAAATTAAAAATTAAAAATTAAAAATTAAAAATTAAAAATTAAAAATTAAAAATTAAAAATTAAAAATTAAAAATTAAAAATTAAAAATCAAAAATTAAAAATTAAAAATTAAAAATTAAAAATTAAAAATTAAAAATTAAAAATTAAAAATTAAAAATTAAAAATTAAAAATTAAAAATTAAAAATTAAAAATTAAAAATTAAAAATTAAAAATTAAAAATTAAAAATTAAAAATTAAAAATTAAAAATTAAAAATTAAAAATTAAAAATTAAAAATTAAAAATTAAAAATTAAAAATTAAAAATTAAAAATTAAAAATTAAAAATTAAAAATTAAAAATTAAAAATTAAAAATTAAAAATTAAAAATTAAAAATTAAAAATTAAAAATTAAAAATTAAAAATTAAAAATTAAAAATTAAAAATTAAAAATTAAAAATTAAAAATTAAAAATTAAAAATTAAAAATTAAAAATTAAAAATTAAAAATTAAAAATTAAAAATTAAAAATTAAAAATTAAAAATTAAAAATTAAAAATTAAAAATTAAAAATTAAAAATTAAAAATTAAAAATTAAAAATTAAAAATTAAAAATTAAAAATTAAAAATTAAAAATTAAAAATTAAAAATTAAAAATTAAAAATTAAAAATTAAAAATTAAAAATTAAAAATTAAAAATTAAAAATTAAAAATTAAAAATTAAAAATTAAAAATTAAAAATTAAAAATTAAAAATTAAAAATTAAAAATTAAAAATTAAAAATTAAAAATTAAAAATTAAAAATTAAAAATTAAAAATTAAAAATTAAAAATTAAAAATTAAAAATTAAAAATTAAAAATTAAAAATTAAAAATTAAAAATTAAAAATTAAAAATTAAAAATTAAAAATTAAAAATTAAAAATTAAAAATTAAAAATTAAAAATTAAAAATTAAAAATTAAAAATTAAAAATTAAAAATTAAAAATTAAAAATTAAAAATTAAAAATTAAAAATTAAAAATTAAAAATTAAAAATTAAAAATTAAAAATTAAAAATTAAAAATTAAAAATTAAAAATTAAAAATTAAAAATTAAAAATTAAAAATTAAAAATTAAAAATTAATAATTAAAAATTAAAAATTAAAAATTAAAAATTAAAAATTAAAAATTAAAAATTAAAAATTAAAAATTAAAAATTAAAAATTAAAAATTAAAAATTAAAAAGGAAAAATTAAAAATTAAAAATTAAAAATTAAAAATTAAAAATTAGAAATTAAAAATTAAATATTAAAAATTAAAAATTAAAAATTAAAAATTAAAAATTAAAAATTGGAAATTTAAAATTAAAAATTAAAAATTAAAGACTCAGGTGAGGGTTATCAAAAAATTTGGCACAGCCGAATTTAACACTCTTACTTGTTTCTTTTTACATTTTTCCCAACGTTTCGTCAATTTTTTGTTGACTTTTTCAGGAGACGTATTAGCAAATTTTCTGATTACATTAAACATACACACAAAATAAAACAAAAATTACATTGAACATAAAATTTAAATTATATAAACAACACAGCTTAAAATTAATATCACAGTCATGCATAACTTATCTGATTCCATCACTGTAATTTATAAGATAATGCGTCTTGTTGTAATGGAAAATCAAATTTAATAAATAAATACAAAATATAAATACTTCAAATGTTCTGCAATAACGTGTATATGAAATAAATAATCCAGCATTATTCATATCTTAAAAAAAAATCATGAAAATACGCCTTTTTTCGCTTTTAAACCTTACCAAACGTAAAGTTCTAGGACTTATTTTTAACAAAGCTTTTAATTGTGATATGTAATTTTTAACAGGTAATATAAGAAGCTTTAGTGGTATTACAGGAGGTAGTCACATTAATAGCCTAACGCATGTTCTAAAATAAATAAATATATAAATATATACGGAAAGGCGTCAAAAGCCAAGCTCTTAATGATAAGGAAATATTACTTCATGCCTTGCGGATAATTTCTTAAGCTTTCTGTACAACTCCAATACATAATATCCTAGCCGAACTGGAATTGCCAACTTTAGAAGACAGATATGAAGAACCAAATAATTTAAATTGCTCATATGAAAAATAATCTTATCTTCAATGATGCTAAAAGAAAACCAAAAATTTAAACCGCCATATCTTAAATTTCACACTCAGTCAACAACCTATCAATATCATTAAATCAACCTTCAAACTTGAGAACTTATTATCCACCGCAACCTATTTCATCGAAACTCCTATTTTTAGCAAAAGTAACACTAGCTTAGAACAAACTAAACAATACCAATTAGAACAAGCAAACAAACCTAAATTATGTACTACGGCACTGTCATGTTTCTAAAACAAATAGCGCAAACTCATTCGCTGTTATTGACAAAAACAGAACCATAATTAAAATAGGAACCCTCCTCGAATTTACTTCAATATTCTCATCAGAAAATACAGGCATTGAGGAAACAAATAAACTTAAATCACCAACAACGAAACTATTGATTTGCAGGATAGTTTGTCATCCACAAATGGCTTAAAGTCACAAAAGCATACTGATTCCCTTGTAATTCACATTAACGACAATCTTCCTCGCAGCTTACAGATAAAAATATTATATACACCGGCTCATATGAATAGCCAGGGAAATGAGGTTGCGGATGAGATTTCCAAAAACACCAACTATACTAATAAAGAACTACACAAAAAAAAAATTGGCTTATCGAATGCCTGTTATAGATATATTAACCCAGAAACCAATATACCCAAATCATCTAACGAAAGAACAACAAAAAAACTCTCATAAGATTAAGATTGGCTCATTCGAAACTAACCCACGAATACCTGCTTAAAAAAATCCAACCGTACCATTATGTTTAAAATGCAATACCAATTTAACAATGGCCCACATATTAGCATGCTTGAGCAAACACAATCAAGAAACAGCTCCCACCAGAAATGATAAACAAACTATAAATCACTACACTCACTGTGGTCACAAGTGATAACCGCCTAAGTCGACTTAAGAGCGATTTGAGTTATGTATGGTATCATATTCTACTAACAACGCTTTATATTTCCGTGAAATGCCCATTTCTCTAACATTGTTATTAAAAAATTATTAATGAAAACATACTGGACGAAGTCGTAATGAAGCCCTAATACATTGATATAAAAAGTTATTTTTCTCTAAAGCATGATTTTCGACCTAGGCGATTAATGCTTGTGACCACAGATAAAATTTAAAAGTATTTAAAAATACTGTACATATATAATTATAAGGGACGAAAGCCCCTGCATCCAGTTTACCCTTTATCATATATATTATTATGTAAATTGATTTTACTTTAAATTAATTAAAAATAAATATAAAAAAGGTTTAATAAAAAAGTACATATTCTTAAAAAAGTACTTTAAAAAAACCTATTTAAAGAAGTGCCTTTTCATTAAAAAAAATTGAATTTCTTAAAGAAGTACTTTTTTGAAAAAAGTACCTTATTTTAAAAAATACATTTTCTTAAAAAGGTGCCTGATTAATAAAAGTTCATTTTCTTTTAAAATCTCGTTTTCTTAAAAAAGTACATTTTCATAAAAAGGTACCCTGTTTTAAAAAAGTGCCTTGTCTTAAAAGAATTATCTTTCCTTGGACATTTTTAAAAAAATAATTTTTTTGAATAGTGCCTTTTCTTTAAAAGCGCCCTTTTTTAAAAAAGTAAATTTTCTGAAAAATTACCTTTTTTAAATAAGTGTCACTTTTTAAAAAAGTACTTTTTCTTCAAAAATTATCTCTTCTTAAAAATTAAACTTTTCTTAACAATTTACATTTTAGTAAAAAAAAGTGCCTTTTCTAAAAATGAACATTTTAGTAAAAAAAGTACCTTTTCTTAAAGAAGTACATAATCTGAATCAAATACATTTTCGTAAAAATTATCGTCCCTTGGAAATTACCATTTTAAAAAAACGTAACTTTCTTAAAATATAACCTTTTATTTAAAAGGTTTCTTTTTGTAGAGATGACCATTTTCTAAGAAAGAATTTTTTTTTTAAAGTACCATTTCTTAAAAATTATCTTTTCTTAACAAAGTTTTTTAAGAAATTAAAAAGTTTTTTAAGAAATTACCTCTTCTCAAACATGTAACTTTTCTTAAAAAAGTACATTTTACCAAACAAGTACATTTCCTTAAAAAATACCTTTTCTTAAAAAAGTACCTTTCCTTCAACATGTAACTTTTTTTTTAAAAAAGTACCTTCACTTAAAAAAATTATCTTTTATAGGAGATTACAAATTTTAAAAATTTAAATTTCCTTAAAATAGTACCATTTCTTAAAAAGTGCATTTTTTTAAAGAAGTAGATTTTCTAAAAGAGTATTTTTTAAAAAAAAAATGTACAAGTACTTAGGCTATCTTCAAAATTATCTGAATGGCCCTTAAAGTATTTACAAGTCAATCGCAACATGCGAGTTTAATAAAAAATAACATTCGAGGATTTTCTGAGATTTTTAAACTATTATATAATAGGTTACGTGTTTAAAAGTCTTAACTGTCTTTTTGTTATGTTTTTTATGTAGTTTTATTAATTTTAATAGATTAATAATAAATATTTTTTTTATTTTTTAATGCATAGTAATAACTGATAAATTAAGTTTTTAAAATTTTGACTAAGACCACTTTTGTTATTAAGGCGTAATGAATTTCATAGCACATAACTAGCCAACTGAGCATTTTTGACAATATCGTAAAACTACCATGGAATTAATTTAGTTTAAAATAATGAGTTATAATTGATAAGTTAAGTTTTGAGAAATTTTATCTTATATCATTTCAATAAATATGGGCTCATAAATAAATATAAAAAATTTAAGTTCAAAAAAAAATATTCGCTTTACTTATTTTAAACGATAACATAAAAGACAATTGCTTTCGTTTAGTTTTATTGAACCTTCATTGGGGATAAATCCTTAATTGAAGTTTCTAAAATCCAATACTGATTCTTGATACATATTTTGGAAGTAAACATTTACTGATTTAGTTTGTTTTTTTTCCGCACCCTACATATAAGATTGGGATTGGGCAGCAAAAAAAAAAAAAATACGGCTCACTTATTTTTCCGTGTTCTATAACATATCCAAGTCTCGATTAAGCTTCCTTTTAGCTGAAATATAGATTTTAGTTTATGAATATAAATAATTTCTATGATATTTCGTTGGGTAATTTAAACACTTTTCAATGAAAAATCAAATATTTCCTTTTTTTTATATATAAATCATATTTACTAAGTTTTTATTCGTTTGAGTTCTTTTGGGTTTCTATTTACTTTGTCTTTGATTTATATTAGTTTCCTTTTTCTAACATTGTACTATTTTAGTTTGATATTTCCTTTTATGCTTGCTGGCAAAAACTAAAAAAAATAATTGCTAAAATGTTATCTAGAGCAACTCCCGCACACAGAACCGGATTTTTTTTGTTAATCTTTGAACGTGACTGAAATACTAAGTACTTGTTGATTCTGACACACCGACACATTTATTTCTTTTTTTTTCCATAATGCTCCTAAACCTTTAGGTTAAACAAATATCAACATTTGCGTGCATGCTATGATCTGCTTAATGGTCTGATGGGATCTCTATACAAACTAGAATGCTACTACTGCCAACTCATTCTTTTGAAATTCTTAAAAGAGAGCGGAAAAAAGCTTTAAAACATTGAAATGTTTATGCAAACATATGTGTTATAGGGGAGCATTATTTATTTTTAAATTTTTTTACATTCATTTACCTTTTTATCTCATAGTTTTTTTAATGCCTTAAGTTAAAAATGCCATAGACATAGTATAAGTTCATAATAATACTCCTACTTTTTTATTTCAATGCCTAAAAGTATGTGACATTTAAACAGATTTATAGCATGCTTAAGCAAATACACTGTTAGTTAAAAAAAAAAAATAACAAATATAAAATAAAATGAGATATGTCTGCAGAAAAATGATATAAAATGAAAAAGCATATGTCTATGAAAAGTTAAAGGTAAAAAATAAGATTCAAACAAATTGTGATAATTATGTTAAAGCAAACTTTTATCATTATGATTCGAAAGCATATTTTCGAGGCTTAATGGGGATTAAAAGAGAAACACAAAAAGTATATCCGAAATAAAAAAAGTGTTTAGAGAATACTTTGGGGATTATTAATATTAAAGCATAATTTTGAGGATAAATACACAAAAATTAAAACCGGAAGACGAAAACAAAATATATTTCTTCAGCCAACAGAAAATATAGCTAACAAATTTTAAAATTAACGAAAATATTCTAAGACAACTTTGTTTAAGATATAACCTAACGATAAGCAAGCTACATTACGAAAAAAATTTATAGAAAAAAAAAATAACAGCATATTTCTAGGCCTGGTATTTTTGGAAGCATAATTTATGAGGGTAAATAACAAAAAGTAATTTTTAACTAAAGCAAACAGATAAGGATATGAATTTATCTCAAATACATTTTTCTACTATTACTTTGCCTTATTAAATACCAATTTTAAAAATGAAATATAGGTGAAAAAAAAAACAATTTAGAAACCAATTTTCGTGTAATATTTTATAAAAAAAAGTAAGAGTGCTAAATTCGGCCAAGCCGAATTTTTTGATAACCTCTTCCTGCGTATTAAATTCAATATTACTGCCAATGTTGGGTACGGCTACCACTTTAAAACTATGGCCGATACTGAAACATTAATTCCGAATACCAATTAAACTTAAAGTTAATTGTTTTTCTGTTTGGCCAGTTTCTATTATAATTTATTTTTATAAAAATAATGATCATGTCTTCTACAGAAAGAATTAATTACTATTTGATTACTAGTGTAGAAATCCTGTAAGTTCTCTAAGTGCTTCATAGAACACTAATGAAATCCATTATTTAACGAAGCCTGCGATATAATACCCAAATTTTGGTCCCTATTAGAATGTTTTGAGGCCTTAGAAGTTATACGATAATTAAAAAAAATTCAAATGATTATTGGCCAAAAATTATTAATATTAAAAATAGGTAAATTTTAAAATATTTTTATCTGAATAAGCTAGTGATATTAAATTCTTAATTTTTAATTTTTTATTTTTAATTTTTAATTTTTAATTTTTAATTTTTAATTTTTAATTTTTAATTTTTAATTTTTAATTTTTAATTTTTAATTTTTAATTTTTAATTTTTAATTTTTAATTTTTAATTTTTAATTTTTAATTTTTAATTTTTAATTTTTAATTTTTAATTTTTAATTTTTAATTTTTAATTTTTAATTTTTAATTTTTAATTTTTAATTTTTAATTTTTAATTTTTAATTTTTAATTTTTAATTTTTAATTTTTAATTTTTAATTTTTAATTTTTAATTTTTAATTTTTAATTTTTAATTTTTAATTTTTAATTTTTAATTTTTAATTTTTAATTTTTAATTTTTAATTTTTAATTTTTAATTTTTAATTTTTAATTTTTAATTTTTAATTTCTAATTTTTAATTTTTAATTTTTAATTTTTAATTTTTAATTTTTAATTTTTAATTTTTAATTTTTAATTTTTAATTTTTAATTTTTAATTTTTAATTTTTAATTTTTAATTTGTGATTTTTAATTTTTAATTTTTAATTTTTAATTTTTAATTTTTAATTTTTAATTTTTAATTTTTAATTTTTAATTTTTAATTTTTAATTTTTAATTTTTAATTTTTAATTTTTAATTTTTAATTTTTAATTTTTAATTTTTAATTTTTAATTTTTAATTTTTAATTTTTAATTTTTAATTTTTAATTTTTAATTTTTAATTTTTAATTTTTAATTTTTAATTTTTAATTTTTAATTTTTAATTTTTAATTTTTAATTTTTAATTTTTAATTTTTAATTTTTAATTTTTAATTTTTAATTTTTAATTTTTAATTTTTAATTTTTAATTTTTAATTTTTAATTTTAAATTTTTAATACTGACACTAGTGAAAATTTCGATAATTTGAAACACATTCTGGAAGTTGTCAAATATAACGAACACCAGTGGCGCATTTGCTGCCACCTCAAAATAGTTTCATTGATTACAGGCTTAACAGCTTCTGGCCGTCCAAAATATCCGTGTTTTTTGTACGATTGGGATTCACGATACGGAGAAGATATTAAAGGAAGAAACCAGTACAAACAGCATAACTGGAATAGTCGCATTGGACGGAAATGGCCTAAAGACCATAGGCTACACGAAAGTCTTGTTCCTGAAATGAAAATTTTGTTGCCGTTGCTCCACATTAAAATTATCGAGCAGTGATATTGATCCACAGCCGCGTGCTAAACGGCAACTGGCCAAATAATTAATTTAATTTATTTGATTTTTTTACTTAAAGCTTTTCATAACTAACATTTCAAAAATATATTTTTTTCCATATTTTTATAATTTCTTTTTCAATGTTTCTTCAAAACCAACACTGAACAAAATTGGTACATAAACAATGAGAAGTAAATAATTGAAGAAACTGAGAAGCATATTATAGACAAACAGAAAGCAAAAAAGGCTTAGTTTTGTGGAAAATATTTTCAAAAAGCATGAAAAGAAAAATTTTTTTTCCAACATTTTGCTTCATAAAATTTTCTAAATCAATTTTCTAAAAAAATTTCGTTGTTGCACAGATCTCTAGCAATAATTTGGCTTTTACAGATTGAAAAAATATCAATCATTCGACGTGTTACAGCCAAAAAACAATAAACAATATAAACAATATGTTGAAAATCGGCATTTGACTGCAAAGTTCGAAGTTCGATTTAAAAAAAAATTCGAACTAACATAAACAAACGCCGCGATACGGGTCTTCTAATTAAGCCTCTATTTTCACCCCTCACTCTCAGAATCGACCTAACTTTTGCTAACCTGAATTTGTTCCACAGTGTTATTCGTCCTGAAAATGTAGGTTTCATGTACCAATCTGTTAATCTGCCTTGTTCTCTGTGTATTTTAATATCTAAAACTTTTAAACATCCGCTTATTTCAATTTGTTGTGGCAGTTGTTTAGTTGTTTTAGTATGTTGTTCAATGTTCCCTGTCTATAATAGCGAAAATATCGTCTACACATTTTACGAGAAATTTGATCCTTATATTGTGTTTTTGTAGTTCTGTGTTTGACCTAAAAGTTTATCTAAAACAATGTCCGCAATAGTGGGAGATAATGGGTTTCCCATTGGCATCCTGTATGTTTGTGTATATGTTTTGTTGTCAAAGTTAAAGTAATTGTTGTCAACTAACAAAAGATCTAAAACTTTTAGAAATTTTTATTTAGGTACGTTCGTGTTTTTGGATATATGTTTTTTATTGCAAGTTTAGTAGGTATGTTTGCAAAAGGTGATACTAGTATGTTGTTTTTTTTTTCTCATGTTATGTTTTCTAAATTTGTTCTTAAACTTTTACTATTTTTAATATTGTTGTCAAGTGAAATTATGTTTTTTAATATGTCACCTACATATGTGTTTAGAAAGTGCGTAGCATTGTAGGCTTGTCGATGAAGATATTGGTCTCAGTGTTATGTCCGTTTTGTGCATTTTGTGGGTAGTCCGTATAGTCTTGGTGTCACTGCTGTACCTATTGCATGTGAGTTTTTCTTTGTGCATATGTCTATTTGTTGATTTTAGTATAAATTCGTTATGATTTTGTTATCTTCAAAAATGTTTCTGTGTCAAGATAGATTGCTAATATGTACTTCCCAAGGCTGTATTTTTCATTCTGCGTTTGTAGTAGGTGATCGTGTCTGCTATTATGTTTCTCGCCGTGTCATTTTCTTTCTCTTCGATTATGGTTTGTACTCCTTGTTCTAGTCCAGCTATAATGTGTATTATTGAGAAATGCTCCTTATGAATAGGTAATGTAAATTCGTTTCCCATAGAAACATAATTATTCTTTATTAAAAACTATATTTTATTAAAAAATTAGTTCTCTTAAAAAAACACTTTTTCTTAAACAACTCCTTTTTTATAAAATTTTTCTCAAAAAAGTAATTTTTCTTAAAAAACTACATTTTATTCAATAAATACCTTTTCTCAAGAAAGTACCTGTTGTAGTGAAGTACCCTTTATATACTTTTTGTTAAAGAAGTATTTTAGTTAAAAAGTACCTTTATCGAAAAGAGTTCCTTTTCTTAAAAAAGTACTTACTGTTGAAAAAGTTATTGTTTTAACAAAATAGTAACTTTTGTAAAAACCTAAGTTTTATATGCTTCTAATGTTAAAAAATTTTCTTAAAATAAGTTTCTTTAAAAGAAAATTTTTTTATCTTAAAAAATTAAATTTTTCTTAAAAAAACAACAACAGTAACTTTTATTAAAAAAGTATCTTTTCTAAAAAAATCTTATCTTAACAATATACCAATATAACAGAATAACATTTCCCAAATAAAGTAATTATTCTTATAAAGTACATGTTGAAAAAATAGCTTTTATTAAAAAACGTTTGTTATTAAAAGTAACTTTTTTTCAAGTAGTAAATTTTCTTAGTAGTTTTCATCAAAAATATTTTCATTAAAAAAATAAATTTTTTTAAGAATATACGCTTTCTTCAAAAAGTACATTTTTTAAAAAAGATATTGTTTAATAAAAAAAAATATATTTTTAAGTAACTTTTATTAAAAGAGTACGCTTGCCTAAAAAAATTTCTTTATATTAAAGACAGTACTTCTTTATTATGGAAGTGCCTTTCGACTAAAAAATGACGTCTCCTGAAATAAGAACTTCATAAAATGGCACCTTTTGTTCAAAAAGAATCGTTTGTGAAAAAAATACATTTTATTGGCAAGGTCTTTTATTAAAAAGCACCTTTTCTTCAAAAAAATACCTTTTCTTAAAACAGTACCTACTCTAAAAAAAGTATATATTCTATAAAAAGATCCGTTCCTTAAAATTACACTGTGGAACAAATTCACAGGTCTGGAAATAGAGGCTAAATTAGAAGACCCGTATCGCGGCGTTTGTTTATGTTAGTTCGAATTTTTTTTTATCGACCTTCGAACTTTGCAGTCAAATGCCGATTCTCAGCATATTGTTTATATGGTTTTTTGGCTATAACTCGTCGACTATGTGAAATTTTTTCAATCTATAAAAGCCAAATTATTGCTAGAGACCTGTGCAACAATTAAAATTTTTTAAGAAATTGATTTAGAAAATTTTTGTGGTGCTTATGAAGCAAAATGTTGGAAAAATTATATTTTTTTCAAGTTTTTTGAAAATATTTTCCACAAAACTAAGTCTTTTTTGCTTCCTGTTTGATCTATAATATGTTTCTCAATTTCTTCAATAAATTTCATTTGAAAAGAAAACAATCATAATACAAAACTTGCGTTTTCCAGCTTAATATTAATTTACTTCTCATTTTTTATGTACCAATTTTGTTCAGTGTTGGTTTTGAAGAACCATTGAAAAAGAAATAAAAATATGGAAAAAAATATATTTTTGAAATGTTAGTTATGAAAAGTTTTAAGTAAAAAATTTTATAAATTAAATTAATGATTTGGCCAACTGCCGTTTAGCAGGCGGCTGTGGATCAACATCACTGGTCTCTCTAATATATTGGTCATCATCATCATCATCCCTCTATTCAAAGTTTTATGGTAGTTGCTACATTCATAGCAATTTTCTTCTTGATGCGGACTGTTGTCTAACCACATCATTGGTATACCAAAAGGCATAGCCTTCTTCTTTTCCCTTTTCCATTGCATAAGAGTTAAATAGCAATTAAAACAAACTTTTTTAGGCGCATAATTTACGTCAGTGAGAAATATTGTTTATAGGATTCCAAAAAAAAATCAATCGCATTGCCACATTTTTCATCGCTTGCTATGAAACGTCCACAAACATTACAAAAATGGTCCATTTTACATTTTGGTTCCGACATTTTTAATACAATATATATTATACAATGTTTTTTTTTTTGTTATTTTTATGAAACCGATGCACTTAACTTAAATCACTCACAAAATGAAATAAGTTCCAAAAAAGTTAGTAGCGAATTTTATCACGACCGAGCGAAAATTAAAAGACATCAGCTTCGGCTGAGTTTCGAGTCTTAACTGAATCTTCATTTTTGAAATTAATTCGCTTGAATGAAATAAAAAAATCGCTACCTGTGCGGTGGTTGAAAACAAAAAAGTTATTTTACTAATTCCTAATTCTTGTAACTTCCCTTTTTAATTACTTCTACCTAAATCGCTATTTATTTAATGGTTTTGGGATTTTTAACGCAAATTATCGACTAAAACCATTTTCTTTTCAAATGAAATTTATTGAAGAAACTAAGAAGCATATTATAGATCAAACAGAAAGCAAAATAGACTTAGTTTTGTGGAAAATATTTTCAAATAGCATGAAAAAAAATAATTTTTCCAATATTTTGCTTCATAAGCACCACAAAAATTTTCTAAATCAGTTTTTAATTATTGCACAGGTCTCTAGCAATAATTTGGCTTTTACAGATTGAAAAAATATCAATTAGTCGACGAGTTGTAGCCAAAAACCATATAAACAATATGCTGAAAATCGGCATTTGACTGCAAAGTTCGAAGGTCGATTAAAAAAAAATTAGAACTAACATAAACAAACGCCGCGATACGGGTCTTCTAATTTAGCCTCTATTTTCACGCCTCACTCTCAGAATCGACCTAACTTTTGCTAACCTGAATTTGGTCCACAGTATTACTTTAACGTTTTTTAAAAAGTACCTATTCTCGAACAGTATCATTTCATAAAAAGTACCTTTTCTCAAAAATTAATTTTTCTTATAAAAATACCTTTTCCTTAACAAGTGCCTATTCTTAAAAAGTACATTTTCTTAAAAAATACATTTCCTTATATAAATACCTTCTTGTTAAAAAGTGCCTATATTTTCTTATAAAAGTAACTTTCATTAAAAAAAAACTCCATATATTAAAAAAATTAGTTTTTATTAAAAAAATTACCCATTCATTAATAAAGAACCTTTTCTTAAAAGTGCCCCTTCTAGCAAATTTTTTTTTTTATTAAAAAAAATTTTTTTTTTAAATGTACGTACACTTGCTTAAAAAAGTAGTTTTTATAAAAAAACGTACTTTTTTAGAAAGTACATTTATTAGAAAAAAGTAAATTTTCTTTAAAAAGCTCCTTAGAAAATAAATTTCTTTTCCTAACGTTATTTAAAACAACTGTATTTTCTGTAAAAAGTCCGGTTTCTTAAAAAGTATCTTTGTCTCAAAAAGTAAATTTTCTTTAAGAAGTATATTTTCCTAAAAAAAAGTACCTTTTCATTAAGAAAGTACCACTTTTTTAAAAAAGTAACTTTTAAGTAAAAATTAACTTTTTCTAATAAAGTACATTTTCTTAAATAAGAACCAATTTTTAAAAAAGCACATTTTGTCAAAAATTACCGTTTCTTAACTTTTTTGAACTTTTCTTAAAAAATTATATCTTCTCAAAAGAAGTAAATTTTCTAATAACAAAGTGATTTCATAAAAAATACCCTTTCTTAATAAAGTACCCTTTCTTAAAAAGGAACTTTTTTTAGGAATATAATATTTTCGACATCATTCTATTTTTTTTCAAATTATTCATTTAATCATTTAATAAATTCCAATTTTAAAAATTTGTTCTATTTGTTTTTCCAGAAACCTTGGAATTCTTGTTAATTATAAAAAAAATTAAAAACAATATTCCATATATTGTTTTAGCGAAAATAAAAAACAAAAGTTTGCTGATTTTAAATCACAATCATATCATTTTCATATTGTTTTGTGTTAACGCAGATGGAGTAGTTTCATTTTTGATGAAATCTGCATTTTGTATAATCACTTGCTTGTATGAGACTGTTTGAAAAAAAATTATAAGCAAATGTGTACATAATTTGAATTTTGGTTTGTGTTTTGTTTTGTATTACAAAACGGTCGATTTTTTTTTTTTTTTTGCCCAGCAGATATTGAAATCATTTTACAGGTGAACATAATGCGCCATTGTTGTTATAACAAAAATTTACATAAATGCTGATATATGTATAATATATAAGTATAAATAGTATTTTTGTGTTTAGAAAATAAATGAAGGTTATTCATTACAAACGTATTGTTTTGATGATGGCGCTGATGAGGAATATTAAATTATACAACTACATTAATTTAAGAGTTGCATATAAAAATGAAAAACCAACAACGATGGATGTGTAATTTTCAAAAAAAAAAATCTCAAAATTGGGCTATAATGTTTCATGATAAGGAAGTTCTTTTGGAATTAATATCTTAAAGCTTTTCACGTAGTAATTTTGTTTGAAGTTTAATTTTTACTGTATTAAGCTCATCGAGCTAATACTACAAATATCTTTCCGAGAAAACAGGCTAATGACAATAAACTTGAAACTTTATTGTATACCAAAAGTACTTTATTACACAATTTATTTTTTATGTCATTCATTTCGTTTTACTTTCTTATAAATTATTTGGCATTACTTAAGGAGTATGGTGAAAAAATAACTTCTATCATATTTCGCTTATAAACATATTATGCAGATTATTCGCTTGAAACAACATGGCATCAATGTTGCTTTTATGTTTTAAGAATCATCTGCCTCCTCCATACAAAGCAGACTTGCTTCTTTTTAACAACATTATTAAATTGATGAGGAAAACCAACAAACAATTGATACAACTTAAGTGCAACAATTTAAGTATCAGTTCCATTTAAAAAGCTCAATGAATAAATGAATTTTTCATGAGGACGAAAAAATACAATGTGCGAGTATAAAAACGTAATCTTATGAACAGTAGAATAGAAATGAAGGTAAGACAGCCATCTTCATTTTGCAAGTGCAAAAAACAATATGAACTTATATGTATATCTGTGGTCACAAGCGATAACCGCCTAAGTCGACACTTAAGAATGATTTGAGTTATGTATGCTATCATATTCTACTAAAAATGCTGTTTATTAAAAAGTTATTAATGAAAACATGCTGACCCCAGTCGTAATAAAGTCCCAATATTTTATAAAAAAAAACTTATTTTTCTCAAAAGCATGATATTCGACAACTTGGGTTATGTATGCTATCATGTTATACTAAAACCCCATTTAAAACCCCCATACTAAAATCCCCATTTCTCTAACGCGATTTATTAAAAAGATATTAATAAGAATATACTGACCTAAATCGTAATGAAGGCTCATTACATTTATATAAAATGTTATTTTTCTCAAAAGCATGATTTTCGAGTTAGCCGGTTACTGCTTGTGAACACGGATATATAATACAGTAATTTAACAAGGCAAACAAGTGGACTTATAAAAATAATAATAAAGTTGGAAGGACATTAGAGTAGAAACAAATGCTTTCTATATATTGTTTAAGACGAATGTTAAGGTCAGCATTTTTTAGATTTCTTCTTCTTTATTTGCTAATTCGTTCTTCGAATTTTAGCGACCAATACAACTACAATTTGTTACATATTTAACATTAAAAAAAAAAAAAAAACATTTTATATATTTTTAAGTAGCTCCGCAAAAGCATCTCGATCTCTAGCTTCACTTAGAGGTCTGCCCATATCTCTGATACCAGTCCATACTTCAATATTATCAATCCATGTTATTTCTTTTCTCCCTCTAGCAGCCTTTCCTTCAATATTCGCCCTTGTTATCGATTGTAACAGCTTATATTTTGGGTTTCTCATAAAATGTCCCAGGTATGATGTTTTTCTTTTCTTTATGACGGTAAATAGCTCTCTTTCGCAGTGCATTTTTCTCAAAACTTCGGTATTTGATATATGTTCAGTCCAGAGTATTTGGAGTATTCGCCTATAAACCCACATTTCAAAGACCTCTAATCTTTTTTTGTCTGATGATTTTATGGTCCATGTCTCCACCGCATATAGTAAAACCGACCACACATATGTTTTAAGGGGCTGTTCACAAATTACGTAACGGTCAAAGGGGGGAGGTGGATTTGAAAATTTGTTACGGTTTGTTACGGGGTGGGGGTTGGTTGTTTATAAAAATGTTAAGTAACCAAATTTCTTCCCTTTTATAAAAAAAAATTACACTATATAATATTAATGTACGCAACAAAAACGAACATTTTCATGAAATTCATATGTGCAAAATAAAACCACTTATTTTAAATTTTAAATCTAAGTAAGCTTTGACTTTATTTTTGTAATCGGCGTAAGCTTAAGACCAATGTTCTGTGAAATATGTGTTTAGATGTTTGTGTAATATTGTTAATTGCCAAGTGAATATCATCGACGTAAGATATTGTAATTTTTATAATTATTTTCCAATTAGTTTCTAGTGCTTAAATTTTTGTAAACTTGTATGATTAATTTTTGTTTCGTAATCAACATTACCATTGTGGTATTTATACATTAAATTAAAAAAGTTAAAACGTTTGTGTTAAGTTTATTTGAAATATTTAGATTCTAATTATGGATAAGTCGTCGCTATATAAGTCGTTGTACGATGCGTATTTGAGAGCATATCCTGACAAATCCAAACAGCAGTCCCAAAAAGATGTTAATGATATATGGAATAAGATAAAAAAAGGACGGTAATGATTTATCTACAAAAATTTCTGAGCTGGCTTTAACTAAACCTATTGAGCAGAGTGGAATACATCAACCACGTTCTTCCGAATCAACGGCGATTGATATAGATAAAAGAATTCATTAAAAGAATTCAAAGCTCCGGTTCAAGAACAGTTGAAAAAAGAAATTGATATTTTTAATGCAGATCTTGCAAGTCTTTATAAGCGTAGAAGTACAGGTATGCTCTCTTCTGAACAGGAACAAGAAATAAAGAAAATTGAAAAGAAAAAAAGAAAGCTAGAATGTAATTTAAAAACAAAGATGTCTAATCAGGAAAGACAAAAAAAATTTATAGAAAGTACCAAGAAAAAACTTTCAGCTTTGATAGAGGCGAACCCAGAAAAAAGATATTTTCTCAATCTAAAGGAAAGACCTGGAAGACCCAGGATTGAAGTTGATCAACCTCTTTTATTAAAAACTATAATTGACATTGTTATTCATGGATCAGCAACTCATGAAAAACGACATAGTGATATATATAGGAGCATCAATATCAAGAAGTGGAATTTATCTTCGGTTACTTCAAAACGAAGTCTCTCTACTGAAGGAAAGCGACATATAGTGATATTTCCCATTAAACTAATGCGATCCCAAAATGATTTTCACTCTTATTGTAATTCGACAATAAGACATTTTGAAGAATTGGCTTCAGTTCTTGGTCCAAGCGAAGTCTGCTTCATTAGTCAAGACGACAAAGCCCGATTAGTTATTGGGTGGACAGCTGCGCAAAAACAGGCTCCAATTCTGATGCATGTCGAATATAGAGTTAGTCTTCCTGATCACAATTGGGTCGTTGCATCTAAGCATAAACTGATTCCTTCTGTATATGCAGGTATTAGCGTGAAACCTGATGGACTGGGCAAAGTTGAGGCTGTGGGTTATTCTGTCCCAACATATAGCGCTGTACGTTCCGGGAAGCACTCTTCCTCAACCGCTATTGCACATGGGCTAGATTTTGAAAGAATCTTGCAGCTTGTAGAATTCGACATTATCACCAAAAATAATAATGTAGGCAAGCCAATAATTATGTTTACCGTTGACGGTGGCCCCGACGAAAACCCACGATATCAAAAAGTGATCAACGTTGCCATTCATCATTTTTTGAAACATGACGTAGACGCTGTTTTTATAGCCACAAATGCTCCTGGACGCAGTGCATTTAACAGGGTGGAACGAAGAATGGCACCTTTAAGTCATGAGTTATCAGGACTAATATTACCACACAGTCATTTTGGGAGCCACTTAGACGATCACGGACAAATGATGCTGAGTTAGAAAAGCTAAATTTCAAATTTGCAGGCGAGACTCTCTCACAAATCTGGAGTAGTATGATTATTGATAACTATTCAACAGTTGCTGAATATATCGAACCAGATAAAACGGAAATCCCACAAGAAAATATTTTGTCCAAAAATTCCGAATGGTTCTCTAAACATGTTCAAACGAGTCAATATTGCAAATTGGTAAGTGTGATAATCAAAATTGCTGTGCAAAACCTAGAAGTAGTTACTTTACTGTAATGAACAAAAAAAAATTTTTACCACCACCAATTCCACTTATCCAAACCAATATTGCATTAAAAGCTGCAACCGATAGAAAAAGTGGTGAAACGTCAAATTTTGCTCCATTGTTTTTATTAAACAATTTATTTTTATCATCGATAATTGAACAACTACCAAAATGTTTACCGTACGATTTTTATTGTCCTTCAGTGCATAATGTTCTGAAAGATAGAACGTGCTCAGGTTGTGAAATGTACTCTGCCACTCAAGTGATGCTAAAAGATCATGTCAAAAATATCCACCAAAAATCATCGATCAATATGAAAAAAAAACTATACCAGTGCGTGTTGCAGCTCGAAGACAACGTGAATTAATGGTTGTAATTGCCCTGCAGGAAGGAAATGAAGATGCTGAATGAATTGATGAAAAGAACGTCGATTTGACAAATTTTGAAATTGTTTCTGAGGATAAATCTACTGAAAATTGCATCCCTGTTTTGTCAATGGATGAATACTTGGCTTCTCCGTGGGAGACTGAATAACGTATGCCATAAATATTTATAAAAAGTGCTGTTTTTTAAATGTTTGGTTTTTATTTCAGATCGTCGGACTATTGTTGCTTTTTTCAATTTTAAAAATATAATGAATTCTATTTCGTTGTTGTTATTTATTATTTTATTTTTTCCATTTTTGTTTTTATTTTTATGTTATACTTAAGTTTGTTTTGATTATTCGAATATAAAAATTGTTCAAAGAGTAATTTAAAAAGTATTTTAACTTTTGTTACGTTATTCCTCTTGGGGGAGGGGGTCTTTGGAATTTGTTACGATCTGTTACTATAGGGAGGGGAGGGGTTAAAAAACGGCAAAAACAGCGTTACGTAATTTGTAAACAGTCCCTAATGAATCTCGATTTTGTTTCAAGATGAATATCGTGACTTGTGAGTACTTTTTTGTATTTAAAAAAGGCATCTCGAGCCATTCCTATACGGCATCTTATTTCTTTTGAACAATCCCATTTGTCGTTGATTGTAATGCCGAGATATTTAAAATTCTGTACTCTTTCGATGCATGTGTTTTGTATTTTTAAGGAAGTAGTATAATGGTTATTTTTCTTGCTCACAATTATATATTTTGTTTTTCGAATATTGATATTTAGGCCATATGCATTACTGTTTGTTGCGAGTTTATTTACCAGTTCTTGTAGCGCGGGCATATTGTCCGCCAATAATGTTGTATCATCAGCATACCTTATGTTATTGATAAAAATACCACTTGTGTATATATACCCTTCCGAGCTTTTCTGAAAGACTCTTCAAATATTCTTTCAGAATAAATATTAAATAACAAAGGGGACAGAATGTATCCTTGTCTGATGCCCTTGGATATAGCTATACTTTCAGTAAGTTGTCCGTCAATCTCAATTTGTGCTGTTTGGTGCCAATATAGACTTTTAATACATTGTATTTCCTTTTGATCTATCCCAATGGATATGCGAATTTCCATCAATTTATCATGTTTCACGTTGTCAAAAGCTTTTTCATAATCTATAAAGCATAGGAACACATCCTTTTGTACGTTACGACATTTTTGAATCAATGTATGTATTGAGAAAAGTGCTTCTCGAGTACCCATGCCTTCTTTAAACCAAAATTGGGTCGTACCCATTACTTTTTCACATTTCTCATATATTCTAGTGTAAATTATACGGAGAAAAATTTTGAGGGCATGACTCATCAGGCTAATTAATCTATAGTCGCTACAATACCGGGGGTAGCTTTTTTTGGGAACGGTTATGAAGGTTGATTTCAGCCAATCTTGTGGGTATTGTGCACTATTATAAATGTAATTAAATAATTCAGTTAATAGTTGGATATTGTTGTCATCTATCAACTTTAAGATTTCTGCGGGTATCTCATCCGGGCCACAAGCTTTCTTGTCCTTAAGTGATTTAACTGCCGTCTCTACCTCTCGTTTAGTAATTGGATTTCCTGTAAGTGGTTGTGATGGGGATTCATAAATTGGTCTATTGTTGTCGGTGAATACTTGTTTTACGTATTCCATCCATATAAATTTCTTTTCTTCATTTCCAAGTACAACTTCGTTGTTGTTGTTATATAAAACCTTCGGAGTGGTTTTGCGCTATATTCCCGCCGCACAGTGGACCATTTGACGAGAAGGCGGTAAAAAATCTTTAACTTTTGACTGGATTGGAATTATGATATGCTGTTTCTTTTGTTTGGTAGGTGAGACTTTAGCCTTTAAGTTTTGCTATAAGACGTAATTCTCAACCGAAAATAAAAAAAGTTACGGAGGGTTCAATTTTCATTTGTAGTTGAATTTTAGTCCAAAAATGAAGTGTTAAAAGGTAACAAAAGGTTTTTTTTAATATGTCTTATTTTTTCAGTTAGTTTTACAACTAATACTTTTTAACAATTATTTAAGTTAATTTTTTCAGAAAATGCCAAACTTTGGCACCCGTAAACTTTTTAGTCCTAATGTGCACAAGGGCCAAAGGTTGTCTTTTTTTTTTTTTTTTTTTTTGAAATATCCCGAGTTAAAATATAATTTATTAAGCAGCGGACGTAAAAGTTACCTTATTTATATTGGTTCAAGATAGAGAAGTTTCAATGAAAAACTCGTATGTTTTTGCTTTAGTTAAATTTTTTTATTGTCTTTTTAAATATTTCTATATCAATTTTTATGGTAAATTTATGAAATATAACAATTTTTATTGTAAATTTACAAAATATATAAATTTTTAAATCAAGAAAATTGTTTAACTATATGAAAAAAAATGTAACTTATTGTTAGTGTAATGAAAAAGTGCTTTAAATCAACCAATTTTAGTAAAAATTTCTTCTAAATAGCCTTGATTTTCATCTTCTAGAAGTTGTTTAGCTTCTTCGTCTAATTCAATAGAGGTAGTTTTCCATTTTTGACGAATATTGGACATCTATGGATCTGAAGTGCACAACAAAATAGTGATAAGGTCGTCATTAGTACAACATCTGGACATTTTCCTTGTGTTGTGCTCGCGAAAGAATCTTTGTTCCTTTTTTCTTGCGCTTCTTCAGATGGTTCTTCTATTGGTAGCATATTGTTTTGAATTATTTGTTCCCCATGGTACAAAATTTTATGAACTGTGGATGGCATATATCTCCAAGAGTATTTTTCATTATAAAGTATAGCTGTTTTATTGGCGAACTCTCCAAACTTTTTTTCATTTGTCTTTCTGCTGCATGCTAGAACTTGTAATATGATTTTGAATCATCTTATTAATTCATGCTCTACACCTGTGATAGATGCTGCAGTTTCCGGATCTGAAAAAAATCTCCTTGCAGTATTTCTATCATTTGTGTTTCCTTCCCTTGTTTTGGTTGGTCGATTACGAGTCCTAGCTGTAGGTATTTTTGTTGAATTTGTTTTTTTTTGCTTTCCTTTTTCTTCATTTTCTTTGTTTTTTCTCACTGTTTCGCCTAACGGAACAAATTCCAAATCATAACCCAGTTTAAGAATATGCTCCATGAAACGTATTCTAGCATGAAGAGGGACATTCCAAATTCGTAGGCTTCCTTAAAACTATCGTCTTCTGGTTGGGGTTGGCTTAATTGACTTCATGTCTTTTGGCATATAATGCAGCTTGATGTTGACTTTGTTCCAGTTAAAGCTTGTGCAACTTTTCCATCAATTATTGTGAGACACATTTTAAAATGTACTTCAATGTCTTGGTCATCAAATTTAAATATTACTGGTTGAAGTTCCTTAATTTGATCTTTTATTTTTTGAACTTCTTCAGTTATGACATCTTTGGTTTCCTTTTTGAATGCAAATTTTATTGGTCTGCAATACTTTGTTGAAGAAGGAATTTAATTTTTCCATATATCAATCTCTGTTGCTCTACTAGTTGATGGCTCTAAGACGATATACCTGGAACGAAAGATACCATAAATAAATAAGCATCTGATGAATTTTCGGCATTAAATTGCTTGTATTGTTTCTGACCAGAGGATCCATCACATCCCCATTTAGAAATTAAAGTAATGCTGCCATTACCAATTTTTTTTAAATGATCAGTATCAAGCGGACTTAGCAATCGTTCTGCAGTCTGTTCAAGGAGATCTTGCAATTTTATTTCTGCTGATGTTGAAGTGACACTAAAAGCAGATTGTGAAGGTAAGCATTCTTTTTTGGCAGAAACTAAATCTCGATACTCTGGAAAAATCCCACAATTCTTTTCATTGGTTTGCTTCCGCAATTCCTTATATTGATTTTTGGTCAGTTTCAAATCCAAAAATAGGGCGAACGCTTCTTCCGGCGTAAATTTCTTAACTTCAATTAGTGTACGAATGCTTTTCAAAATCCTCTTTGTGCGCCTTGGGCTCGCTTCTACTATTTTTTCAATTATTTCAATTTTATTTTTTTATTTTGGGTTGGTTGAATTTGGTGCAAAAATGAATCCTTAATAATTCTTTGAGAAATCTCTTCATTGATATTCTCCAGCTTGCGCCTTCGAGATCAATTGGTTTTGCTGGTCGACCCTTTTTTCCACTTTCGTTGGCAGTTGTAGATGCACTCTCAAAAAAAAGTTCCTTTATTAACCAGTCTTGGTAACGTTTGTACATCTTTGCCTTGCTATGAGAGCATTCAATGTACCGTCTTTTCAAATTCGATGCAAAATTAGTAATTTTTCCTTTGTGCATTTCAATGTCTTCTAGGTTACAATTCTTAAAGAAGTCGTTGCTCACTATGTGCAAAATTACATCGTCTACATAATTTCGTTGAAAATAAATATCAGCAAGATCACTGTAACAGTACTTAGCCATTGCACAAATTGTAATGAATAATAATTGTGGAAACATTATTATAAATACTCTTTCTTGCAATTATGTAAAATAGAAATTTTTATCTTTTATTACCACATAAAAAACCCACACCCTAACCCCTTTTAAAAGGTGAAGCATACCTGCTCATATCTTAAAGGGCTATGTCGCAATAGTTTTTTTTTTTAGCAGTTACAAATTTTTATCTTTTATTACCACTTTTAGAAGCATAAAAAACCCACACCCTAACCCCTTTTAAAGGGCTATGTCGCAATAGTTTTTTTTACCATTTACCTGTTATTTAAATTGTTTCCCATTTTGTCAGGTATTTAAACTATATAACTCTAATTCAGACTATTAATGTTTTTGAAAGATACCTATGTAAATGTACCTGTAACAATTACGCGCATTATATTTCATCTCTTTTTTATAAGTATATAACAACTCCTGACAACTCTACCGACACGCAAAAAAAATACACCGCGGTGCCCGGTACGACCAACTTTTGTATTCATAACACTCAGACGGACGGACGGACATCGTTTAATCGACTCAGAAAGATGGACAAAGGTCCAATATTTTTGACAGTTACAAACATCACCTCAAACTTAATATATCCTAACCACATAGTGGACAACTTTTGTATTCATAAATTTTGCAGAAAATATCTAACCTTTGTTCAGAAAAATTGTTCTGGTGCACACGAGCGGAAACTGGCGGGTGTATAATGGGGAGTGCAAGATTTTTTCTGACTGCTTTTGACTGGCATGCTCTATTAAGTACGAGATTTTCGGAAAATTTTTACCTTTTTTAAAAATTTTTTTTTTTAATTTCGGAATGACTCGCTGATTTTACGTTTTTAGCATTAATAGTATGGAAGCCACAAAATTATACAAAATTTACTTCACTTCAAAATCTTTTAAATCAAGAAAGTTACACTCATTCAAAAATAAAAATTTACAAAGAAATTTTTAGTTTTAGCAAAATACTGAGAAACCCCATTTTCGAACACCCTGTTCGCTGTGATATAGTTGAGATAGAGTCGCAATTTTTTGGCTCCCGAGGTTTACTAGTATTTACTTTTAAACCAATAACATAACTTTAAAATCGGTAACAAAAAAAAATGATTTTTAGCCGACGCTTCTTTTAGCTTTTTATGGAGATTGAAGTCGTCATGTAAAAATTGTAATCTTTCGATCTCTAGGCATTGTTTTTTCAAGTCTTCATTCTTTGCGCTGCGTACAGCAGTTCGAATCTCCCTACTTAATTCCCAGTATTTCGTAATATACGTTTTTATGTACGCGGCGTTCTTCTATTTATTTCAGTATTTCATTTGTTATCCATTCGTTCCTTTTTGGCCGTTCACTGTCTCTTAGATTTCGTTCCCTTATTGATATTAGAGTATTTTTGATACCATTCCATAAATTTTCTGAATCCTCTCTGTTCACATTATTTAGTTGTGGATTTATTTCATCTCTCACGTTTGAAATTATATTCGAGTCTTCAAGTTTTCCAATATTTATTTTCGTGCGTGATTTGCTTTTTTTCGTTACTGTAAGTTTCGTACGTAGGTTTGTTACTAGCAGATTGTGGTCTGAAGGTACGTCAGCCCCTGGGTAAGTTGATGTTCTTGTTATAGAGGAGCTATATCTTTTGTTTATGAGTATGTAGTCGATCTGATTTCGTACAATGTTTTCTTTTCTATCTTGGGGAGATATTCAAGTATAGCGTCTTCTGGCAAGAAGGCAGAACAACTTGTTTGTGATTTTCATTTTGTGTTCTTGACAAAATTGTATGAGTCTATCACCTCTTTCATTCCTTTATTCCAATCCGTATTGACCTGTTACGTCAGGTACTTTAGTATCTCCTGAATTATTGTCATCTCATGAGGTTTAGTCATTTTCAGTAGATCTTCAATTTCAGCATAGAAAGCTTCTATTTCTTCTTTACTTTTATCCGCTGTGGGTGCATATATCTGAATGATATTTAAATTGATTGGCTTGGTTTCCAGTTTTAGTAGCATTGTTCTCTCTGATTTTGGAAAAAACCCTATCACGCATTTCGCTACATCTCTGTTTAAAATAATTCCCACGCCGTTTCTGTGATTTTGGTAAAGATTGCCAGAATAAAACATTTTTGCGTTTTGGGATATGAATTCACCATTATCTGGCCACCACGTTTCGCTGCTACCAAGTATATCGACTTTCAGTCTATTCATTTCATTTATTGTATTGGATAGTTTCCGAGCTTCATATAGGCTGCGTATATTCCATGTGCCGATGTTGAGTTTTCGTTTGATTTTACCTCCGGGGATTCCTAGCACCCTCGTGTTAACGGAGATTGAGGGCCGTTCGTCGTTGTTTTCATTCATAATTGTATGGTTTTCAAGGGATAATACTTCAGTGGTTTCCCGTTGCCTTCTGAAGGGTTTAAAGTTTTCCTTCTGTATATTCAGCTGCTCCTTCTGGAGTACAGACGCTGTTTGTAGCCGCTCATTGTGAGACAGACGCTGCAGAGTTGTGATCTGTCGATTCGACGTCCCACGTTGTGGATTGTTCTTAGCTTCAGCGTTCACCATTGATCTTACCGGCAAGGGTGGCCCTGCCAGTAGCTACGCTATCGCCGGCATCGCTCTCAATATCTTCACGCTTACTGGACCCCTTCATCGCGTTGAGATGACAATCCATTGAAGCAAACTTCTAAAAATGATCACTAAAACAGCCGTTTAGAGGATCCAAATGTTCCGAAAATATATTCTACTATTAATTGGTTTTTTTTTTTTTGTTCAAAGCTTAAAAAAAAAAAAAAAATTAAATAAATAAATTTCTACACTTTTGATAATTGTGAATTTCATCTTTGAACTTTTAAGCTTTGACGACTCCTAATGAAACTTCCTGCTGAACTTTTTAAAAACCTTTTGTAGTGGATCTTATGTTGCGAATAATTTGTTTTATCTCTTCTATCACCTGTAAAAATTTCAGAGCATTTGGCAACTTCCACCTACTGGATACTTTCCGTGTAAATTTCCTAAATTTCCAACTGAGTACTTATTTCGTTACAATAATTTATAGTATTACCTTTTGAATAAAATGTTCAACTGTTTGCCTTTAAAATAAAATTTTTAGGTTTTATTAAATTTCTTTCGATTTAAAATTTTTCCGTAATGTGTTTTCAAACTACAATAGCTACTGACCATAAATAGATTTCAAGACTCCAGAAAACAGTTTTTTATTTTGAAGAAAATTCAATTCAATGGTTGCCACGTTAGACTGTAGGGTTTTTCAAATCGAAAATTTGATGGTTGTTTTAGTACAGGAGATCGTCCTCCTAAAGGCGGCAGTGATAAATACCAGCGGAATAAGGTCCATAGTACGTTTTGAAAAAAATTAAGTCATCATATTAAAAGTCATCATCAATATTATAACATAAGTTGGAGGCCAAAATAAAGCAGATTAGCTAACAAACAAACGCTTCCACATAATTATATACATTAGCAACTTTAATAAATACACACATAGCATTGTATAATTTTATGTATGTGTTAGTAGCAACTTTAAATGCAATTTGCTCAAAATAAAGGAAAAAATTAAAAATCTATAAATCTGCAAAACGGCTAAAAAGAAATACCTTTCAAATAATATACATTTGGTCAAAATCAGAATAAAACGGTAGAACAAAACATCGGTCACAAGAAATAGCCTATTAATATTATAGATTCCGTGTGTTCAAAAAATATTTATAATTGAATGAAAAATTAAAATTTCCTAGAAATTGCACTCGAATTTTGAGGGCTGGGCTCGTACGTTAGTATCCTTTTATAGTACTAATAATTATAATAATTCTTAAAATTTAAATTTAAAGGTTATTTCATTTCCATTTCATTACCAGAAATCTGCAATGAGTACTGAAAAATTGAGTAGAGTTGAATCATGATTCATAATTTCTTGTGATTATACGCATTAACACATACTGAAATGTTGTCCAGCCTCATATCCACATCTAAGTTTGAGGTACTTAACATACTCATACTTAACAACATTTATGATGTTGCTTAGACTTTCATTCACTCAATGTGTATAGACGATAGCAAATAAGTGTGATTCGTATGCGATTGCTCGGTTATGTTAGTATGGTAAATATAAATGTTTTGTACATTGATGAGTTGAATGAGATGAATCAATTGTAAGTATTAATTTTATTTTTAATTTATTTAATTTTATTTATTTATTTATGATTCCCATACAAAAAATTTATAATCTTATAACTAAAGTATGAGAGTTTTATACTGATTTGAAACCTAAAAAATTTAAAAAGTTTCCACTTAAAATGCAATGCGTTGCTTATAGTTTTAATGGACGATGGTAGCGAATTCCAAAGACGTACTGAGGAGACATATAATTGCCATTTGGATACTAAATATTGGTATATAATGTACATTATGTCATGATTTCTAGCGGTGCGCATACAACTTTAAGAACAGTAGTGTTTTTATCTTTAACAAATTTTCAAATGTTACTCCGTAAAGTTTTTTCGAGTAGTACGAAATCGGGTCATATTTTCGAATATTGAAAATATATCTTAAAATTGCATTGAAATTGGACTCAAGCTTTTTATAACTCGTGCTTGCATATATTTCGCAGCCATAATATAGTAGAGTTGGCATAAGATATGTTTTTGCAAGCAAAATTCGAATGTTAAGATCTAAGCATTGAGTAAGTTCTCCCAGCAGCAGAAGTAATATAGTTAGACCATGTGAGATTATCATTAAAAATAATATCTAGATTTTTAGCTGTTGAAATGATTTAAATTTTCTGGTTGTTTAACATAATCAATGGTTCAAAAGGCGGTGTCATTGTTCTCCTTGTAAAAATCAAACACTTTGATTTAGAGGGGTTGAGGCATAAACTATTTGCACTTGCCCATGTATAAATCTTATTAAGATCTGAACTTAGTGTTGCAACGCAATCATTTATGCTGGTTATACCAGTAGTTAAATATATATAACTGAACAACATCAGCATATATGTGCGTGTACATTGCAAAACACTAGTTGTACTACTAGGTCATTCACGTAGATGGTAAAA
The DNA here is from genome assembly GCA_963682025.1 of Cordilura impudica. Lineage (NCBI taxonomy): Eukaryota > Metazoa > Arthropoda > Insecta > Diptera > Scathophagidae > Cordilura > Cordilura impudica. The sequence goes on along the minus strand of OY821520.1, from coordinate 247,243,901 downwards.
AGAGGAGGTCCCAGTATTGATCCTTGGGGTACGCCTTTCATAACTGACAACACACGAGAGGTTTTATTGTTTGTATAATTTAAAGCATAGATCCAGAAATGGCTCCAGCGTCAATACTTTCTCGTATATACTCTGAAATATCTACGACTGCTGATATAAGTATTTTCACTAAAATTATAAATCAAATTAATGCCATTTATGAAGCAAACAGTTTTGAGATGGTATGAGAATGATGTCAACATCGGATTCATATTTATTGCTACGCATACTTATAAATCAACTTTATTGTGAGTATGAATAAATCAGATTAGTTAAATTTTGAATGATCCCTACTCGCTTTTACTCAGCAATGAGTCGAAGAAACGATTTATTACGATTTAGTGTAAAACTCACTGGTGCAGCGTAGTTTTTAAAGATTTTTATTTTAAATTACAAAAAAAAAATGCTGTTATATTACTAAAAAAAATAAGACAAACAAAAATCTTAAAAAACTATACTGCATAAGTGAGCACCACCTTCTTACTCAATTTGTTATATCCTCTACACCACTGTGCAGAGGGAATACATCAGTTTGTCACAATTTGTTGAGAAATTAATTTGCGAACGCATAAACTATAATATATTCTTCATCCTTATAACAACGGTCCGAGTCGGTCCGTCTGTCTGTCTGCCTGTTGAAATCACAGTTATTTGAAATGGAGTTAATTGGGCATCATTGTGCCAACATAGGACCTAAAATATGGAGACACCTCAAAAATATGCTAAAAAAATCAGTGTGTTTGTGTAATAATTTTGTATTAAACTTTTCAAGTACTGTGTCTGCATTTGTTTTAAATAGTGCAACAAGTTCAGATGTTAATGTAAACTTCAAATTCAGGTGGCCGGTATCAAAGATTCGGCATAGCCGAATCCAAATCTTCACTTGTTTTTTTTTTTTTTTTTTTGCTAAAACAGATAGATTAACAACTGATTTTGTGTTGCATTTTGTAAGATAAGACAAAAAAAATGCTTTAAATTAATTTTTTTTTTTTTTATCAACATTTGCCTTGAAATAAGCGTTAAAAAATAGGGTATTTGACCAAGGTGAGAACAGAAATCACATCTGAAACTCGAAAAATATAATAGATTTACGAGAAAAAGGCAAATCATTTCGTGATATAAGGTATTGGGTATAGAAAATAAACATAAACCAAATCCAAGTGCAATTTTTATTAATTCTTTTGCCTGCTGATCTGAAAAAATTCATATCTGCTACTATACTTATATGGGGACTAGGTTGAAAAAAAATTTTTTTTTTTAAGCCGAGTGGCTTATCTGCAGATTCTAATTTTAGCTAGTTTTTTTTTTTTTGCAGCGACACACCAAAGCCTCTGGTGGGAATCGAACCCACGACCCCCACATGATAGACGAGCACGCTACGTACTGACCTATCGATCCTGACCATATTTGGTAGTTACTTATTTTTTGCAAACCAAAAAATCTGTGGAAGATTTTTGTTTTTTTGAAGGATTTAAGTAAAGATCGACAAGCCGATTTATAGGGGGGCTATGACTAAGAATTGTCCTATAGAGTATATTGTTGGACTACTGAGTTCTGTAATTTTATAAACACACACAAACCCCATTTAACTGAGATCTATATGATAATTTGGATCTTCTCATTGCAATATAAGTCGAACTCATAGGGGTCATTTGTATGGCGACTAGGTCTGAACATGCACCGATTTTCACCAATTTCAACAGAGTCCATCTTGTGTCCGATAGAAGCTTATACACCAAATTTCGTTAAAATATATTTATATTTGCGACCTCTTGTTTTATTACAAAACTTAGGCGGACGCAAAGACGGATGAACATCTCTGAATCGAAAATGATTCTGAGTCGATCATTATAATAAAAGATGGGTCTAAGTCAAATATTTTTGGTAGTTACATACATCAGAACAAACAGATTCTAACCCGACCACTTAGTGGTGTAGGGTATAATGAGCTTTATTACGTTTTTCCAAAATTTTTGAACATCAATATATTCTGAAATTTTCAATAAATTTTTTTCAAAATGACTTATTTTAAGATCTTATTATTGTAGTAGCACATACCAAAATTTAATACTTCTAGTTCATTAGGACTTTTAGCACACTTAAACAACTTTCTGCGTTAACGCCTGTTTTTGTCAACTGAAGGAGGAGAATCTTGGTTATTTATACCCTATACCAATATGTGGTCAGGGTATAACGACTTTGTGCTGATGTTTGTAACTACCACAAATATTTGACCTAGCCCCATCTTTTATTATACCTATCGACTCAGAATCTCTCTCTAAGTCGATTTAGCCATGTACGTCTGTCCGTCTGTTCATGCATACCTTGCAATCAAACTATAGATCGCCTATATGGTATATAAGCTTCTACCGGTCATGGGACGAACGATATTTAAATTGGTGAATTTCGATGCATGTTCAGAACTAGACCCCGTATGACTCCTATGAGATTGATTTAAATTGCCATAAGATTTAAATTATCATATAGATCCGTGTCAAGTTTGGTTTGTGTGTGTTAATTATATCCATTAATCAGTAGTTCACAAATAAAACCTACAGAACAATTCTTAGCCTTAATCCCAATCTTTACTTAAATATATATATATATATATATATATATATATATATACAAAAAAAAGTAAAAATATTGCACAAATTTTTCTCAAATTTGGTCCATAAAATGGTCAGGATCGGTCCATTTTTCGAACTAGTCCCCATATAAAGATAGGATCCGATATGAGCTTTTTCAAATCTGAAGGCAAAAAAATTAATAAAAATTCCACACAGATGTGGTGTATGCCTTTTTTATGTACCCAATTAGATGAACCTAAAATCAGTTCTCTAAACGCATGGTATAGGGTTTCGCATAGTCGGTTTAGATTACAATTTTTTTACTTGTTATTAAATACGCTTGCCGTGATATGATTAAATAAAAAATTGCCTAAAGTAGCCCATATTCTCCACCTTCATTTGACACCGATGTTACTTCTAATATCTTGTTCCAAGTATATTTAGTAGATACCAAATTTTATTATGAATCCCCTGTTTTTAGGACAGGGCATTTGCTTTATCACTGTAAAAGCTTCTATACAAAGTTCTACAAAATAAAGCTAATTTTTTCAACTCAATGAATGTGTGCCTGTGTATGCGAACATTGTTGACAATTCCAGGTTTGATATTGTTATTAACAATGAACAACATAAGATATTGTTGCCAATTTTCACACCTGAACAAATACCGTAGTAACTTTTTTCTTCCTGAATAAAAACGATACACAGTTTCGCACAACCCTTATGCAGAATTTCGTGAACTTAATGATAAATACTCTTTACCTGCTAACAAGGATGGAGATTATTTACGTTAGAAATAAAATAAGTAAGAAAAAAGTTTTTCGAACAAAACTAAGGCCAATCCATATGAAATAGTAAAGAGAAAATATTTCTTAAATTTTTTTGATTTCAACATTTGTCTTGAAGATTCTTGCTGCAAAAAATAAAATGTTTACAATTTCTGTGGCTGCTGTAAAATCTGCGTGATAAAAAAATAATTTACTCGTATACTGTTGAAAATTTTGTTTTTTGCTTAATTAATTTTCATCATTTGTGTGTCAACCATATTTTCTACATGTTTTCCACATAATATCTGGAGGTAATCTGAGCCATTTTTCACATAACCAGTGGACGGGTAGTGTCAAAACTTTTTGTTTCGCTCTGTTCATCCCTTCTCACGCTCATCTTTGACTACAATTTTTATCGCCAGTTGCTAGAGAATTTAAATTCGCATAATATAAAAAATTCTTATCGGGAAGTTTTCCGGAAAACTCTGAAAAATTCCTGCAAATTTTAATGAATAATCGGAACATTCAGCAAAATTTTGCTGAATCGAATTTATCAATAAGCAAATGGGTGAAAAAATTGTCCCTTATGTTTACCGCTTTTCAGAGTCTTTAACGAAAATTTCCGGATCAAATATTAGCTCTCGACAAAGGGAAAAATAGGTATAATACTGTGCCAAGGAATTGAAAGAAATGGGTAAATAAATATATATGCTTTAAAGATAAGGATATTTTGGCCTCAAATATAGCACACGAGATACAAATAAGAGTTAAGAGTTAAGAGCTTTTTTTTTACATTTTCATTAAAATCTCCGAACCTATCAAACCGATTTTATTTACTTTCGATCGCAATTTGCTCATAAGGTTAGTGAATCATATGCACTACAAGTGAGCAACCCAGTGACCTACTGAGGTTGTGATCGCGATTTACACAGACGGATAGACGGACAGACGAACGTCGATATATCAACAACACTTATCATAAGTATGTTTGACAAATAAAATCTTCTCTGTCTCAGCCATTACTTTGTCGATTTTGCCCTTGGCCCCTGTCGTACCCAGGATTAGTTATATTTTTATCTATTTGCTAAAATTTATTAATGATTATATAAAATCCCATAAAGTATGCACTAAGATATATAAATAGAGTTACCCTAAAAGAATGCTATACATATTTAATTTCATGTTTTGGCAAATAGCTGAAGATATATAATTACGTTTAACTAAAGTTTTTAAAAAATATTACAAATTTAAATAATTTTTTTTCAAACAACCCTAATTCAAACACTTGTCACTCTAATTATTTTGAATTTTGGGCTCAGGGAGTTCAAAAATCAGTGCATGGAATTAAGACTATTTTCTTTTTCTGTTCAAATAACTGATTATTTTATTCATATTTCAGCCAGTTACAGGAAAGTGAGCCAGCTTTTTGAGCGTAGAAAAAATTTCCTAGCAAATGTTGTTATAAGTATATACATTACAATGGATCTATATAGCAATTGCTCTAAGAGACATATGTATATATATACTATTTTATATGAAGACAAAAAGGGCATATATATTTGTATGATAATGAATTTGCAATAATTGGATATATTTTTAAGAAAATTTTATTAAAGAACTTTATATTTATATTAATCAAAAATTAAAACAAAGATAATTTCAAAAAGAAATGTTTTTAAGTATGACATTATGTACATATTCAGTTAATTCATTTTATTAAAAAATAAATTAAGTGTAATGTAACTTAGTCAATGACATATATCTGAAATACCTTTTGTTGTCTTTATTTTTTTGAATCTTTAATTTCGTTTATGTAAATCTTAAGGTTAAATAAATATAATCTTAAAAACATTGCATATTTTGGGGCTAATAACAATTACTTAGGTTGAAATTTACATGAGATTTGAGTATAGTAATGTATACTTAAATTAATTTTAAGAAGAAAAACAAAAAAAAAAAAAAAACTGAAAATTTTCCCAATTCAATTAAAATCACATAAATAGTATGTCTTGGAAAAAGTAAGACTAAAAACATCTATATCCCCAAAGTAAGGCAATATCTTCTTCCACCCTAAGGCATGCTTTAAAAAATAATATTATTTTAAATTGCAAAAAACACGTACCTTTCTAAAAAAAAAAGTACAAAAACAAACATGTATCATTTATACTTTTCACAAGTGGTTTTACATTTATTTTTCACAACATTTCAATTTACATAACTCATAGGAACCACTCTCAAGCCGTATATGTATATGTCTTTTTGTTGAATTCCAACATACTTAGAGGTAAGTATGTATATACGTATATCTCTGTGAACTCAATTTACATAAGTGCTTTGATTTGTTTGCTAAAAAGAAGTACTCTGCTTTAAATATGAAATTATTTGTCAATGGCACAAATTCATATAATACTTTAAATAACATATTGATCGATTTTTTTAGCTTAACATTTCGATAGCGGTTTGAAGTTGAAGATATTATTTCGGAAATACTTGGAGTATATTATTATTTTGTTTATAATAACAAAAATAAGGAGATTTATTAATTTAAAGAAAGAAAAAAAAATATGTATATTAAAAAAATATTGCATATTTTAAGGGTTATTATATTAACAAAATGTATTGCCAGCCTTAGACCTTATATATATCGCAGGACCATTACTATAGGACTTCTTTTAGTTATAGCTCCCATATGGTAACTAAAATCTTCCATCCATATTCTTAAAATCTGGTTTGTTTATGTTTCTGAGAAATATAAAAGACTTTAATAAATATAATCACGATCGGTCGGCATATGTTCGGAACTTTTATATACTTGCAGGCCACAAGTTCATATAAATTAAGAGAATCCTTGCAAAGCTCAATGAAAACATATCACCGAGACCGGCTGGCATATCACCACTGGTATCATTGCCAAACCTTTTTAGCGCTTCGTACCATATACGACCATTCTCTCGCGTTGGAAGATTGTCAATGTTCAATCAATTCCAAAAAAGGGTGCAGCTAACAACACTGGAAATTTTAATTTGCTCTGCGCTTTCAAAGGTAATGGAGAGCATGGTGAATTACATTACATGTTCTTTGTTGACCAATAGACGGGCCATGGAGTTATCAATGTCGTCTGCATCCATGGGTGGTGTTCAAATTGAGGAAGCATACGCTCTTGATGTTCTGGGCATGAAAATTCAGTGTGACGTCCGTTGGCATAAGCACATTTTTCAGTTGTCGATAGGGCAATTATAAAAAAGGACGGTTTGATCTTGAGCCTGAACAATTTCAAAGTCAATCATTAAAAATTAAAAATTAAAAATGAAAAATGAAAAACGAAAAATGAAAATGAAAAATGAAAAATGAAAAATGAAAAATGAAAAATGAAAAATGAAAAATAAAAAATAAAAAATGAAAAATGAAAAATGAAAAATGACAAATAAAAAATAAAATATAAAAAATAAAAAATGAAAAATGAAAAATGAAAAATTAAAAATGAAAAATAAAAAATGAAAAATGAAAAATTAAAAATAAAAAATAAAAAATGAAAACTGAAAAATTAAAAATGAAAAATAAAAATTGAAAAATTAAAAATAAAAAATGAAAAATAAAAAATTAAAAAAAAACTAAAAAGGAAAACCGAAAAATAAACAATTAAAAATGAAAAATAAAAAACGAAAAATTAAAAATAAAAAAATGAAAAATGAAAAATAATAAATTAAAAAAAAACTAAAAAGGAAAAATGAAAAATAAAAAATTAAAAATGAATAATGAAAAATTTAAAAATAAAAAATTAAGAATAAAAATTAAAAATAAAAAATGAAAAATAAAAAATTAAAAATGAAAAATAAAAAATGAAAAATTAAAAATTAAAAATGAAAAATAAAAAATGAAAAATGAAAAATGAAAAATAAAAGATAAAAAATGAAAAATTAAAAATAAAAAATTAAAAATGAAAAATGAAAAATTAAAATTAAAAAATGAAAAATGAAAAATAAAAAATTAAAAATGAAAAATAAAAAATTAAAAAAAACTAAAAAGGAAAAATGAAAAATAAAAAAATTAAAAATGAATAATGAAAAATTAAAAATAATAAATGAAAAATAAAAAAATGAAAAATAAAAAATTAAAAATAAAATATGAAAAATGAAAAATAAAAAATTAAAAATGTAAAATAAAATATGAAAACTGAAAAATAAAAACATTTGATCTTGAGCCTGAACAATTTCAAAGTCAATCATTAAAAATGAAAAATGAAAAATTAAAAATGAAAAATAAAAAATAAAAAATTAAAAATGAAAAACAAAAATGAAAAATAAAAAATTAAGAATAAAAATGAAAAATAAAAAATGAAAAGTGAAAAATGAAAAATTAAAAATGAAAAATAAAAAATGAAAAATGAAAAATAAAAAATAAAAAATAAAAAATGAAAAATGAAAAATGAAAAATAAAAAATTAAAAATGAAAATTAAAAAATGAAAAATTAAAAATAAAAAATGAAAAATGAAAAATAAAAAATTAAAAAAAAAAACTAAAAAGGAAAAATTAAAAATAAAAAATTAAAAATGAATTTTGAAAAATTAAAATTAATAAATGAAAAATAAGAAAATGAAAAATAAAATATGAAAAGTGAAAAATAAAAAATTAAAAATGAAAAATAAAATATGAAAACTGAAAAATAAAAACATTTGATCTTGAGCCTGAACAATTTCAAAGTCAATCATTAAAAATTAAAAATGAAAAATGAAAAATAAAAAATGAAAAATGAAAAACAAAAATGAAAAATAAAAAATGGAAAATAAAAAATTAAGAATAAAAATGAAAAATAAAAAATTAAAAATAAAAAATTAAAAATGCAAAATAAAAAATGAAAAATTAAAAATAAAAAATGAAAAATGAAAAATAAAAAATTAAAAAAATAATAAAAAGGAAAAATTAAAAATAAAAAATGAAGAATAAGAAATGAAACATGAACAATTAAAAATGAATAATAAAAAAAAAAAAAAAAAAAATGAAAAATACAAAATGAAATATTAAAATTAAAAAATGAAAAATCAAAAAATTAAAAATTAAAAATAAAAAATTAAAAATAAAAACTCAAAAATTAGAAATGAAAAATGAAAATCGAAAAATGAAAATAAAAAATAAAAACGAAAAATTAAAAATTAACCGGTTAAAATAATAAATATTTTTATATTAACAGAGCCCCTGCAGTTGATTGCTATAAGTGATATGCTTTCTGTTTGACTTTAAGAAAGTGCTATAAAAAAATTTTTAATTACTAGATGTTTACACAGGTTTTTTTTTTGTCTGAAAGAGGTTTTGAATTACATTTGAAAGTTTTGCTTACTTTTTAAAGATTAATTAGCATGTATGTTTATTTATACTATGCTGGAATTTATTTTAATTATATTATTGCACAGAATTTTATTTTTCATGTTCGAGTAAATATTTCAGCTTATCATTGTTAGTTATTGCTAATAAAACAAAACTCTTAAAAAATATTGTTTGATGTATACGAAGCAGTTTTAGTTACCATAGCAATGATAAAACTGTTTGTTATTTTGAAATGCCACTTGAATTGAAAATAATTCAAAGCAAAATATTGTTATGGAAAATTTCATTTATAAAATCAGAAGGTATGTGTCATATGAATTTAAAACATTTAGTGGCGAAACAATTATTTCAAATATGTTTATTTCAAATATGTTTTGCAAAAATATTGTTATAATATTAATAATAAAATAAGCCATCAGACCGATTCTTCGATCAAAATCAAATGAAATACGTTGAAAATTATTTTGTTAAAAAACTTTTTCTTTTCTTTTAATGTTACAAACACAAAATTTGAAGTATGGTTAAAAAAACAATTGCTATAAAAAAAAAAATTAATTTCATTAGCATTGAAAATTTTATATTTTATAAATTTTTACTCGACTTTGTACCTAAACAAAAAAACTTTTTTAAAAGCAGTCTCCTTTTAAAATTCCTACACACGTTGCCTTTATACTTTAACTGGCCTATTAAATGGTCAACCTTCGATTAACCAAAAAATTACTTGTGATTACCAGCACACCCAGCTCACTAGTTACACTTCATGAGCCATAATCACATATCAGGCGCATCAAATCCTCAACATACGGAAATGTCAAACAACGACATGTTTAATTGTTGACTGTGTGGTAAAGTGATTAACATTTTTATTCGTAATTGAATTTTGTTGTTTTTCAATGACATGCACACATACATGTATACATCAAAACATATATATGTATGTATGAATTGAGGCTGTACATGGTCAAAGGCATATAAGCCACAGGAAAAATTATTATGAAAAACATGTAAAGAAATCAAACCAGAGTAAAGAATTACTACAACATAAGTAAATGCCTCATACTGTTCTGTTCTGTTGTTACAAAAAGAAAAAGAAAAAATAAATACTACAAAAATAAAAATAAACAACAGAAATTAACCTTTTAAAAGCTTAAGTGTTTTTGTGTGACGAAATAATTGCAATACACAATTAGAAATTGTATAAATTGCTTTGTCACTCAAAAACACTTAAACTTTGCAACAAATATATATGTATGCACGGCACATATATGTATATATAGAATAATAAATATAGAAAAAGAAAGCAGAATACCTTTAATTTTTTCTATACAAAAATATTCTTACTTTTTGTTTAGGAAAAAATTTTCTTATTTTTCATAATTATTTTCAATAGAAAGATATTCTTATTATATTTCACAAAAATTTCTTAAAAAATATTTTTCTATAGAAAAATAATTTTATATTTTTTTATAAAGAAAAATAAATTCAGTTTTTTCTATAACAACATAATTTTAATTTTTTTTTTCTAAAGAACAAATAATTTAATATTTTATTCTATAGAAAAAAAAAATTATTTTTTTATATGTTTTCTTAAAATTTTTTAAAGAAAGTATTCTTATTATTATTCTATAGAAAATAGTTTTTTAACTTTTCTATAAAATAAATCCTTATAATTTTACTATAGAAAATATTCTTATAAAATTTCTCTAGAAAATATTCTCATTACTTTTTATAGAAAATTTTCTTATAATTTTATTATTATTTGTAAAAATAAAAATCTTATTTTCGATCTTTATCATTTTAATGATTGAGTTTGAAATTATTCAGGCTCAAGATCAAATGACTCTTCCCGAAACAGCTGTATAACCTGTCATGCAGAATATAGATAAAAAAAAATTTTTTTCTTTTGAAACAAACGTACCAATGTTTTTGCTTTATTTAAAGTAAAAACATTTGATTTTCTTATATTTTTGCTTCAGAACATATTCCTAAAATTTTTCTATAGAAAATATTCTCCTAATTCTTTAATAGAAAATATTCTTACAATTTTTCTGTAGAAAATATTTTTATAAATTTACTTCAGAAGATACTCTTAAAATTGTTCTAAAGAAAATATTAATATAACTAATGTAATATAACCAATGATTTTTCTATAGAAATTATTAATAAATAAAAATGCTCGAGGTCGAGGCATTTTCCTCTATTATTGCACTGAAAATACAATTTATTTCAATAAACCAGGCATGCCCAGAAGTTTCTTATGCAAGTGCAAACATTAATAAATTAATTATCTGAAATGAGATGTCTTGACGTGCTTTTCAATGTGATATTTGGTGTTAATTTGAAATCATATCAAACATTTTGCTTCTTCACCCTTAAATTTATAAGTGAAAAAAAATCACTTTCCCACTTCTCGTCTAAATAACTGGAGCTCATTTTGCAAACTAATAATATGAATTTTAAAGTTAAGACTTACACTGACTTTTCCAAGTGCTTTTAATGCAAACTATTTTTTAAACGGAATCATACATTAGGCAACAACAATATCTACATTGAATATCTCAGTCGTTACTGTGTACCAACAAAGAATACGAAAGTGTTGTTGCTTTGCGCTATGGCATAACCAAAAAAAAAAAAAAAAAAAACAACAAAAAACAAAAAAAGACTGAATTTTTACAAAAACAAAAGTGAATTGAGTGCATAGGATGTGGGCGCTTTGTATGAAAAAAATTTTTGGTCAAATTTTGAAGTGTGTGGGTCGGATTATTGTGACACTGGATCTAAAACTTTAGTGCACAAAATTTGAGCCAAAACGGACAATGCTTTCTGGACGCGCATTGAGTTCAAAATTCAAATATGCATTTTTATGTAAAAATTATCAAAAAAAAAAAAAAATAATATTTCACAAAAATTGTGATATTAATAATTGCATTTCAATTAAATTAATTAACAAAACATATTTTAGAGTAAATTATCTTTCTAACAAAACAGCAAAATCTATTATCGGTTGAAAAACAGCCAAGTTATATCAAGTTCCCCAGGCAATAAATTCGCCACAGACTACTTGATTAAGAAAATCGAGCTCACATTTTTAAATACATTGAAATAATTTACAACAACAAAATTTTTGGTTTCCTCTGATCCCAAAATCATCTCATGTAAAGTATTTTGTATCTCGTCTATAGTAATGCCGTTCTAAATTAATGTCAATGCGGTACGTATTTTTTAGCACTATTTCAAAATCTCTAATTTTACTTTTTCAAAAATTTTGCTCAAGAACTTTTCCGAAATCAACGATTGGACCTTAGGGTCTTATTAACAAAATATGTGGGATTAAAAATTGTAAATATTGTAGGTATCCTGTTCTTAATTTGGCGAGGGCACCGTTTTTATTTCAGCAGATTTGAAGAAAAATGTGATTTTTCATACTTTTCAAGTTTTAGGCTACATCTTTTTGGAGTTTAAATATTTCAAATATCTTTTGTCAAAATATTATACCAATTGATATAAGTTCTCAATCCTTAAATGAAGGTTAAAGTGAAACACTATAAACTGTCCCTCTTTAAGGTCAAAATTCAAATTTAAGGAGATTTAAATTTTTTTAATACAAAATATCGAAATAATATATGTATATTTGTAGAAGGATTTCGATAAAATATGTTAACACTATTTTAATGATTCTAAAAAATAATATTCTGGACTTATTTTCTAAAATTATCCCGTTAGATACTCCTGATGTCACATTGACATTAAAACAAATTTAATGTATTCATGAAATTCCTCAAATTTATTACTTATTTTATGAAAATATGTAGATTAATAATTTTTATACCTTCCACACGTCAGTGGCAGAGGGAATATATAGGTTTGTCATTCCGTTTGTAACGCATCGAAAAACTAATCTCCGACGCCATAAAGTATATATATTCTTGATCCTTATCACAGCTCGAGTCGATATAGCGATGTCCGTCTGTCCGTCTGTCTGTTGAAATCACGCTCATTCACAAAAAAAGCCATCTAACTGGATAAGGCTACAACAATATCATTTGCCATAATTCCCAGCAGGTTGGTATTGAAAATGGGCTAAATCTGGCTTCATCGTGATTATATACGAGCAAAAATATGTAGATACCTCAAAAAAAAAAAATAAAACCCAGTGTGTTTGTTGTAACAGTTTAGTGGTTGAAGATAATAATTGTACAACAACATAAAAAATGTCGCCAAAAAATTATGCATATATATTAACAATACCAAGAACACAATAACATATTACATTATATTATATTATATTATATTATATTATATTATATTATATTATATTATATTATATTATATTATATTATATTATATTATATTATATTATATTATATTATATTATATTATATTATATTATATTATATTATATTATATTATATTATATTATATTATATTATATTATATTATATTATATTATATTATATTATATTATATTATATTATATTATATTATATTATATTATATTATATTATATTATATTATATTATATTATATTATATTATATTATATTATATTATATTATATTATATTATATTATATTATATTATATTATATTATATTATATTATATTATATTATATTATATTATATTATATTATATTATATTATATTATATTATATTATATTATATTATATTATATTATATTATATTATATTATATTATATTATATTATATTATATTATATTATATTATATTATATTATATTATATTATATTATATTATATTATATTATATTATATTATATTATATTATATTATATTATATTATATTATATTATATTATATTATATTATATTATATTATATTATATTATATTATATTATATTATATTATATTATATTATATTATATTATATTATATTATATTATATTATATTATATTATATTATATTATATTATATTATATTATATTATATTATATTATATTATATTATATTATATTATATTATATTATATTATATTATATTATATTATATTATATTATATTATATTATATTATATTATATTATATTATATTATATTATATTATATTATATTATATTATATTATATTATATTATATTATATTATATTATATTATATTATATTATATTATATTATATTATATTATATTATATTATATTATATTATATTATATTATATTATATTATATTATATTATATTATATTATATTATATTATATTATATTATATTATATTATATTATATTATATTATATTATATTATATTATATTATATTATATTATATTATATTATATTATATTATATTATATTATATTATATTATATTATATTATATTATATTATATTATATTATATTATATTATATTATATTATATTATATTATATTATATTATATTATATTATATTATATTATATTGTATTGTATTATATTATATTATTTTTTTTGTAGGAACTATTATTATGGCTTTTCTACACAAACTAGTTTAATTTTTTTTATAGAAAATAATCTTATATTTGTATAGAAAAAATTCTTGTAATTTTTCTGCAGCAAACAGACTTATAATTATTCTATAGAATATATTCTTATGATTTATCTATAAAAAATAATCTTATAATTCTTTATTTTTTACTACAGAAAAATATTATAAAATATTCTTATAAATATTCCTTCTAAAGTGAATAGTCTTATAAATTTTCTAAAATAATTTATCTATGGAAAATATTCTAATGAACAATATATATGTAATTTTTACACCAAAAAATATTATTATAAATATTCTATATCAAATAGTCTTATAATTATCTAAAGAAAATATTCTTAATTTTTCGATAGAAAATAGTATTTTAATTTTTGTACAGAAAATATTCTTATAATTTTCTTACAACTTTTCTATACAAAATATTCTTGATATTTTTTTATAGAAAATGTTCTTATAATTTATCAATAGAAGATATTCCTATAATTGATGTATAGAAAATATTCTTATAATTCTTATAACTTTTCTTTACTTTTCGCTTCAAAAATATGTTTATTATTTTTCGCTTGAAAATATTTGTAATATATTACTATAGAGAAATATAATTTTTTATTTTTCTATAAACAAATAAAATTTATTTGTTATTCTATAGAAAAATTTTCTTATTACCGGTGTATAGAAAACATAGAACTATTATTTTTTTGTAGAAAAAAAATTTTAATTCTTTCTTAATAATAATATTCTTATTCTATAGAAAAATATTGTATTTTTATGTTTCTATAGAAAGATATTCCTATTCTTAATACTCAATTCTATGAAATACTATCTACAAAGACAATATTTTAATGCTTTTCTAGATTTTCTAATACAAATTATTCAAATTTATTTTATCTAGAGAAATGGTAGTTTTTATATTAAAAAAAATCATTAAATAATTGGAAATATTATATCTTTTGTGTCATTAGTGCATCAAACTTTAACATTATTACCAAATATTATCCCCTTAGGTTTCCCTCTGGGCATAAGCATTATTAACCAAGCTTCCATGCAGCCGTGCAATGCAGTCAGTTGGCAAAAATCCTCATCGATTTTAACATTATTAAAAAGTAGTTTACGGGATTACACCACAACTGCCATGTTTTCTATGGCTGTGGGTCAACTCTTTTTTTTTGTGTAGTCATATGCTTTGGTTTCACTGATACATGTTGTTAAAATTTTCAGCCATGAAATAAAAACGACAAATGAACGATAAACCCTACAGTAAAACAAACAGTTGTTAAAATAAAAAAATTAACCCTCAGGGTTATGGTATGATCTGCTACAAATTTTGATATCCGCATCATCATCATCATCATCATCGCCGAAACCTACACCTCTAACAAACATTCTCTCAGATTCATTTATCATTTCCATAGCAACCATAAACATTAATGTTAACGTTTTCCTTTCATTTATTCCAGCCAACACATTTAATGTAGTTTGATGGGAAATTCGATTAAAATGGTTTTTTAATATGCTGCCAATGTTGTGAAAACATTTAATTACAGTGTTTTTTTTTTGCCAAACATCCAACAAGTATATATGTATAAAAAAAAAAACGTTACTTTGAAAGTTTTGGGGCTTTTTCATACCATCCATTTGCAACAGGAGTATTTTGATTTTTAAGTATGAATAATTTTGTAGTGCTTAAGTTAAAAAAAGATGGCATAAATTAAGGTTTTGCATACGTATGTAAGTATGTAAATCAAGGGTTCAACCACAAAAGTATGCAAATATTTTTATGATCTGGGTAACAACACAACAAAAAAGTTAAATATAGGGTAAATACGAACAAAATATGTGCTGAATGTATGTATAACTACAGCGTAAAACAGTAGAATGGAGCACAGATTTAAAGTCTCTTCTTGTGTACCAATTTGAAAAATTTTCATAATCTTAAACTTTCTTCTGTGAAAAAATAGTTTTAATTTATTTATAAAGCAATAATCTTAGTTTTTTTTTTATGTAAAGAAAAATTGTTTTTCTAAACAAAACTATTCCTCATAAAGATATTCTTTATTTTATTCCATCCAAATATATTTTTTATTTTTTCTATATCTTTTCCTATGGAAAAAAAATTCTCAAATATTTGTAAAGATAAATATTCTGAAATATTTTGTAAATAAAAATGTTCTTACATTTTCTCTATTAAAAAAAACTTTCCGTAAAATAAAATATAACAGACAAATAACACTGTGGAACAAATTCAGGTTAGCAAAAGTTAGGTCGATTCTGTGAGTGAGGGGTAAAAATAGAGGTTAAATTAGAAGACCCGTATCGCGGCGTTTGTTTATGTTGTTCGAATTTTTTTTTTAATCGACCTTCGAACTTTGCAGTCAAATGCCGATTTTCAGCATAATGTTTATATGGTTTTTTCGCTACAACTCGTCGACTAATTGATATTTTTTCAATCTGTAAAAGCCAAATTATTGCTAGAGACCTGTGCAATAAAAAAAATTTTTTCCAAAAAATGATTTAGAAAATGTTTGTGGTGCTTATGAAGCAAAATATTGGAAAAATTATTTTTTTTCATGCTTTTTGAAAATATTTTCCACAAAACTAAATCTTTGTTGCTTTCTTTTTGATCTATAATATGCTTCTCAGTTTCTTCAATAAATCTCACTTGAAAAGAAAACAATCATAATACAAAACTTGCGTTTTCCAGCTTAATATTTATTTACTTCTAATTTTTTATGTACCAATTTTGTTCAGTGTTGGTTTTGAAGAAACATTGAAAAAGAAATTATAAAAATATGGAAAAAAATATATTTTTGAAATGTTAGTTATGAAAAGTTTTAAGTAAAAAAATTAAATAAATTAAATTAATGTTTGGCCAGTTGCTGTTTAGCAGGCGGCTGTGGATCAACATCACCTGCTCTCTCTAATATCTTGGTCATCGTCATCATCATCAGAAAGGTCGATAATTTCGCCCAACAGATATTCTGGAATTTCATCTTTGTCTTGCCCTTCTTCCTCTTTTTTCTCGTCTTCCTCTTCTTCAAAGTTGTTTTTATACCATCAACAGATTTCAGCGAGTATTGCATCTGGAGATTTCTTTCCTCTGTACCTGAAACGAAAATAGTTACTAATCGTTAACATGTTTAAATTGTGCACTCTGACACACATTTTTCCACATTTTCCATCTCTTGCTATGAAACGTCCACAAACATTACAAAAATGGTCCATTTTACATTTTGGTTCCGACATTTTTGATAAAATATATATTATACAATGTTTTTTTTTTGTTATTTTTATGAAACCGATGCACGTAACTTAAATCACTCACAAAATGAAATAAGTTCCAAAAAAATTAATAGCGAATTTTATCACGACCGAGCGAAAATAAAAAGACATCAGCTTAGGCTGAGTTTCGAGTCTTAACTGAATCTTCATTTTTGAAATTAGTTCGCTTGTACGAAATAAAAAAAAAACGCTACCTGTGCAGTGGTCGAAAACAAAAAAGTTGTTTTACTAATTCCTAATTCTTGGAACTTCCCTTTTTAGTTACTTCTACCTAGATCGCTATTTATTTAATGGTTTTGGGATTTTAACGCAAATTATCGACTAAGAGCATTTTCTTTTCAAATGAAATTTATTGATGAAAGTGAGAAGCATATTATAGATCAAACAGAAAGCAAAAAAGACTTAGTTTTGTGGAAAATATTTTCAAAAAGCATGAAAAAAAAATAATTTTTCCAACATTTTGCTTCATAAGCACCGCAAAAATTTTCTAAATCAATTTCATTTAATAGTTGCACAGGTCTCTACCAATAATTTGGCTTTACAGATTGAAAAATATCAATTAGTCGACGAGTTATAGCCAAAAAACCATATAAACAATATGCTGAAAATCGGCATTTGACTGCAAAGTTCGAAGGTCGATTTTAAAAAAATTCGAACTAACATAAACAAACGCCGCGATACGGGTCTTCTAATTTAGCCTCTATTTTCACCCCTCACTCTCAGAATCGACCTAACTTTTGCTAACCTGAATTTGTTCCACAGTGTAATACTTGTTGGCGCTAAATTACCATTCGGTGGGACAATTTCTAGGGGGTTAGAAATAGTAACAATAACTGGTGTGTGATCTGATGAGAGTTCCAATGAGGGTTCAGCATTTATAAGTTCTCTCGCAATGTTCTTCGTTACTCCAAAATCGATTAGATCGGGAATCTTTTGTCTATCAGTCGGCCAGTATGTTGATCCTCCGCTTAAGATAATACCTCGGCCCATATTAGAAATTATGCCAAACAAAACACGGCCTTTCGAGGAGATTAAATGTTACCGCCGGAATGTATGCTTGGCATTGTAATCGCCAGCAGCAATAAAACGAGGGCCAATTGATTCAAAAAATCTTTTGTATTGACTTTCCGTTATAGAAAATCTTGGTGGAGAATATATTGATGAGATAACTAAACTGTTATCAAATTCCGCAAAGCAAATTGTAGTAGCTTGAAGAAAATCTTCACTATGATCACACATTAGATGATGCCTCAGTCCAGATTTATTAAGAATGGTTCAGCCACCACATCTTGGATCTTTTGTATCATACAAAATATATCCACGCAATGATAATTGACTCCTAGAAGTCAAATGAGTTTCAGAGACAAGCAATATCTCAATTTGCTTGTCTTTTAGGAAATAGGCGAGTTCTTCTTTATTTTGGCTTAAGCCGTTTGCGTTCCAGTAACATATTTTTAAACAGTTCATGGTTTATTTAACAAAGCTTGCAATATCATAGATTGCATCTTCTTCATCTCCTGCATTATGCTATTCATAGCGTAGTATAATTATTTATTGTTTGAACAAGTGTGTCGGGTGTTGTTTCCAATTTACTTGTGTTTTGATTCGAGGTATCGTTTCGCGGATTTGAAACATTGGGAGGCTGACTTTGAGAGCGTAGCACATTTGAGTATGATTCAAAATGCTGCGAATGAACTGGATTCTTGGTTGGTAGTTATAGGTATGGGTGAGACATATTTTTTAATTTTCATTTCGTTATAAATTGCTGTATATACTGGGCACCCTCGGTAGTTATCCGAGTGATTTTTACCGCAATTGCTAAATTTTTTACGTTTTCGTCATTTTTTGATTTGTCACACTCACTGGTATTGTGTAGCTCACCACACACAACACATACTGGTGGAAGCTTGCATGATGCCCCTGTATGCCAGAACTCCTTACAGTTCAAACACTGAACCGGTCCTTTCCTCTTATGCGGTTGTTCAACAGAAATTTTCCGATATAACAGGTATCTTACGTTGTAGATAGGCTGCGCTTGGTTTTTTTTTAATTTAAAGTCGCCAGGTTGAAATTTCACACGGAAAAGAGGTTGTGGGATATTTTCACGGTTTCGAATATTTGAGTCAAGCGAATGGTTTTTTGAAAAACCACTTCTGGTTGATTTATTATTACTTACGGTTTCAGCGGTGTTCATATTAGTGCAATTATTTGCAGTACTTGCATTTGTCACTTTTGTTGTTGTTCTCACTGGTTCTTCTCTATTACCTATATCTGCTGACAATGACTCTGCTCGTTCAATGCATACATTGGGGAAAATTAAAGCGCTCCCCCAGAGTTCTAGCCGTTAAGTAAACCTTGTTGAATATGGGATCGTGTAGATTTGTCTTGATCATTTAATTAAAAATATGCATTATTACGGTTTATGCTCCTCTCACTTGTTGATGGGTTTAAGAAACTCATTTACCGTTTATTTATTACAACCACAAAAATAAAAAGTTTATTTGTTAGTTGTATTGTTGTTGTTTTATTTCAGTTTTTTCTTTTTAACTATATTGATATATAATTTAATTTAGTGAGTATTATTCACACATATGTATATATGAATATAATTATAGTGTTAAGCGTCCAAGCGCAGTGGTTTAAAACATTTTTTTTTATTTTCAATTTTATTTTATTTTATTTTTTGTCACTTATGTGGCCGAACTAATATACATATATATTAGAGTGACAGCGGTTTTTATGAAAAAAAAATTTGCTTTCTGGACGCGCATTGAGTTCAATTATGAAAAAAAATTAAAAATTATCAAAAAAAAAACATTTTTCACAAAAACTTAGATATTAATAATTTCGTTTCAATTAAACTAATTAATAAACCATAATTTAGAGTTAATTATCCTTCCAATAAAACATCAAAATCTATTATCGGTTGAAAAACAGCCAAGTTATATCAAGTTCCCCAGGCAATAAATGCACCGCAGACCACAAGAATCCGACCAGCACGTCTTGAAATTAAAACAAGTAAGAAAATTGTAGTCGGTCTAGACCGACTATATGATACCCTATACCACGCGTTTAGAGAACCTATCTCTTAGGCCCAACTAACTGGATATAGAAAATAAGCATAAACTAAATTTGAGTGGGATTTGGTGTGGCTGCAGATATGAAAAAGTTCATATCGGATGATATATCAATATGGGGACTAGGTCCATAAATGGACCAATCCTGATCATGTTTGGTAAAGTCTCTTGCATTTTGCAAAAATATATACAATCAAAATTTGAGAAGAATCAGTGCAGTATTTTTATTTTTTGATAGATTTAAGTGAAGATCGGGAAGCAGCTCTATATGGGCTCTATATGACTAAGAGTTGTCCCATAGGGATCATTTTTGGACTACTCATTAATGGATGTAATAAACGCATACAAACCCAATTTGAGTAAGATCTATATGCCAATTTGGATCTTATTGCAATTTATGTCGATTTCATAGGGGACATTTGTGTAGGGGCTTGGTCTCAACATGGACCGATTCTCACCTATTTCAACAGCATTTATCCTGTGGCTGACAAAAGCTTAAATACCAAATTTCTTAAAAATATATTCATATTTGCAACCTGCAGTTCGATTAAAAGGTTTACATGGACACACAGACGGACGAACGGACGGACATCGTTAAATCGAATCAGATAGTGATTCTGATTCGATCGGTATAATAAAATATGGGTCTAGGTCAAATATTTTTGGTAGTTACAAACAGCAGCACAAAGTCATTATACCCAAACCACATAGTGGTATAGGGCATAATAATACGAATATATGTATATATATTTTTGTTTTACTTATTAACCCGATCGAGCAAAAACCGGTCTTTCTCTCATTTTTTATAGAAAAATATATAAAAATAATGTTTAATTTTATTTCTTTACAAAAATATATTTATTGTTTTTTCTATTGAAATATTGAACATATATATCTAAAGAAAAAATTAAACACATTTTTTATAGAAAAGTATATTGAATTTTTTTTTATAGAAAAATTGCTTCATTTCTTCTATAAAAAAATAAGCTTAATTTTTACAATAGAAAACTATTATTGCTTTGTTCTATAAAAAAATATTCTTGATTTTTTCTGTAGAAAAAAATTTTAAATTTCTTAATTAATTGGAAAGTATTCTTAATTTTTCGCTATACAAAAAGATAATTGATTTTTTTGATAGAAAAATATTATTGATTTTTCGAATGAAAAAAAAGTTTGATTTTTTTTATAGAAAAATAATATAGATATTTTTCGATAATAAAATATTATCGATTTTTTCCGATAGAAAATATTCTTGATATTTTTCGGTAGCACAATACTCTTAATTTTGTTGGATAGAAAAATATTCTTTGTTTTTGCGATTAGAAAATATTCTTGATTTTTTCGATAGAAAAATATTTTTAATTTTTTCATATATAAATGATAGTCTTGAGTTTTTCTATGAAAATATATTCTTGATTTTTTCTATCGTAATATATTTTTAGTTGTTTCTTTTTTCTATAAAAATTTAAAAAAAAAAATTTTTTTTTTCCTTTTATTTTTTTTATTCTTGATTTTTTCTATAGAAAAATAATCTTGATTTTTTTTTGATAGATAAATAATATTGTTTTTTTTTTTCGAATGAAAAATATTCTTGATATTTCTTTACAGAAAATTATTCTTGATATTTCCCTACAGAAAATTATTCTTGATTTTTTTCTATCAAAAAAATAATATTGATTTTTTTTTCTTTTTTTTTATAAAAAGTTTTTCAATAGACAAATATTCCAAATCATTTCTATATAAAAAATATGATAGTTCTACAGGAGAAATTTCGTAAATTTTGTTCAATATTCAGATTTTTTTTTCTTTTTTTTTTTAGAAAAATATGTTTACTCTTTGTATAGAAAAATATGCCAATATCTGTACAGAAAGATATGCATATTTTATTCTGTCGAAAAATATTCTTAATTTTTTTTTATAGAAAAATATTTCCTTGATTAGTTGCTATAGAAGAATATTCTTCATTTCTTTTATAAAAAAAATTAAATACTTTTCACATCTTATTTTAACCATTAACCAAATTCTTTCAAGCTCAAATTATTGTACGTAAAATAAGCTTGTGTACATCGAAACATATTTATATTTGAAACATTTATTCCCTTCTACTAAAACATTATTGTTCATGTTTTTTTTACTCATATATATAAATACCTCTTTAGTATTAAAAAAAATTTTCAATACTTTCAATGACATTTCATTCAAAGTGCAACACACTATGCAGAAATTTAATAACACAAAAGCCTTTTCATAGCGTTACTTATGTGATTTATATCAATGGGCTAACAGAAAACCAACACACCCATTCCCACTTGTGTAATGTCAAATAAATCTTACAAAAAAAAAAAAAAAAAGAAAACAAAAATGGAGCCATTATAAGCATTTGATAAAAAAAAACTGGACATATTGAAATTTTTTCTTGGTTTAAGCATAAAATTCCATCCTCTTATAATTTTTTTTTTAATACATATTGACATGCACTGTTTGTTAATGTTTTCATTTACTTGTTTTTTCTAGCATACTTTTTAAGCTTTAGTGTTCTCGTATCGCTCTATAGCTTTACATAGTTACTCACAAAAGTAATAAAATTTTTTGATTCTTAAATTTCCTTTGACAAAATTTTCTAAGAGAAACCCTTTTAGATTCAAATTAGATTTCCTAGAAATAAATCCAGTTCCCCTACAATTCAAAAATTTTCAATGTGAAAAAATCTGGCTTTTAAAGAGGATATATTATTATGACATAATATGTCCGTTTCCCAAATATGTTTTGGTAATAGCTGAGTTTTGTTAGAGGCTGTAATTTCTTTTTTTTAGAATTGACACCATAGCGAATGAAGAAAAAAATCAATACTAATTGCTTACAATGTGTGTGTTGACTTTCTGCTTAATATAGGCTCAAAAGATTTTATTTTATAGGCTTTTACTTAGAATTCCAGTAAAAAGAAATATGCACAAAAATTCTGCTTCGTGTATGGCCTTAATAATATATACACCTGAAAACAGTTTATAAACTTTCAGTTTTATGATGAAATATTACTTGATTTTTACGGACTTTTTGTGTATAAATATAACAAAACTACTGAAAATATATCGGTTACTTTAAATTTATGAGCAGGGTTGGGAAATATCTCATATTCTCTGACATTTACTTAAAAAATTCCTTGCATAGAAAATGCTCGTATTAGAAGTAATGTATTCTATAGAATAATTCTGTATCGGTGAAATTTTTTTTGATGTGTAAACATCTATACGCGCAGGGGGGTTAATTTCTATTTCACAGTACAATCACAAAAACTGCGTAATATGTGAGCGTAACGTCTTACGCGTAAGATGTGAGCATTAAGACAAATCGGTGTGACTTATGATTGTTTGGTGAAAAAATTATGATATGTAATAACCTTTTTGTCGCTGTTTTCTGCATTTTATTTCTTCACTTTTTATAAACATTTAAAATTAATTTTCTCAAACATTTAAAAGTATTTTCGACATTATAATTTATTCCACATATATTAACACAATTTAATATTAATGCTAATCAAACATAAATAAAAATAAAAAATAAATGAATAACTGTAAAAAGGAAGTGTCTGGAGATAAAATGAAAGCACAATTTATTGGAAGTGTTTGGAGACAAAATGAAGTGTGAGGAGATTAAATCAGGGAGCGAATAGCGTTATAGAAACTCTTTGATGTGTAAACATCTATACGCGCAGGGGGGTAAATTTCTATTTCACAATACAATCAGAAAAACAGTGTAACACGTAATAGGTGAGAGCTGACACATTACGCAGAGTGACTTATGATTGTATTGATGGAAAAATTATGATATAACATTGTTTTTTTATGCCACTTTTTTAAAAGCGTCATCTATGTATCACTTATATACGTTTATATTGGGATATTTTTAACGTTTTACAGCAAAGAGTTGTTGAATTAGCTAAAACAGTTTTTGCTATAAGTGATACATAGATGACGCTTTCTGTTTGATTTTAAAAACTGACATAAAAAAATCTTTAATTACTAGATGTTTACACATCTTCCCTGTGATCGGACTCACATGATTTTTTTCATGTGTAAAGATCTATACGCGCAGGGGGGAAATTTCAAAAACAGCGTAACATGTGAGCGTAACATGTGAGCGTAATATGTGAGCTGTAAGACAAAATGTGACTGTATTGGTGAAAAAATTATGATATTATGATAACCTGTTTAAAAATTAAAAATGAAAAATAAAAAATGAAAAAAAAATTAAAAATAAAAAATTAAAAATGAAAAATAAAAAATGAAAAATGAAAAGTGAAAAATAAAAATGAAAAACAAAAGATGAAAAATGAAAAATTAAAAATGAAAAATAATAAATGAAAAATGAAAAATTAAAAATGAAAATAAAAAATGAAACATGAAAAATTAAAAAAAAAAATTAAAAATTAAAAATGAAAAACGAAAAATTAAAAGTGAAAAATGAAAATTGAAAAATAAAAAACGAAAAATAAAAAATGAAAAATGAAAAATGAAAAATGAAAAACGAAAAATGAAAAATGTAAAACGAAAAATGAAAAAAATTAAAAATGGAAAATAAAAAATTAAGAATAAAAATAAAAATAATAAATGAAAAATGAAAAATAATATAAAAAAATAAAAAAAATAAGAAAGGAAAAATTAAAAATAGAATATGAATAACAAAAAATTAAAACTAAAAATTAAAAATAAAAAATAAAAAATTAAAATTAAACATGAAAAATTAAAAATGAAACATGAAACATGAAAAATTATAAATAAAAAATAAAATTGAGAAACGAAAAATTAAAAATAAAAAATAAAAAGCGAAAAATGAAAAATGAAAATTGAAAAATAAAAAATGAAAAACGAAATGTGAAAAATGAAAAATAAAAAATGAAAAATGAAAAACGAAAAACGAAAAATTAAAAATGAAAAATAAAAAATAAAAAATGATATACGAAAAATTACAAATGAAAAAAATTAAAAATGGAAAATAAAATATTAAGAGTAAAAATGAAAAATAAAAAATGAAAAATAAAAAATGAATAATAAAAAATGAAAAATGAAAAATGAAAAATAAAAAATAAAAAAGGAAAAAGGAAAAAGGAAAAATGAAAAATAAAAAATGAATAATAAAAAATTAAAACTAAAAAATTAAAAATAAAAAATAAAAATGAAAAATGAAACATGAAAAATAAGAAATGAAAAATGAAAAAATAAATTTAAAAATGAATAATGAAAAATAAAAAATTAAAAATAAAAAATTAAATATAAAAAAATGAAAATAAAAATAAAAAAGAAAATTGAAAAATAAAATGAAAAATGAAAAAAAAAAATAAAAATTGGAAAATGAAAAATGAAGAAAAAAATTAAAAATTAAAAATGAAAAATAAAAAATGAAAAATGAAAAATTAAAATTAAAAAAAGAAAAATTGAGAATAAAAAATGAAAAATGAAAATAAAAAATTAAAAAATAAAAACGAAAAATTAAAAATGAAAAATAGAAATTATATATAAAAAACGAAAAATTGAAAATTATCCGGTTAAAATAATAAATAATAATAAATATTTTTATATTGACAGAGCCCCTGCAGTTGATTGCTATAAGTGATACCCCTGCAGTTGATTGCTATAAGTGATACGCTTTCTGTTTGATTTTAAGAAAGTGCTATAAAAAGTCTTTAATTACTAGATGTTTACACATCTCCCCTGCGATCGGACTCACATGATTTTTTCACAAAAAAATTCTTGGGTTTCGTGTAATAAAATTGATCTCTTTCGTAGTAATTGTATCTATCTGTAGCTAATTTTTTTCTATTGACAAATAGGCGGTATCGAACAAACTTTCTGATGTGGAATAAATTATTTCTAAAGAATAATTACATGATTCGGGATATTTTATAAAAAATTATTTTTATAAAAAACTCTCAGCTTCGGAGTAATTGATTCTGCAGAAAAAATCAGAGTATTTTTATATATATATTCTATTAAAAAATTCTCAGATTCGGAGTAATTTTTAAAAAATATTATTTTTTCTATAGAACAGTTCTCAGATTTGGAGTATTTTTTACTAAAGAAAAATTTTCCCGATTCTAAGTTATTTTATATACATATAATGGAATTTTTTTCAGATTCGGATTAATGGCTTCTATTCAGACAAATTTTCAGATTCGAATAATATGTATCTATAGAAAAATACCCAAATTCAGAATAATTTTTCAATATTAAAATTATCAAATTCTCAGTAGTTTAATTCCTTTATTCTACAAAAAATTTCTCAACTTCGGAGGAATATTTACAAACGAAAAATTTCCATATAGAGAGTAAATTTTTCTATAGAAAATATCTGATTTTTCAAGTTCGGATTAATAGTTTATATTAAGAAACATTAGCAGATACGGAGAATATGCATCTATAGAACAATTCTCAAATTCAGAGTAATTTTTTCAACAGAGAATTCTAAAACGCTATGCATTTTTATTTATTTTTTATAGAAAAATTCTCCGATTCGGAGTAATTTCAATAATTTTTTTTTATAATTTTTTTTTAGAAAAATTCTTCAAATCTAACGAAAATTTTCTCAAAAATATAAAAATTTTTTATGAAAAGAAATTAGTATTTCTATTTGATAAAAATAATTTCTGCCAAATTATTTCTCAATCTGAACATTTTTCATTACCTAATTTTTTTTTTAGAGAATTGTGTTTAACAAATAATGGCACAGAAATCAAAAAAATATAGAATATATGCCAATTTTGAATATGTTTTTAGCAACTAAAATAAATTTGAGAATGAAAAAATTAAAAAGTAAAAAAATTATACCGAATCTGTCTCTTTCTTTAGAAAATTTACTTCAAATGTGAAAAATACTCCTAATGTGAAACAATGTAAATGTACACCGACTGTTAGGATTTTTCTATAGATATATGTATGTACATATTAAGCCGAGTGTAAGATATAATTTTTCCAAAATATTATTCCGAGTACTTTTTTGCAATAGAAAAACTTTCAAATTCGGAGGAAATTTTTCTATTGAATACAAGTTTCGATAGTGACAATTTTTTCATAGCAAAAAATTAGGCAGGCTTATATTTCGTACAATAATTTGAACTTGACAGAATTTGTTTAATGGTTAGAAGCCGATCTTAAAAGTTGGTTTTAAAGTAGGATATTTTATTTATCTGTGTTTTCTATAGAAAAAGAATAGTTAGCTAATTTTAGAATATTTTTTTTTGGAAAATACGAAAACTTTTTAAATTAAATTTAAAATATTTTGAACTAGAAAAAGTAAAGAATATTATTCAACATAGGACAAAATTAGTAACATTTTTCCATTGAAAAAATTAAGAATATTTTTTTATAGAAAATATTATGAATATTATGAATATTTTCTATAGAAAAAATTATGAATGTTTTCTATAGAAAAATTTGTGAATGTTTTTCCATATAAAAATTATGAATATTTTTCTATAGAAGATTTTATGAATTTTTTTTTTTCAAAAATAATGAATATTCATAATTTTTCTATAGAAAAAAACTAAGATATTTTTCTATATATAAGTCTAAAATACTTTTCTATATAAAGAATTAAGATCCTTTTCTAATCAAAAAGTTTAAAATACTTTTCAATAGAATATTTTTTTAAGAAAAATATGAGGAATATGTGACAACTTCTACTGAAAAAGTGCTCTGAATATCACAACTTTTCGATTAAGAAAATATTCCATATGTAACAAATTTTCTATTGCAATTTTTCTTTCGAAAAAACACTCTGAAAATGATAAATTTTCACTTAAGGAAGTGCTCCTTTTCAAGCAAATTGCCCAAAAATTACTCCGGATCGAAGAACGGAAAAATATTTACTCGAAGAATTTACTATATAACAAAATTTACTCAAAACAAGTAAGAGTGTTAAATTCGGCTGTGCCGAATCTTTGATACCCTCCACCTCGGTTTGAGTATTGATAATAAATGTAAACAAAATATTGGAAAAATATGCATGCGTTTCCTATATGCATGCGTTTCCGGTTATATGACATAACTTCTCGTTTAATTTAGTTTTTGCTAATTAAATAGCTCGCCCTAACCTCCATTGCAAAGGTAATGGTTGTGTAGGGTGGCTATACGCATTAAATCGTGCTAATTGCAGATGGCTGTATAGCTTCTTTTAACTGGCGAAATATTTTTTCATTGCGGCCATATAGGTCGGATGGAGTAACAAAATAATAACCAAAAAAAAAAAGCTCTCTCAACTTTTTTATTAAAATACTGCCATATTTGGAAAACATAGAGAATAAATTTATAATTATAAATAATCAAATTAGGGATGCCAAACGCAAAAAACCGAATGTCCCAAACATTTTAAATAAAATAATTTGTTATCTTTATTTTCTGAAAACTTCAAATATTCATCCAAAAAAAATTGTGAAAAATAATATATGTATAAATAACATTCTCATCAAATTGGGTTTATCTATGTAACAATTTTTATGTTCGCAATTCTTAAATATCATTTGAGGTTTTCTAAAATTCATTGAATTTAAATTAATGTTTTCTGAAGTGCGAATTCAACGATCCGACAGAATTTCAACGATCCGACAATCGCAAAATATATCGACAGATATTGTTGTTTGCGCTGAGGATTAAGTGATTCACTAAGTCCACACATCTTAACACAGTCGACAAATCTATTTTTCTATTTATTTAAATTGTGAACGAGTGGCATCTCTGTTAAAATAAGCGAAAAACACAAAGAAGAATAGAAAAAAACAAATTACTTCGTGTTTGACAGGATGATTTTATGTTTATGTTTAATATCTCTATTTTGTTTACTAATATTTCTTTTTATTTATTTGAAAATGAAATAATGAATTGAATATGCTATTTAATTTTTTTATTTATATAAAAAAGTTTTTTTAATTAAAGCAAAATATTTTCACTATTTTATGATTTTTATTTATGTATGACGACATTTAAACCTAAAAATTTAAGTTTTTATCGATTGAATAAACAACACAAAAATGGTTGTCGTTTAGATAACAACAACAGCTGACTGTAACAATATCGTTTAAAAATTTTACTGATAATTTTGCTTTTCTTTTTTAACGATTCGACAATCGTTAAAAGAAGTTACTGAAAAGCTATTAATTTCTCCAGAATGCCAATATTTTTTTTTAATGTAAACATTTTTTAAATGTAAACATGTTTGTTTTGGAATTTCAATTTGTGCTTAACGAATCAAATTTATATATTAAAGATGCAATTGATTGCTTCTAAATTTAACATTATTATTTCCGACGTTTTGATACGATTTTCTGAAATTCAATTAATATTTTCTAATTTATAATTGGAAATTTTAATTCCAGTTTCTATTGGAATTGATATTTTCTTAAATTTGAATGGAAAATTTAAAAAGTGCAATTTTGTATTTATGTGAATAATAATGCTTTAGTAATTATAAACAATTTTTAATAATTAGAGGTAATCGCAATCAGATATTTTGTAGGCAAAGCAGAATAATTAGCCCAATTCTAAACAAAAATTCCGCATGAAATATCTCACTTCTCCCTTTTCCCCTATTATGAATAAAAATTCCGTCGGAAAAAAAATCGATGGGAAAAAAGTAGTTATTCTCAATGCACTTCGTTGTTGTTATTGTATTCATTCATTCATTCATTTTTCATTTTTATTTAATTTTTCTTTAAAATAAATTTATATTCGTTTGCACACAAAAAAAATAGTAAATTTATTGTCAATCAGCAAAACAACTGGCTTCGAAATTCGATGATGCCACTTAATCATTTTTTTATTCACGCGGAATTTATAATTGGAGAATTTTTTTTTCGAGAAAAGTATTTTCCGTGGGAATGAAATTCCTTGAGAATATTCGTAATTGGGCTGAATAATTCTATATAACTATGTAGAACTGTTTTGAAAGCAAAAACCTCATTGATGAACTCGGTAACTCTATTTTGTGAAGACAAAAAAAAGTTAATATGTTCATATTTGTAAAAGAATAATGTAAAAACGTATGAAATAAAGACCAGCCCGTTTATACTCTTAACATTGTCCTGTAAGATTGATATCTAGTTAAAAATATTGACATTCATGTTAAAATAGAAATAACTATTGCAAAGCTAATTAGAACAAAAATTGTGGCGCCATCTACTGTGGCATAGTCACGCTGAGCAAAATGAAGCGATACTCTGTTAATGCAAAAAAAAAATTTATTTTCCCCACAATTAAATATTGCAGAATTTTATGTAAATAAAATAATATACCGATTTATTTCTAACATGCAGTTATTATGGATATACATATATAGAATATATGTAGGTATATTATTTGTAATATTTAATATGTGTATGTATGTATATGTAAATATTACACACAAAAAATACAAAAACAAACGTTATTTTTGTATTTTTCTCTTTAAATAAATTAATACATAAATTTTTTTTTTGCTAAATTTACATTGTTTTTTTTAATAACAACTACGTATTTTAGCATTATTTGCTTTAGATGCTAGTGAATTTTTACCCCCTTTATATTAACTCGTAGTGTCTGCTTGTCGAAAAAATTTTGGATCGATTTCCCGTGACCCAATCGATCTGAAACTTTGCAGGCGGGCTCGTGGCGATGACAGAAATGATCTAATAATTTTTTTTTAGTGATGCCAAAACAATGGAAACTTTTAAATTTTTCTATTAGAAATGATAAAAAAATGTACAAAGGGTTAGTTTTAATTATATTATTACCACAACGATCACAAAAACAACAAGTCCAGCAACGACAACAATACAACATTTAGAATAACAACAAGAACAGTATAGAAACATCATGTTTTTCATTTTTTTTTTACTTTTTCAGAGATTTCCCTGGACCTGTTCCACCTATTTTAATGATTTTTGAGATGGAAATCTTCCCATGAATTTGGTGAATCATTCTCACTAAAAGTGATCACCTTAGCTATCCTATTGAGGGCGTGACAAGAACAAAAAAGAAAATTACATTTTTTCAAGACTTTTTTAGTTCTTCATTCAAATGTCGGGCCCTAATTGCCCGATTTTGACGATTTTAAATAACAAACTCCTCAGGATGTTAGTGAATCATTTTTTATATCAGTGAGCACCCTAGCTGCCAGTTGATGCCTTCATCGCGATTTCCACAGACGGACAGACGGACATCGCTATATCAACTCCGGTTGTTATAAGGATCACAAATATATATATTTTATGGGGTCCAAAATTTTTTTTCTAATTATTACAAACGGAATGAAAAACTTATATATACCCTCTGTACACTGGAGTGGAGGATATAAAAATACATTTCATTCTGAGACATATTTATAGAAAAAATTTTAGAGAAAAAAATGTATATAGAAGAAAAATTGTCATATTTTGATAAATTTTTTCTGTATAGAAAAATTTTCAGATAAAGAAAAAAAAATTTTATGTTCCATTCTGAGACATATTTATAGAAATAATGTTAGACGAAACTTTTGCTATGCAAAATTTTTAAGATCAAATTTTATACTTACCATAACAAAAATGTTCCTTTTTTTATATAAAATTTTGATTTTGTTGCGCAAATTCTCAGCTGCTGAGAAAAAAAGTTCTGAGACCGCATTTTATTTTGTTAATTTTTTCAGTTTTTTGATATTATCTTGCAGAATTTTTCAAGCCCGTTGTTACTTCAACAGATGTAACTAAATGGTTCAAGCAATTTTGATAGATATTTTTTCATGTCATTCTAAGATAATTTTTAAACACTAATCTTAAAGTACATATGTGTATTTCTGTTTATAAAATTTCTTCTTATGAACTTAACTTTAACTTTATATTCAACTATTTTAAAGTTTTCATATTAACAAATTTCGTTACATAAACTTTTTGGTTTCAACAAAAAAGTGGAATAAATAATAAGAAATTTAATGACACAGAAAACCCAGCAATATGTTTAATATAAAGTTCTTCTCGAAATTAGAACTAGAAATAATATACAACTTTAGGATTTACTACTATTTCCTTTCCATATGGAATACCTCAAACAAAAAATGCAAAATAGAATCTAAATATTTTTTCATTATTATTGTTGTGCATTTCGTTGTGGGAATAAATCTCACTGGTCTTTTTGTTCAAAAAGTAGATGCCAGGCGATGAACTGAAATATATAAAAAAAAGTTTTCAAACTGTAATTAACAACACTTGTGTGTAGGTTTCACAACTTAACAGTTGATGTTAGAAATGAAAAGAAAAATATTTCCTTTATTTGTAAGTTGTATAATTTAGTTAGAATGTTTTCAGTTTGAGTTTTAGATGATATTTGCTAAAAGAAGAAAAAATTTAAAAAATTGGTTTGCCATTTTAAAAATAATTATATTTTATGTCAATAAAGCTATTCAAGCAATTAGTTGGCAAGAACAAAAACCAACAAATTTACAAAAAGATATTTTGAACAAATGTTTCAGCTTAAAATTTTCATGATGACGATGGAAACGATAATGACAGTTTTTGTATTTATGATAAATGTTTAAAATAAACAATAAAAAAAAATATTAAAAGTTGAAAAAATTTGTTTAAAAATGGAAAATCATTAATTACAAATAAGCCTTCCGTATTTTTTTCTTTACTTTTTTTTCTTTGTGAGGCTCTATAGGAAATTTGCTTTCTTTAGAGAAATTTTTTTGGAAGCTGTTTTTGAAATTATTTCCAAATGATCCAAATAACTCATAAATGTTTATTGCTTTATAAAGCAGATAATATAAATAATTGGCCTCAGTTTTATTCTATTCAAATTGAATATTCATTACAGCAATAGCTTCCAGCTATTTCATGATAAAAAACTCAAATAATTTTTCAAACAACAAATTTTATCTGGTTTCGTTGCGTAAATACTTATTGTGAATGAACATATTTTTATTAATTTAATTTTTTTTTATAAATCGTATTAAAAGCCATGTATTGCTTTAAGGCTTAAGGTTAAACAATCATAAAATTAAAATTAATTAAATTCATTACTAACTAAATAAATAATGAAGTAATGAGTGTGACAACCGAAAATATACAATTAATTGTAGATTGTTACAGCCACAACAATATTGTTGTAAAAAAAGGCATTCTTGTTTAAAAATTAAATTAATTTTCAAAAATATCTGTTTATAGTGTAAACAATTTAAATTCAATTATCAAATGAAATTAAGTTGCCCGCTTGTTGAGACTATAAAAGCAAACTGTTTTTAATTAAATATAAGTAATTAAGTAATTCAATAAATTAATAAATTCAGTAACACATTTTCAAATTCTTAAAAGAAAATAACAAAACTATGAGAAATGTTAGGTTTGCAATTAAATAGTTTCTTTAATATAACGTAAATAATTGAAAACTATGTTTGAATGCCATAAAATTATTTTATCCATAAAAGGTAAGAGGAAAAATGTGTGTTAAGATTTTTTTAACTTAATACTTATCTTTAAGGTATAGCCGAGTTACGCATATTACAGACTCTGGAACGATGTATGTTTAATGTTTAATTTCGTTTTATTTCTTCAAAAAACACCTTTCCTTAACATAATAAGCTTATCATTAATTTTCAAAAGGAAAAAATTACCTATTAGGAAAAAGTTCCTGTCTTAATAAAGTACTCTTTCTTAATATATTACTTTTTCTAAAAGAAGTATATTTTTTTAAAAGAGTACTTTTCTCAATTAATTAATTTTTTTTTATAATGTACTTATTCTTAAAAAAGTTAATTTTCTTCAAAAACTGCCTTCCCCAAGTAATTGCATTGCCCTATAAACGTACTTATTCATAAAAAAGTGCCTTTTCTTTAAAAAGTACTTTTTCTTCAAAAAACTTGCTCCTCTTAAAAAAGTACCTTTTCTAAAATAGTAAAGTTAAATAAAACAGTACTGTTTTCTTGGAAAAGATATTTTAATAAAAAATGTCTTTCTTTAAAAAGTGCTTTTTATTGAAAACAAAGCTTTTCTAAAGTAAGTAATTTTTCTTAAAAAATATCTTAAAAAGTACATTCTCTGAAAAAAGTAGCTCCTCTAAAAACGTCCATTAAAAAAAAAACTCAAAAAATATCCTTTCTAAAAAAGTACTTTTCCTAAAGTACCTTTCTTAAAAAAGGTATATTTAAAACAACACTTTTTAGGTCAAAAATATTTGACCTACACCCATCTTTAATTATACCGATCGAATCAAAATCACTTTCTGATTCGATTTAACAATGTCCATCCGTCCGTCCGTCCGTCTGTGTGTCCATGTAAAGTTTTAATCAAACTGCAGCTCGCAAATATGAATATATTTTATGAAATTTGGTATTTAATCTTTTATCGACCATGGGATGAACGCTATTATAACTGGTGAGAATCGGTCCATGTTCAGACCTAGCCCTTATACAAATGACTCCTATGAAATCAACATATATTGCCATAAGATCCAAATTATCATACAAATCTTAGTCAAATTGGGTTTGTATATATATATTACATCCATTAATCAGTAGTTCAAAAATGATCCCTATGGGACAACTCTTAGTCATAGGCCCCATATAGAGCTGCTTCCCGATCTTCACTTAAGTCTATCAAAAAACAAAAATATTGCACTGATTCTTCTCAAATTTTGTCTGTATATATTTTTGCAAAATACAAGAGACTTTACCAAACATGGTCAGGATCGGTCCATTTTTGGGCCTAGTCCTCATATAGATATAGCTTCCGATATGAACTTTTTCATATCTACAGCCGAGAAAATTAATAAAAATCCCACTCAAATTTGGTTTATGCTTATTTTCTATATCCAGTTAGTTGGGCCTTAGAGATAGGGTCTCTAAACGCATGGTATAGGGTATCGTCTAGACCGACTATTATTTTCTTACTTGTTTAAAGTAAATTTTGTTCCAAAATATATTTTCAAAAAACAGTTTCTTTTCCGAAACAGTAAGTTTTAAAAAAAACGTTTTTTTGAAAATTAGTACCTCTTTTTAAAAAGTACATTTTCTAAAACATTACATTTTCTAAAAAGTACATTTTCTAAAAAAAGTAATTTTTCTAAAAAAGAAAATTTTGTCAAAAAACTACATTTGTTTAAAACAATTGTATTGTCTTAAAGAACTACGCTTTCTTAAAACCAGTACCTTTTCATAAAAAGTATCTTTTGTTGTACGTACCTATTTTTAAAAGTACCTTTTCTTAACAGGTACCTCTGCTTAGAAAACTACACTTTTTTTTTAAAATTCCATTTCTTAAAATATTACATTTTCTAAACAATCTGCCTTTTCATAAAAAAGTACTTTTCTTTCGAAAAGTACCTTTTCATAAAAAATTACCTTTTCACAAAAATTACCTTTGTGAAAAAAGTACATTTTCTTAAATAAATACACTTTCTTAAAAAGTTGAATTGTTTTAATTAAATACATTTTATTGAAAAAGTCACTTTTCTTAAAAAAAAGTACCTTTTATTACAAATAAAGTTTTTCTTAAAAAAAATTATATATTTTCTAAAAAGGACCTTTTCTGAGAATAGTACGTTTTCATAAAAAAATTAAGGAAAGAAAAAAGCGCTAACTTTTCTTAAACAAGTAGCTTTTCTTGAAAAGTACACTTTCCAAAAAGTTAACTTTTCTTAACACTGCTGTAAGGTTAGAAAAAAATTACGAACGTTAGGTTAAGGCAAGAACCATATATACGGTCCTTGATTAACGGACCATTTGGTCCATACTGCAATTTTCATACACAATGACAATTGAATCAGTCATTTGAGAAACACCTCATGTCCATTTTTGGCCTAAATTGCGTTATACATATTAAATTGTTGGTGAAGGCTAGGCTAATCCAATACACATAAAAACCTCATCTGCACTTAGTAACCATGGTGCCGCTGCATTTGAAAACATCCATTCCTTTCAGAAACATCTCATCTCCTGGAAATGTGTTGTTTCTCATATGACGTAGAAAAGCGTGGCTGGATGAAAAAGTAGGTGGGATCTGCATGGACTTTATGCAAAACCATCAAAGTCCTCAAATACCAGTTCAAGAAATGTTTCAGAGTGAATGGTTTTTAATATTCATGATGTTGCAACCAATAAACCCAAATTTTATGTATATCATGAGGCTTAGCTAAGAAGGGGCCAAATGAAATTTATTCATTTTTAGTTGATTATAATAATGAAGTTCTTGATGCTGGTGTTATGCTTTTTCAAGGACCATATATATAATTATATATGGTCCTTGGTTTTTTCCGGTGCTGCAGAAGGACAAATCAAAGACACCGCGGTTGTGCGGTTTTTCTTCCGGTAATGCATTCTGTGTAACCGCGACTTTAGTGTAGTCAAACGAAAAATTAAAACAACTGAAGGACATCTCTCAGGGAAATAAAATAAAATTCAACATTTCAACTTTTATGGAGTTTCATTACTCTAATAAACATGTAGGCCAAGTAAAAGTAAAAAACTTTATTGGTGGATCCAATGAAAAGACTTTTAACTTGAAAAACCCGGGAATTGGCTTACCAGCAAAAATGTGTACCTATCAATAGCAACATTATCAATGACCTCAAGAAAGTCGAAGCCTATATACCTGGCAAACTATCGATATGGATGACATTGAACTGTTTTAAGAAACAATGTGTGGAAAATGTGTATATATTATTTGAAAAATAAAATACTGATTTTTATTAATAATTTGAATTGTTTTACCTTTTTTTTCATACCTGATAACATAACGTTTTGTCAGTCATTTAAGAAACAACACATCTTCAACAATGTTTATAATTTTTTTAAATAACAAAATAAAAATAATAAAATTTTATTTTGGTGGAATTAGCTTACCAAACCCCTATAGAAACATATAAAAAAAAATCAAAAAATACACAATGGCCAATTATGGACCAGCTTGGGAGGTTTTTTTTTAATTTCCCGAAAGTTTACTTTTTTTTTTGGATATGAGGCTTTTTTCAATTTAATTGTGTTCTTTGTATCTGTTTTGGTTCAATACGTTCTAGATATTATGATTTTTATTCTTTACACACCTAATAGAGATAT
This sequence comes from Cordilura impudica, assembly GCA_963682025.1. Lineage (NCBI taxonomy): Eukaryota > Metazoa > Arthropoda > Insecta > Diptera > Scathophagidae > Cordilura > Cordilura impudica. The sequence continues at coordinate 247,206,330 of OY821520.1, read as the reverse complement.
TCCGCTTTATTGCATCATTCTTTACTCAACATAGCAATTGTGGGATTTCCCTTTTTTGCTTTTTGTTGTAAAGAAGCATGAATATTTTCACTTCTTCGTTTAAATTTGTATTTTGCTTTCAATAGTTCGGACGCGTTGCACTTACGAAATGTCATACGATACGAGAAGTACTCACTGTAGAAATTGACTATGATATTTCAGATTCGGATATTGGTTCAATTTCGGAATATAACGAAACAATTTCTGGAACCCATTTCAGCTGCAGTTAGCTCTGTTGATCTCCTCTGCATTTCTAAAAACAAGATGGTATGAAGTGTCACTCCATTACCTCAGCATATTGGAACTGTGGCTGAGAACTTTCTGTCAACACAAGGAGGACCAACTCGATTTGCAATGTCCAGATGCAATGACATGCTCTCAGTTTTTTTTTTTTTTTTTTTTGTTTTTGCCGCATCTAATAGAAAGATTTGTCACTGAAATTACTAATAAGTACGGCAGGGTCAAGTCTGGTTACAAGTGGACGGTATGTTGATGAACATGCATCAGTATGTACATTCTTGTTTTTCTTATATCAGCGGAAAAAATTAAGATGTTCATGGTTTATTTGGTAAAAAATTTGGTCGCCCCATTTTCCGATCAATTATATATGAACAATAATTCCATATTACTAGTGCACTCCATTTCGATGTAGTTCGAGTTGACGACATATGCTTAGTTGCTCCTATTCGTGAACGGTGGGACCGTTAGCAGCAACTTGTTCCAATGTTTAACAACTGTCAACTCTACATTTGCATTCAATGACGCTGATACATCAGCCACAAAAACAAAGCAATGATGTTGATTAGTACAATGTATATTTCATGAGAGTCGATCGAAGAAAAAACCAGAGATTGCTGCAATGTACAATTCAACAAAAGGTAAGCTAGTCTTTGTTCGCCTGTAATGCTTATCTCTTTTAAGTGGCGTAGATACTGATGATCAAATGATTGGCTCCTACACCACAAAACGCAAAACAAATCGATGGCTAAACATGGTATTTGCAAACATACCTGATACATTTGATTTGAATGCGTACATTCTATATTTTCTGAAATCTATGTTTCATGGGCTCCAGCAGATCGGAATAGCAAGAAACCAGAGTTTTTACAGCAGCTAGCGCTATCTGTGGGTAAGATGAAGCGAACTAGACTACCCCGACAGGAGTTAGCACAGTTATTGACAGAAATACGAACAAAATGCACAGTTTCCGTGAACTCCTCAAATAATGTTATTATCTTCTAACTCAGGGACTCGAAATTGTGGAAACTAATAATTGCTCATCATGCAATGACAAATATTATTGAAAAAAAATCATGTGAGTCCGATCGCAGGGGAGATGTGTAAACATCTAGTAATTAAAGATTTTTTATAGCACTTTCTTAAAATCTATCAGAAAGCGTATCACTTATAGCAATCAACTGCAGGGGCAGTTAATTTTTAATTTTTAATTTTTCGTTTTTTATTTTAAATTTTTCGATTTCATTTTTCGTTCCTCATTTTTCATTTTTAATTTTTTTTTTAATTTTTCATTTTTTGATTTTAATTTTTTTTTTTTAATTTTTCATATTTTAATTTTCTTTTTTTCATTTTTAATTTTTCATTTTTTATTTTCAATTTTTTATTTGTCATATATTATATTTAATTTTTTATTTTCCATTTTTTATTTTTCATTTTTAATTTGTTATTTTTCATTATTCATTTTTAATTTTAGTTTTTCATTTTTCATTTCTTATTTTTCATGTTTCATATTTTATTTTTTATATTTTATTTTTAATTTTTTAGTTTTATTTTTTATTATTCATTTTTCCTTTTTATTTTTTTTTTTTAATTTTTTATTTTTCATTTTTTATTTTTTATTTTTCATTTCTTATTTTTCATTTTTATTCTTAATTTTTTACTTTAAATTTTGCAATTTTTATTTTTCATTTCTCATTTTTTATTTTTAATTTATTTTTCATTTTTCATTTTTCATTTTTTATTTTTCATTTTTCATTTTTAATTTTTTATTTTTCATTATTTATTATTAATTTTTCGTTTTTAATTTTTCATTTTTTATTTATAATTTTCATGTTTCATTTTTAATTTTCATTTTTCTTTTTTATTTTTTAATTTTTAATTTTTTTTTAATTTTTAATTTTCAAACAGTTTATCATAATATCATAATTTTTTCACCAATACAATCACATTTTGTCTTACGACTCAATGTTATGCTCACATGTTACGCTTACATGTTACGCTGTTTTTGAAATTTACCCCCTGCGCGTATAGATGCTTACACATCAAAAGTAATAAAAACAAATTTTTTTAAATGGATGTAAATAAATTCAAAGAAAATATAATATGGACCAAATGGTCCCTTAACATGACATTCGTAATATTTCGTTTGCGTTTGTCCTAGTATAAGTGCGAAAATTTATTTTTTGCACATAACATAAGTGAGTCATAAAACTGTTTACTCAATTCACGTATAATTCTCTCTCATATAAATTTTTTATACGTAATGGCTACAGAGTAAGACGTGTTTTAAGTGGTCTGCGGTATTTTAATTTAAATCGGTTGTTATATGTTATAAATGAACAGATAAAAGATTTAACATAAATGTTTTCATTAGTAGTATGAATAATTTATACAAGTTCTTTAAAAGAATAATGATTAAAAATAAAAATTAAAAAAAATGTATGTAACAGACTAATATTCCTTGCCTATGTTTTTGCAAGAGAAACGTAAAAGTTAAATGGACATAAAATAAAATAAGAAAAAAAAAACTAAAACAAAAAATAAATGTAAAAAAAAAAACAAATTCACACATTTCTCTCATCTTATCTGTTATTGTGGCTGAATTACATCGAGACGATTTAACACACATAACGGGAGAACATGCATTAACTACAAATTAATAAACATCTCATTACATTTTGCGAATAAGAACAATAAAATATAAATAAATAAGCAACAGACTGGTGCATAAACTGAAACGTCAAATTATAGACAACTATTACAGAGATCAACAGAAAATATAACCTAAAATAAAATCAAAATTATAAAAGCTATCTATATATTAATACGTGAAGGTAAATTTTTAGTTCCCTTTTTAAGCAATATGCGGGCATGGAGGAGTGTCAAAATTGACATAGTTATAGCTCGGATGAGGGAGAAGCTGAGAATGATAAAATTAATGTTTAATATATTTTAAAAATATATTAACTTAAATGAAATAAAATATTTATAATGATACGTTACACCCTGTTAATGTGAATGATTTAAATTATATACTAGACGCCCTGTGTTGAATTGTAAATTGCTAAAATTGATTAACATACCATTAGGCTCATTTAAATATTCATAAATTTTTTATACATATATAGATTAAAAAAACATTGGAAGACAGAAATTTAATGAAAAAATAATTTTTTCTAGAATTTGCACTCAAATTTCAAGTGCTGGGCTATACTAGTAATAAAAATTGTAAATCGTATTCATCATGGTGGTAATTTGTACACATTGTCAATGTAATTGTTCGAAAGGCTCCTACGTGAAATGCGAAAAATATAGCAAAGTGTTTAATATAAAATGTGCAAACCAATTAGCACCAACCTTTACGAAGGCTCAGTTAGAGGCTATATGTAGCAAGAGTGGAAAAGGTTATCTGTGCAATATCAAAATAACTCAACATTAATGATTTGCTTGTTAAATTTGAAAATGAGATGAGTAGATTATCGGAGCAGATAGCTAGTTCTGGTGTTGAAATCCAAGGTATTTCATCCAAGGTAGATCAGTTTGACGGCCGGTTAACAGAGATATCTGACCAAATATCAAGAGAAGTCACCACACAACTTGTAAATATAAAAAATGGATTAGATGATTGTCTACGTCAAGTAAATGATGTACATAAGGGCACGTCACTCAAAATAGAACAATTGCATGTGGAAAACAATAGCTTACGACGGGTATTAAATAGAGGAGATTTAGTCATTAGTGGCCTTCCATCAGATTTATCTTCAGAGGAAACCTTCAAAGTTTTAATAAACATTGCTAATTATTATAATGTTGAGATGGTACATGGCGAAATAATTTTTTTTTACATGGATCAAAAAACGTTCTGCGCTACTGGTTAAATAAAACAACACTTTAAAACGTGATATAATTTTAAAAAGGCATAGAAGTGATCATAAACTTATATTAAGTTAGATCTACACAGCTATTATAAATCGCACAGATGTATCAAACACTAATGTGAGGAATGAACCCAATATAAAATCGAGAGTATATATAAATGATCATGCAACTCCTGTAGAATCGAAGCTTCAGTACTTATGCCGTACGCTTTTGAAAGGTGGGAATATAAAAAAATACAAAATCGTATATGCTGATGACCCAAGAGCAAGTTTCAGAAAATACACACATCAAACACACAATGTTCATATCAATCATGTGTTTTTCTAAAAATTTTTACGGTGCCAAACACAATCATGACTGTGTTTCGTTTTAATATTTCGTTATCTACACGAATTTTTTCGTTAACCATTATTTAAATTTTTTCCTTCACAGACATACTTATTGACAATGTTTATAAACATAGCTTTTCAACAATATTTCTAAACATTGCTTTTAAACATGGTTTATTAGCAATGTTTAATAACAACGTTTATGAACATGGTTCTTAAGCAATATTTCTAAACATTGTTGATAAGCAATGTTTAAAAAGCAATGTTTGTACACAATGTCTAAAGAACAATGTTTATACACAATGTTTAAAAACCAATGTTTATACACTATGTTTAAAAAAATGTTTAGCAACAATGTCTATAAACAATGTTTATCAAAAATCTTTAAAAACCATGTTTTACAAGAATGTTAAAAAAAAATTTGTAAACAATGTTTATAAGCAATGTTTAAAAATATTGTTTACAAACAACGTGTAAAGGTAAAGCAAATTAGGTTGTGATAAAATTCCTACACATAGATCTTATTGGCGTACTATTCTGAAATTCACAGAATATCTAACGGAAATATGTGGGCATATATATGTATTTTTTTTTTTTTTTTTTTTTTTATTATTATATATGGGTACACAAATAAAGGTTATAGATGAAAAAGAAAATAGTAAAAATTGTTACATTAATTAAATCTTTTCGAATGAGATATTAATCATTCGATTTTGTTCCGTACTTTTTAAATAATCCTATATGAATTTAGGTTGAGTATTCATGTCTTCGACAATTTCAAAATGGTAATAACTTAAAAAATATATATTTTTTTTAATTTCAAATAAATCACAAATTTGCTTTTTAAAACTGTTGCAAATATTTGGTTATTTCCATGGACGAAATCTAAATCGGTTACTCGAACTATTTCTCCTAATCGAATAAATGTAAAAGCCAAGAAGCTATTCCACGGGCGGACGTACGGACGGAAATGGTGAAAGAAAGTGAATCCAAGTCCAATCTTATAATGTAAGACAATTCTAGTTAATTCAAGAATTTTTGTCAAAATCAAAAAGCTTTGACCTCAATCTGGTGTAGAGTATAACACAACAATAACAACAAATTACAAGAATTTTAGTTTTAGATTTTCTTTGCCCTGAAACATATAGAACAACAAAACAAGAAAAACAAACAACATGAAAAACATTTTATTATCATTATATTTTTCAACTTTTTTTTTTGTTTTTTTTTTCAATATATTTATGGTTTGTTTTGTGTTGGGCTTCCTCTATAAAAAAAACCTAGAATTTATATTCCTTTTTAGTGTTTTGATTTCAAGCTTAGCAAGTGGCAAAATATAAAATCCCTATATAGACAAGATGTTATTTATTTGATTGTATTTATGTGTGTGTGTGTGTGTGTGTGTGTGCGTGAAAGGAAGAAATTTCTCTAAGGTCTTTCATAACTAATTGACTATAAATATAGAATGTGCAAATCTAAGATGGTCACCAGGGCGTAAAATTTGTAAGTTCTCATGGGCACCGCAGATCGATATGAAACTTGGATATGTTTAAAAATACAATTACATAAGTGACCCGCTTTTTTTTTGACATTCCAATCTCATTTTTAAGTGTTAACAAAGTATCCAAGACTGACTTTTTTTTCGTTTTTTGCAGATTTTTTTATATGAACCAAAGAAACCATATACAAATTGTACATCATAGGAAAAGTATTTGCTAGGCCTTTGTAACATCATATAAGATATGCTGCACGGCCATGCTTAAATGCTTGAATTATTCAATAAAGCCCTAAAATTTTAGGGGGTTTTGTATGGTGGAAAAAATTATTTTTAAAGTAAAAGTGAGGCCGTATGTAAGCATTTTTTTTTTTTGCTATAACAGCTAGGTTTGTATTTAAGACGATAGCGGCAACTTTGTGCATAAAATATAAGCAACAATAATCAATAATTTTATATATATGAGACAAAATCAATATGTACAAAAAGATTTGAATTTCAATGTTAACGACATCCTCCCTTATTAAAATTATAAAATAAATAAGTTTTTTAATATTTTTTTCATTGTTTAACATAAACCCACACTTGCTAGAAAAAGTATCCATATACCTAAAATAAAAACTGTAATACTAGGAATAATAAATGAACTAATTATTAAGCTATTTTTAATTATTTATTTTTATTTTATTTTTGAATTACGTAAGGTTTATTGTATATAACAAAGGTGAAAAATCAACGAAATTTACATGAAATAAGCATAAGTTAGTAACTTGTACCGAGTATTTGATACCCTCCACCTGTGGCTTAAACTTAATACGAGTATTATAACCCCTGTTGGGTACGTTTATTATTTTAATATAGTTGCCGATAATTAATCTTTAAATTCAATTACCATTAAAATTTAGAGTGAGTAGCTTTCTTTTGACCAGTATTTATAATAATTTCATATTTATAATTTTGATGGGCCATTCGTAAATGACAAAAATAATCAGCTAAACTATATTCCATTAAAAAAAATAATATTCTTCCTTAAAAAATTAAATTTGGTTGAGCCACTCAGAAAATACACCAAATTTTATTAATTTTTTTTTTGTTTCCTAATAATTTTTTTTATACTGGTATTTTAGATTTAACTAAGATTGTTAGTTCGGCTAGTACTCTGTCATCTACTTCGGCAGTGGCTACAATGCTAAAGCAAGAGTCGGCGATGGTACCAAGCCTTCTTTAAGCCTCGCGACACACGCTACAAACACAATACACAATGACCACTTAACAACAACAATTACAGCTAGCGCACACAAAAAACAAAACTAAGAATAACAAAAATGACAATAACAGCATATAAAACACATAGTTTTTTTTTAAATATTTACATTGCAATCATGATTTTAAGCAATGTCTGTGAATCATTTAAAACCAGTTAACGCAGCTGACCTGTTGAAGGAGTGATCGTGCTTTCCACAGACTTTGATCTCTAAACAAGTGGAGCACAATCACGAATACTCACTCTTGAAACAATTGTTACAAACACAATGACCAATTAACAATAAAATGACAACAATAACAAGAACAACATTGAAAACTCGTATTTTTTGAATTTTTTTTTACATTTTCATTGAAATCTCGGGTCTTATTGAACCGATTTTGATCATTTTTAGTAACAACCTACTCAAGATGTCAGTGGATCATTCTCTTTATAATGCAGCAACCTACCTAACCTGTTGAGAGATTGATCGTGATTGCAACAGACGGACAGACAGACATCGTCATATCAATTTGGCATGCCTAAGTTGGTAAGGATATCCTTTGCGTCTTGCTCAAATATACCACTTTTTAACAATTCCTTTCAATGGATATTTTATGCTGACTTATTCTGCACTGCTGTAAATACCACAAATGCTCATTAGGATTCAGATTGGCTAATTGGGGAGGTGATTTCAAATGATTTGTGTTAGTATTTTAGAGTTACCATAAATTGAAATTTTGCGCCGTATGTTGTGGATCGTTATCGTAGTGGAACCAAACATCTTCTCCGAGGCCTAGTTGTTGTGTGCTTTTCTTTAAAATGCTTAAGTATCGAATGTGACCTAACACATACTAAACAAATATGAGTTCACCAACCACGTCCTGCAACCATAAACCATAATGGCACCTCCACCGTGTTTCACCATTAACAAAATATTTTGTTTACTTAATCGTCTAATAGCAAAAATGCAAAATTTGCTTGCATCTGAAAATAAAACACAATGCCAAAATTCTGGAGTATTGATATCGGATATGATGCACGACCATGATTGTCCAATTTTTTTTCAAATATTTTGCGAAAGGCATCTTCATGGATCTCTTTGTCGAAGCATTCTTTGTTGTTAGAACAAGATTTGGAAGCAGGTATTCTGGGTAGTAGCTGTCTTACTGAAGCTTTTAGCGCTCACTTAGTTTTGTGGGGCGAACAAAATGAGGTTTTCACAAAATTTTAGTGAGGAATGGGCTTCCGCCTGTAATTCGAGCTAATTCACGGAAAGCTTTTCCCTCATTTCAAAGCTTTAAGATAACTAACTCGGTTTTAGAGGGATCAACCCCCATACCATTTTCGCTTGCCCATTCCACGAATTTTCCTAATGCTGACTTCGTAATATCACTGATCGTTCATATGAATCTACCCCTGATCAGAAGCACAACGTCATCAGCATATGCGAACACATTGGTGCCCGATGGGTCGAAAGATTGGACGACTTTATTAATGACAAGGACACATAACTCCACCTTGCGGAGTTCCTCTCGTCACAACCTTCCTCGCTTTCCCATCACCTATTTTCGAGTCTATCAGCCTGCTCTTCAGTATATTGCCTTTCTGTAGGATTATCTATGGATTCGTGCCCGTATTATATAAGGCTTCTAGGATCGATGACATGTAGACATTATTGAACGCCTCTCATCCTCAATCATCCCAACTACTTTGTATAAGCCGTATCCACTGACCTTCATTTGAGGTATGCATGCTGAGCTTTATAGTAGTTGTCCGGTGTGAGCGTACTTCTCACATAGCCACCTACCAATCTCTCCAAAGTCTTCGGTAAAAACGATGATAGACTGATCTTTCCCGCTTTGGAGATAAAGACCACTCTAAACTCTCTCCATCTGGCCCTGTTGACTTATAAGGCCTAAAAGATCATACAACCCACTCCACTTGGCATTCGTTCACTATTGATCTAATTTGCTCATATTCAGAAATTGCAGCTGATGTGGAATCGCTCGTGGAGCTATCTTCTATCTTCTCATATCTGCAACCCTGGCAGTGAGTATCCGTTACAAGTTCAATAGTATCGTTGCTGCTATCAGTGAAACTGCTGTCAGTTTATTACATACTATTGGTAGGTCTTTCAAATACCTTTCTTATGATGTCCATTTTGTATTCGGTTTCTTTATACCTTTGAATATGAGATCTGACAGTTGAAAAAGAAATACGGTTCATTTCTTTTTTCGTGTTCTATAAGTTAATCAACAAGTTTCGTCGCATGTTTTTTTTTTTTGCCCCTTGATTCCTAACAATTTTTCATATGAAACTAACCCGAATATTAATGTGCTTTCTGTGTTAGATTAGCAACTTCTGAGTCTGAACTTTTATTGTGGAGATGAACTCTAAAACTTTTAGAACAGTTCCCCTGGGTCTGTGAACTATTTTTTGCAAAGACTCTAAAACTATGGAATTTCATTTCTATAAGCTGTTCTGTAAAAGCAAATTTTAGTATAATTTATTTGTTATCATAAGCAATATACAAAGAAATTTGTGTTCTACAATATGGAAAACAATATACAAAAACAAGTTTATCATCATTAAAACATTTCTTGCGAGTAATTGTAAGCAACAAGAAGTGCACCAGTGTGTGTGCCCCATAACTGAAATTTTGTAAGTGTA